>JAZKJV010001291.1:0-170586 GCA_037367405.1 Ottelia alismoides
TACTCCAATTTGCTGATAAATCCACCAAAAGACCTAAGGGAGAAGTAAAGAATGTCATCATCATTATCGAGGGTACAGAATACAAAGTGGACTTCACTGTCCTTGATATGGAAACCCCGAACCATTGGAAAGAATCGCAAATCATTCTCGGAAGACCATTCTTAAGAACCGCGAAGGCTGTATTTGATTACGGTTCTGGCATGATGAAATTCCGATCTCCAGGAGGGGAAGTAGACTTGGAGATGAAGCAGACAAAGTGGCAAAGACCAGACTCCGAGTCCACAACTGAAGAGGCCGAAACATCTGAATGCAATCTCCTCCGAACCACTGGGCCATGGGACCAACTTCCAGACATACAGACTGAAAGCACTTCCTCGGAAGAAGAAATGATGCACAATGCACTTTGCGAGATATTTCCAAACATCTCAAAACACTCAGACTACTTCACCATTAATGACACAGAAAGCCTTTCGGATGTGTCAAGAAAAATCAATGACGAATCGGACGCGGCTCTGGCCGAATTACCATTTTACTCTAGCGATCCGACCCATCTGACTTCTGAATTGGTAGCCAACACTTCACACAGTCACTCACCACCGACCGACACTGAACCAGATACAAAGATAATTCAGCCAGACTTGATTGATGATTCTGAATTACCTGAGTTGAAACCATTACCCCCCACACTGAAGTATGCATTTCTCAATGGGCCCAAAGAGAAATTTCCTGTGATCATTAGCTCATCCTTGACACTAGATCAGGAGTCTAGACTACTCGAAGTCCTTGAGCGAAATCGAAAAGCCATCGGTTGGACTGTGTCGGATCTCGTAGGAATAAACCCCGCTCTCTGCTCGCACCAAATTTATGTTGAGGATAATGCAAGGCCTTCCCGTGAATTTCAGAGAAGATTAAACCCCAATCTTCGGGAAGTAGTGAAAAAAGAAATAGAGAAATGGTGCAAAGCAGGATTTATTTACCCCATTTCTGACTCCAAGTGGGTAGCCCCCCTTCATGTCGTCCCGAAGAAGTCGGGAATCCAGATGGTTACCAACGAGGAGGGGGTAGAGATCGCGATCCGAGTACCCACATCGTGGCGCGTCTGTGTCGATTACCGGCGCCTGAATGCTGCGACCAAGAAAGACTACTTTCCACTGCCATTCATTGATCAAATATTGGAGAGCCTTGCAGGGAAAGCATTCTTCTGTTTTCTTGATGGGTACTCCGGCTACAATCAAGTAGCTATCGCTCCCGAGGACCAGGAAAAGACCACATTCACATGTCCCTTCGGTACTTATGCATTCAAGCGCATGCCATTCGATCTTTGCAATGCCCCAGGCACATTTCAGCGGTGCATGATTGCCGTATTTGCCGAAATGGTTGGTGATTTCCTGGAAGTCTTCATGGATGACTTCTCAGTTCATGGTGATTCATTTGATACATGCTTAGCACACTTGGACCGAGTCCTTCAGAGATGCAGGGAGGTTAATTTGGTACTCTCCTGGGAGAAGAGTCACTTTATGGTGACTGAGGGTATCGTGTTGGGGCACGTCATCTCCAAAAAGGGAATGGAGGTGGACCCTGCCAAGGTGGATGTGATCAAGAAACTTGAGCCACCAACCAATGTCAAGTCAGTGAGATCGTTTTTAGGGCATGTTGGATTTTATCGACGGTTCATTCCTGATTTTTCAAAGATCGCCTGCCCACTGACTGAGCTCTTAGGAAAAGACACCGAGTTTATTGTGAATCACAGATGTCTAGCGGCCTTCGAGCTCCTGAAAAAGAAAATATGTGAATCGCCGATATTACAAGCTCCCGACTGGTCTCTTCCCTTCGAGATCATGACTGATGCATCGGATTTTGCTGTCGGAGCGGTACTCGGACAAAGAAGAGATGGAATTCCTTATGCGATTCGCTACGCGAGCGAAGTGTTGGATCCTGCACAGAGAAATTATACAGTGACTGAAAAGGAAATGCTCACGGTTGTTTGGGCCCTGGAAAAATTCAGATCATACATATTGGGCTCCAAGGTGACAATCTTCACAGATCACACAGCAATCAGATATCTCATGGATAAGAAGGATGCCAAGGCACGACTTTTGAGATGGATCTTGTTAATCCAGGAGTTTAATTTGGAGATTAAGGATAAACCTGGAATAAAGAATGTGGTTGCTGATCACCTTTCCCGAATCGAGCAAAATGATCATCCTGATATTGGACCAATCAAGGAGACTTTTCCAGACGAATCGGTTTGCATCATTGAGTCAACCCCATGGTATTCCGACATAGTGAACTATCTTGTCTCCAAGAAGGTTCCCTATGGTTGGACAAAAAAAAATGATTGATCGATTAAAGTCCGATTCGAGAAAATACCATTGGGACGATCCTTTCCTCTTCTATGAAGGACCGGATTGTGTCTGGAGAAGATGTATTCCTCAGGAGGAATATCAGAGTGTCCTCACACACTGTCACTCTCTCGAGGCTGGAGGACACCATTCAGGAAAGAGAACCGCGCACAAGGTACTCCAATGTGGATTTTACTGGCGGACCTTATTTCAGGATGCTAATGAATTTGTACGGTCATGCCCGATTTGTCAAAGAATGGGAGGGACTATGGGATATAGAGATGAAATGCCCATGCAACCAATAATTTTCTGTGATGTTTTTGATGCATGGGGGATTGATTTTATGGGTCCCTTTTCCAACAGCAATGGATTTGAGTACATCTTGTTAGCGGTGGATTATTTATCAAGATGGGTAGAGGCTATTCCAACCCGAACCGCAGATAGCAAAGTCGTCTGTAAGTTTATCAAAGATAACATCATTGCGAGGTTCAGGATACCAAAAGTATTGATTTCTGATGGAGGTAGCCACTTCGTGAACAGGGAGATGAGATCTTTGGCTAAGGAGTACAAATTTGAGCATAGAATAGCCAACCCGTATCATCCACAATCTAATGGAATGGCAGAAGTTTCTAATAGAGAAGTGAAGAGCATTCTCCAGAAGTTGGTTCGTCCCGATAGGAAGAATTGGTCGACACTGTTGGACCAAGTTCTATGGGCCTATAGGACAGCCTATAAGACTCCACTCGGTACTTCACCTTTTAGGATGATCTATGGCAAGCCATGTCATCTTCCTGCAGAATTGATCCACAAATCTGAATGGGCGATCAAAAAGTTGAATTGGAGTTGTCACCTTGGGAAACTATGTCGAGACTTAAATCTGAATGAGCTAATTGAAATCCGAAATCGGGCATATGACAACAGTGTGATTTATAAGGACAAGGTCAAGAGATGGCATGATAGACACATTCGAGAGAAGACCTTTTGTCCCTGGACAGAAAGTGTGGTTGTTTAATGCTCGGTTGAAGATTTTTCATGGGAAACTAAAATCAAAATGGACGGGTCCCTACATTGTCATCAATGTGCATACCAATGGAAGCGTAGATATTGCCGAACTCAAAGAGAATGCACAACCGTTCTCAGTAAATGGACAAATGCTGAAGCCATACATTGAAGAACAAACAGTTCAAGTCGAGGTCATCTATTTCACGCAGAGCAAGGACATTGAAAATCTATCTGATCATTCCCACCCTCCCTCCCGACCACATCAGCAACCTTGTACAGCTTCTTCCTTTACTTAGGCCAAGGCCTAAGTATAGGGGGGACCGATGCCATCTGTATATATCATTCTTCTCCTGACTCCTAATTGCTCCATTTTCACCCTTCTTCCATACTTAGGTTGTCCACAGCCTAAGTATAGGGGGAACCGACACCCACCTGTATATACTCTCCTCATCCCCTCTATTCCGCTCTACTTCCTAACCCATTGTATATAAATTTTACACTCCCTTACGCTTAGCACGAGCTATGTCTTCATTACGCTTTTTGTGCTCTGAGGACACAGCACTCGCTAAGTATAGGGGGGTCTGTATATATACTTTGTATATATTTTACCCATATCTCGTACTTTCGCGTAAGTCTATATGTATTTACGGGGTGGGTACAAAAAAAACGAAAAGAAAAAGAAAAAAAAGGAAAAAAAGTTTTTCTACTAACACTGGCTTGCCCAAAATTTTTGAAAAAAAATGGCTTCTTATTTCATCTTTGCACACACACACGCAAAAAAAAATATGCATTGCACACACCTACACTTCATCCAACATTACATGCATTTGCATCTGTGAAAAGTCATTGGATTCTGAACCGAGTTATGAGCCGAAACCGAGAGTGGTCTGGGCTTGCCCTTAATCCACCTAATTTTCAGAGGAACTTCACCGAGAAATAGGATTTTAAGAGCTTCAGGTCTTTTGACTTAATTCTTTAAGTTCCACACGACAATGTGCAACGTTTGACTCTTAGTGTCTAACCTGATCTCTTCATTCTGGGTACAACTCTGGAATAGGGAATTATTTTGTACTCTCGCACTATGCACTTAGCTCAACCCAGACGGGGATGTTGGAAGACTATGTGAGTTTCTTTTCTGGTAGCGTGGAAATCTAAAGACCGGAGTTCGGGTTGAAATAAAGCTTCGGAAAAGGGATGGACGGCTGGGCACAATTTTTTCTAAGACCCCAAAAAATGTACGGAATAAAAAGATGCTATATCCGTAGGGGCAAAACAAGATCCAAGCAGAACCACCAAAAATTCCAAATACAAAGAAGCATTCTACCAAATAAAAAATTCGACCAAAAAGGTCCAAGCTTCAAGAAACCTGCAGATCTTGGTGGAGACTTGGCTACACTGGCCATCTTCACAAGGAGAGGTGACTACACTGGCCACCCCCTCCAGTTCTTTTCTCTTTCTTCTAGCTTCTCCCCCATTTCGATGTGAACACAGCACGACAAACCTTAGAAGGAAATACCTGACTCCCTGAGGACGAGTTACTGGAAAGGAGAGGAGCATGGTAGTCCGGCATTCTGGATGGGAAGAGCTAAAACCCTTCACACACACGAGTCGGTTATTCAATGTTCATAGGGTATACTTTGGGAAGAGGATTGATCTAAGATGACTTCTGAGCCGAAAATGTAACAATGATGTGTAGAACTTGAGGGCTGTTGATTTTAAAATTCTAAGTCTCACAGAAGTTCCGCCACACTATTAATCCAAAGGTCGAGTTTAGTTTCATTCTCACCTTCAGCTCATGGTCTTGGTATGGAACCCAGTCTCATTTCACTTCATGGCATGTCTTTTTGATGCTCAGGGACGAGCATGGTTTAAGTATAGGGGGATGATGAATCTCGGATTCATCACTCTAAATCTCATTTATTAAGCTCAATTCCCTAAAAATCAACTGCATATCTGCATCTATTTCACATAATTAGCATTTGTGCATGATTTCATAAGAATTGCATTTTAGCATTAAATTCTGCATCAAATAAGAAGCCAAAAATCCAAGCCCAAATTGACCTGTAAATAGCCTAACTTCCCCTATTTTTTTTAACTCCTTCATGCTAACTCCGAATAACCCAAACCACTTCCATTGTGTACATATCACTCACAAGAATAAATGAAAAATACAAAAAAAATCACTAACTCAAATAAGTGGACCAAAAACCCCAAACCCTAGTTTCAGGATTTTCGGACTAAAAGCCACATATCTTCCCCATCTAGTGTCCGATTTGATCCTACTCACTTTTGAACTAATGTACGTTCAATTACCTTCAAAATAAGACCAAGTTCAAGTGAATCGGAGCTCGTATGTGAAAGTTGGGTTTTGGGCCTCTTTTGTACATTGTATATTTTCGCGGCTTTTGACCTTGTATTTTATGTATATATTTTCTTTATAAATAAAAATCCAAAAAATTAGAATAAGGTATCTTTTATTCATCTTTGATTTTTTCATATTTTTCCGGATTTTTATCGTGATTAAAAATGACAAAAAAATTAGAAAACCCAAAAATCAAGGTATTCTATGCACATGGGATACCCCAAAAATCCACTTTTTACATTTGACCGAATTTGATTTTGATGTCTTCATGAAAATTGTAGATCTCGTCGAGACGAGCATTTTCTGTGAAGGAACTTTTTCGATCCGAAGTCATTTACTATTTTTTATAGATTTTAGAAATCTTTTATTTTCGGATTTTTCTGGTGCTGACACGTGGCAGCCCCATAGGCCGCCACGTGTCAGCTATTTTTCGCATTTTTATATCGTTTAAAAAATATATATATATATATCGGTCGCACGTGCGTCGCACGTGCTCCCAGGCACGTGCTACGCACGTCCCACGGCTGGCCCCCTTTGACCTGCCACGTGTCCCCTCTGCGGCCGTTCGATCAGCGGCCGATCGAACGGTCGCTGGCCTTCGTCTCCTCCCAACTCCCCCCCCCCTGAAACCTCCGTCGGCCGCTACCCAATCTCGCGTGCCGCCGCACTCCTCGCCAACGACCTCCTCCGCAACCCCCGGGTTCTTCTCCTCTATCCTCGCATCCCCGACGTTCTCGCGCACCGTCAAACCACCTCCCTTATCGGCCTATTAAAACCCTCGACGACCTCCCCTGAGCCTTATCCGCCGATAGAACCTCGAAGCCCGGTGGTGACAGCCCGGCCTTGCCCTCGATGTCGACGAGATCCGGTCGCATCCTCACGGCCGTTGCAGCGACACCAGCGTCCTGCCGTGCTCCGGCGATCGGCCGTAGAGCCCCATGATTAATGCAAAATTGAGTGCGGTTATATTGACTCACAAGGCGAGTCAACAGTCGGTGTTTGACCACACAAAATCCTGTATTTAATCAATAGTTAACCCACACTAAAAATCAACAATTAGAAATAAATGTGGAGTTAAAATTTATTTTTAACTCTGCACAAATGATGTATATGGGCAAGTATGCAGAGAGTTCGAACACAGGGAGCAAGCAGTGTAGTCCTAGCAAGAGCTAAGTGTGTGGGGGTGTGAGTGTCTACACTAAGCAAGCAAGCAAATAAATTTTTGTGGGTTTTTAAATTTTTATTTTTTTTTTATTTAATTTTTAATTTTGTATTTTAATTTTTTGATTTTCTGATTTTTTATATTTTATATTTTATATTTTTGTATTTTCTTTTTTCAATATTGGAAACTAAAGGAAATATAATACAAGGCAAAGTAAAATATTTATAAAAATGCACAAAATACTCAAAAATTCAGAAAATAAATGTTTTTGGTTATTTTTAGGGTTTTTTACTGTTTTTGAGATTTTTGGGGATTTTTCAAGATGTTTTTGGTATTTTTAAAAGCTGAAATAAGACAGAACAGTGCAAAATAGGCTGGCTGTGATAAAAATGGGATTCAAAATAGAAACCAGTAGCAAAAATATTTCACACTATTTTTCTAATAAAAAGAACAAGATAAGGAAGAAACAGAAGCTGAGTTTGCAATTTTTAGGTTTTTCTACTATTTTATATATTTTTTTGAAGTTTTTGAGTGTTTTTAATTTTTTAGTGTTTTTCTTTTGAGATTTTTAATGATTTTTGGACTGACACTAAAGTAGCATAAAAATAGACACTAGGTAAATTTTTTGGAATTTTTAGAGGTGTTTTGATATTTTTTTTGGTATTTTCTAAGCTAGACAGTGCACAAAATAGGTGTTTTTGATTTTTAATAAATACAAAATTAAAGTAAAATCAAAAACTAAAATATGGGCGTTAAAGTACACCTATCCAGAAACCTAATCCTATTTTTTGTGAGATTTTTGGGTTAAAATGATATTTTAAAACAATTAAAACAAGGGTCCCAACATTAAACAGTACTGGCAAGGGCATAAATGCAATTTAAGAAACATCCAGGGACAACAATGCAATTTTCCACAAAAATATACCCGTTATATTTAACTTCTGGGATCAAAACGTAAATACAAGACCCGACTGGGCACGCCTACAAATTACCCACCAGGGCGCGTGACTTGCACGCGCCTGGGAGGGACTGAAACGCAATTTCACAAAAGTCTGGGGGTTAACATGCAAAATACCCAGAAATATTACACGTGCTCTGAAAGTTTTAGGCTAAACGAAATAAACAAAAGACCAAGGATACCTCTGCAAAATGCCCACACCTCACGTGAACTGGTCACGTGAGGTGACGTGGCGAGGGACCTAACTGCAAATAAAGAAAACCTAGGGGTCTCCTTGCAAATTTTACAAAATATTTAAACTACAGACGAAAGTTTATAGACTAATAAATAAATACAAAAATCGCGAGGGTTGGGATGCAAAATACCCTCGCTCCGGGGCTCTGATGAGGACGCGTGGCACACATCCAACGGCTGGGACGACGGGAGACGATCCAACGGCTGGGCGCGCTTCACTTATCCACGTGGCAAGCTCTGGACGGCCGATGACGCTTCGAGGATCAGCGGCCGAGATTAGATCCTCCTGAGGTGATCTGACGGTCGAGGCCGAGGAAGATCCAACGGCCGCTGCTCAATCTGGAGCTCCTCCTCGATCGGACGGCTGGGAAGAGGGTTGCAAGAACTGGGAAGAACGCCGGCGAAGGCGAGCTTCCCCGACCTCAATCTCCCTCCGCTGGTGACGAATGTGCTTCAAAATGACCGTGGAGGCTCCTGGGACGGTCCTCTATCTCCTGGGGGCGTTCAAAATCCACGGGGAAGCCCGTGGTGCTCTCGGGCAGCGGGCGGAGCTGGGAGGCTGCTGCTGCTCCGGCGAGCTCCAAAACTCGCCTCCAGGCGCTCGTGAAGTGGCTTGGACCTGCAAACAAAGTCAAGGGGTCCAGGGCAAAATGCCTGGACCCTCGAATGCCCTTGGGGATGGTCGAATCGAAATGGAGATGCACGGCCGGAGGTGCGCTCCGGCCAAGGTGCTTGATTGAGCGATTTAAGCGATGGATCTTGGAATTTTTTGGGGTTTTTAAAGCCTAAGCTACCAGGAAGAAAATGCAATAAAGAAAAACACGGGTGGAGGCCCTCGATGGCCGGAGCCAGAGGAAAAAGGGGTACCTCGACGCCGGCACTTGGCGGAGGTGGTGGAGGCTCCCTCGACCTCAGACGCCCTGGCTGAAAGGCTCGCGGCGAAGCTGTCACCTCCGGCGAGCGATTGGAGCACAAGAGAGGCGGAGAGGGGTGGACCAAGGGGGCTCAAATTTGATTTGAAAATGGAGGGGCGGTTTTATTTGGTTGACTCAGTGGCTGAGAAGCTCCAAAGATCGAGATTTCTGGGGTGATTCAGCGATCCACGCCCCCATGTAATCACTTGGCGGGATAGAGGGATGAACGAGGAGGGATTTTGCAGAAGGAATCAAATCGAAATGGTGCAAGTCCGCTCCTCGAAAAATGGAGAAGTTGGGTCAAAGATAGGGCTGTCAGAGGGTACAGGGTGGTAGGCCACCTAGTTGACCGAGGTCAACTAGGGTTTGCACCTGGTTGGTCCACGTGGACCAACCAGGAAAAACCCTGTAAAAATCATTTATTAATTCAATTAAAAATAGTAAATGGCCGAATTAAATAAAAGTTATAAAATAAAAAATGTTCAAAATTTTATGTAGTATTTTATTCTGATTTTTATTTATTTTTATGACATATATTTTTACAAGTCACCTTTGTAACCCTATATAGGTATAATACCTATGTTCTTTTGATATTTTATTTTATTTTATGTATTTTTAATCTTATTATTTTTATTTAGTATTTTATAAAATTATAACATACTTTTATATGCATAAGTATATTTTTATTTTATTTTTATGAGATGTTTTGTATATTTAATAAAATACAAATGTATTCTATACAGGTATAAGTATATACAGTATACCCATGTATTGAATATATACAATTATTTTATTTTCTATTTTCCTTTACATTTTATTTCAATTTTAACGCACATATATAGTATAAGTAATATTTACAAAATTATAAAAATATGAAAATGAATAAATAATGAATAAAGAATAAATTGAATATTTTATTCAGTACAAGTGTACAATAAGGGTCCAAAAGTCAACTTTCAGACCGTAGCTCCGCCAAATGCGAAACCACCACCATTGGATAGATTATTTTATTCTATATACAATTAAAGGTGAGTACACTGCATTTGGAGTTGTCGTTTGTGAGATACGGGTCTGGGAAGTTGGGCTTTTGGATTCTTATTCAGACCATATCTTTTTATCTGTACCTCTTTTTCTGTGAAATCAATTTTGTCCTTTTCTTTATGAAATTATCTACAACTTTCATGTACAAGGTTTCTTTATTTGATGTACAAAAAGTGGAACCAAAAAATAGGTCCAAAAATAAAGAATGAATAAAAGTATAGGTATTTTTGCTGTGATTCTGACCTTATCTCCCCTACTTTATTCCTTGTCGACCTATTCATCACGATGCCTAGGTCTCGGGGATTTTAGGTCATAAAAATATTTACAATATTTTATTCTTTTTCTTTTCTTTATTTATTCTATAATTTTGGCCTTAATTACAGTGTTTTATACACTATTGAAATGCATATGCATGGATGCTAAGATGATGGTTTTTAATGCTATTTACAGGCATTTGCTAGGGTTTTCGGTGCCAAAATGATAGAATAAAGATGATGAAATGTGGATTCATCATCCCCCTATACTTTACCTTTGCTAGTCCCTAGCAAACACTTATGCAATAAGTGCAAAAAGAAAAGAAAGAAAAGAAAAAGAAGAACTTGGATTTTATTTGGTTATCAAACTTGTCTTCGCAAAATCAAAGTTTGGAGCTTAAATCGGACCCTTTGGAAATTTTAGTGCGGGCGGAACCTTAGTGAGAACCGTGTTTGAAATCCAACAGTCCTTGAGAATCCCAAACTCTGTCCAAGTCTCCTCAATGGCCAGGTCAGAAATACTTCAACTCATACGCAAACCCTTACGACTATGAATCTGACTTGTACAGTGTAAGTGATGGTGGCTCTCCCCAACTAGAATGACAAAGAAACTGACTTCTCCAGTACAACAACCCAATGATTCCCCAATCCAGCAACTCCATCCTCGAGGAGCGGGGTATTCCCTTCTAAGTTCAAGTGGCAACCAGCTCAAGAGGAGGGGGTGGAAGAGAAGAATGGACGGTAGCCAGTGTAGCTACCTATCCTTGGATGCAAGACCAGTGTAGTCAAGTCATCCTGCTGCAGGCTCACATATTTGACTTTGGAACTCAAGCTTGCTTATTGACTTTGTACATACTTGCAAGGCTTTTTATTTTTGTACATGCCTGAACATTTTTTTTTTTTTTTGAATACTATATACAGCAGCATTTACATCAGGAGTTTTTCCTCTTGAGCCAGTAGACTATCCCTCTTTTGAAGCTTTATCGCAACCCACAGCCTCCTGTCTTTAGACTTCCTAATCACTGGACGGGTTGGGGTGCACTTCCCTTCCTAGAGGAGGACAAATGTTTCCACTTGTGTGCGTCTCATACCGGCAAATCCAATCCCCTCACCACTCCAACTGAGTTGAGCCATGTGAAAGGTGCAGGTGTCCAAGTTAGGTCATTATCAACAAGAGTCGTACGTGCGCTCCGAAATACTCTACTTAGGCAGTCAAGAATCCATTGAACCAAGTCCCGTGATCCTCAAAGAATTAAGTCAACTAGACCTGGAAGTACCTCAAACCCAGTTCCTATAAGGTTCCTGTTATTAGGTAGATTAGAAGGTCCAATCAAGCTCCAATCTCCGGATTTTACTTAGACTTGTTCAACTATCAAACTCAATCCGAAAAAGTGCGAATGCTATGCAATGCAATGCAGAGAATATTTTTGTGATGCAATTTTCAAAGATTTTGAACTTTTTATGGATTTTTTTTTAAAATATGATGATGTATGCCAATGCAGATGCATTTTTTTTTTGTATTTTTCAAAAAGATTTTTCAGATGTTTTTGGATTTTAATTTTGCAAATGTTTTTGGGAATTTTGAAAAACAAAAGGTTTTGGCTAAAAACTAGGTGAAAACTATGTACACGGGAGTGCTTCTTTATAATTACAAAAAGTGGATTTTAAGAATTTACAAGGGTAAGTGATCAATTTTATACATATATACATAAGATGGATTTTGGTGTGATGTGTATATTCCTCAAACTTATTTGAAAACAATTTACACACAATTTTTGAAAACTATAGTCCAAAATAGTTTTTACAAACATTTTACACACATTTGAAAGTCATTTTGCAAAGGTTTTCAAAATAGTATATATAGGTTTTTTCAAATCATTTTTGCAACCATTTTTCAAACCATTTGCAAATCATTTTCCAAAAATTTTATTTCACACAAAGAAAATAAGTTTTAACAAACCACACATTTTTACACAGGTTGAAAACACGAAACAAAATATTTTCAAAATAGTTTTCAATAGATGTTCACAAAGGTTTTCAAACTATTTTCAAACATTTTGCAAAAAACATTTTCACCTGATTTATTAATCAGTAAATACAAAAAGAATTTGAGGAATAACCACATCTTTTTATTAAGGATTTTTAATGAATTTTTAAAGAATTTTTAGCCATATTATTAGGAAAGTACGAGTTATGGCTAAAGTATATACGCAGTATATACGACCCCCCTATACTTAGCTTGAGCTATGTCCTCATAGATCGGAGAGAAAAGAGAAGACATAACTCGTACTAAGTATAGACAAGTCTAAAGAATGAATGGATGAATCAATGAATCAGAAGTTGACCGTCCCCCCTATACTTAGGATCGAATAATCCTAAGTATAGCAGACTGTTCACAAAGCAGGGAGGGTCAAGGGTGGGAATGGACAGATCGTACTCAGATTGTCTCCCCCTATACTTAGGGTAAAATATCCCTAAGTATAGACAAGAAGAGGAGACAATGGAGAGGACCGAAAAGAATAGAAAAACCTCGGGGTGCCAACCCCCCTATACTTAGGACAAAGTACGTCCTAAGTATGGAAAACCTGTCTACAAGGGCGGCACCTTTTTGATAGATACAGAAAATAAAAAAGGAAAAGAAGAAAAGAAGAAAAGAAGAAAATAAATCAGCAGACAATAGAGTGATATAAACAGATGGATCTGTACAGCGGAAAAGAGCATTGATCACCATGTATGAGATGTAGATGATGAGAGTCAAAAGACACATCTCATACCAGAAGAAAGGGGGCAACGTCAATGGTCGGTGGATCATGATCAAGATATAGTTTCAAGCGTTGACCATTGACGCGGAAGGTAGCGGAAGATGATGGTTCGGATATGTCGATGCTGCCATTGTCATGTACCTTCCTGACCACATACGGTCCTTTCCACTTGCTCTGCAATTTCCCTGGAAATAACTTCAGCCTGGAATCGAACAACCATACTCTCTGATCTGGCTCAAACTGTTTATGGCTGATATGCGAATCATGCCATGTCTTCACTTTCTCTTTGTACTGTAGGCTGTTGGAGAAGGCTGTATCTCTCAACTCCTCCAGGGCTGCCAATTCAGCTCTTCTTTGGTCTCCTATACTTTCTGGATCTAGAAGCAACTCAGTAACTGCCCAAAAAGATTTGTGCTTGATCTCCACTGGCAAATGGCACGGCTTGCCATAAACGAGACGAAAGGGAGATGTCCCTAATGGATTCTTGAAAGATGTCCGATAGGCCCACAGGACCGAGTCCAAAAGTTGCGACCAATCTTTTCGGTCTGGGCGGACAACTTTCTGCAAGATAGTCTTTATCTCCCTGTTCGATACTTCGGCAAGACCATTAGTCTGAGGGTGATAAGGAGTGGCAACCCGATGGTCAATACCGAACTCGTCTGCAAGGGTCCTGACTTTGTCATTGATGAAATGAGACCCCCCGTCTGAAATCAAGACTCTAGGTACACCGAACCGTGAAATGATATTTTTCCTCAAAAATTTGCAAACGGTTTTAGCATCTGCGGCTCGGGCGGGGATGGCCTCAACCCATCGGCTGACATAGTCCACAGCGAGCAAAATATGCTTGAATCCCTGAACTCTTAGGAAATGGGGCCCATGAAATCAATCCCCCATGCATCAAAAACCTCACAGAAGTGAATGGGTTGCATGGGCATCATGTCTCTCTGTCCGCAGGTTCCCATTTTCTGACAGTCAGTACATCTCTTCACGAACTCATCAGAATCCTTGAAGAGAGTAGACCACCATAGGCCGGATTGAAGCACCTTCTGTGCTGTCCTTTTTCCTGAATGATGTCCTCCTGCCTCAAGCTTGTGGCAGTATGTGAGGACGCTATGCTGCTCTTCTTGAGGAATGCACCTCCTCCAGATACTATCCCCTCCTTCATGATAAAGGACGGGATCCTCCCAATGATAAAACTTGGCCTTAGCTAGGAAGGTCTCAAGTTTCTGCCTGGGCCAACCCTGAGGGACTGTCTTGGCAACAAGATAGTTTACAAAGTCGGCGTACCACGGGAGTGAGGTGACAGCCAAGATCGCCTCATCTGGGAATGTCTCAGTTATAGGTGCGCTGGGCTCAGATTCCTCAAGATTCTCCAATCTGGAGAGATGATCCGCCACCACATTCTTGACTCCAGGCTTATCCTTAATTTCAATATCAAATTCCTGGAGTAGAAGGATCCATCTGGTGAGACGTGCTTTGGCATCCTTCTTGGCCATTAAGTACCGGATGGCGGTGTGATCAGTGTATATTGTCACTCTAGATCCAAGAATATATGATCGATACTTATCAAGAGCAAAAACTACGGCCAGCATCTCTTTCTCAGTTACAGTGTAATTCCGCTGCGCGGCATCCAAAGTCCGGCTGGCGTAGTGAATGGCAAACGGTAAACCATCCCTCCTCTGTCCAAGCACAGCCCCAACGGCAAAATCTGAAGCATCCGTCATGATCTCGAATGGGAGAGGACCAATCGGGTGGCTGAAGGACAGGAGCTGAGACAACCATGTTTTTGAGAGTCTCAAATGATTCAAGACACTTATCATTGACAATAAACTCAGTGTCTTTGGTCAGCAAGTCAGTTAACGGTCGGGCAATTCGACTGAAGTCCTGAATAAACCGTCGGTAGAAACCGACATGCCCCAGAAAAGACCGTAACTGACGCAGATTGGACGGTGGATTGAGTTTTCTGATGATGTCCACCTTAGCCGGATCGACCTCCATGCCCCTGTTGGAGACGATATGACCAAGGACCGTCCCTTGAGTCATCATGAAATGACTCTTCTCCCAGGATAAGACAAGATTGACCTCTATGCAGCGCTTCAGCACACGGTCTAGGCAGTCAAGACAAGCATCAAACCCGTCGCCATAGACCGAGAAGTCATCCATGAAGACCTCTAAACAGTCACCCACCATGTCCGAGAAGATGGACAACATGCACCTTTGGAATGTCGCCGGAGCGTTACATAGACCAAAGGGCATCCGTCTGAAAGCATAGGTCCCCAAACGGACAGGTGAATGTCGTTTTCTCCTGGTCTTCGGGCGCAATGGCCACTTGATTATATCCAGAGTACCCATCAAGAAAACAGTAATGGCTCTTCCCGGCTAACCGCTCGATAATCTGATCAATAAATGGTAGCGGGAAGTGATCCTTCTTGGTGGCCTCATTCAATCGTCTGTAGTCCACACAGACCCTCCAAGAAGTTGGTACCTCTGGTAGCGATCTCCTCTCCAGACTCATTTACAACTGTAGTGATACCCGTCTTCTTAGGTACCACATGGAGTGGACTAACCCATTTAGAGTCGGAGATGGGATAGATGAAATCAGCGCTCCACCACTTGGAAATTTCTTTCATGACTACGTCTCGAAGATTCGGGTTCAGCCGTCGTTGGAACTCACGCGACGGCTTAGCGTTATCTTCAAGATAGATGTGGTGAGAGCAAAGCTTTGGGCTCAGCCCCTGGAGATCAGCTATACTCCAACCGATTGCCTTGCGGTTTCTTTCAAGAACCTCCATCAGACGAGATTCTTGTTCTCCAGTCCAAATCTGCTGAGATGATGACTGGGTGCATTTCTGGCTCTCCAGCAAGGAATCTGTACTTCATAGACTGCGGCAGAGGTTTTCTTTCAGGACAACTGGGAGGTGGGCAGATCTGGCTTCTGATAAGTCTGTGTAAACGCAACCAAGTCTGCATGGGAGAACTCTCGCTCAGCATGAGTGTCTGAGCAAGGGCGGCCTGCTGAATCATCAATACACTGCACTGGCTCGCACTCTGTCATGGCTGTCAGCTCAGAAGGAATCAGACAAGGCAAATAATCGTCAAATTCATCCCAATCAATGTCTGAATCCGAGGGATCAGAAGATGACGAGCAAGATCGAAACTCTTCGGCACCACTCATCACAACACTGTCAGCCTCAGAAATATCCTCATCCAGGAATGTGCTCTCCCGGCTCTCGACTGCCATGAGCTGTAGATAGAGTGAATCTGCAGGCAAGGCGAGGGTCGGTGCGGCGGGATCTTTCCAATTGAATTCATCATCGGACATCTCAAAGTCACAAACCTGGTGGATGTCTAGCTCTTCCTCTGTCAGCTGCTCTGCTTCGCTGGACTGCTCTGAGCATTCTGCCTCTCTGGCTCTGATTTCTTCGATCGTCTCTATTTGTATGGTTTCGCCCTCTACGCGAAAGCATACCTTCCCACTATCATGGTCGGTCACCGCCTTGGCTGTGGCCAAGAATGGACGTCCGAGAATGATGGGGGCATCAGTTACCGACTCAGGGATCTCCATGTCCAACACAACAAAGTCCACGGGGAATTTCAGGCCCTGAATGGTAACGACCACGTCTTTCAACAACCCCTTCGGCCTCTTAATCGACCTATCAGTAAACTGAAGGACGGTTCTGCTTCGAAGAAGAGGGCCAAACTCGAACTGCTTGAGTAAGGCTGCCGGAAGGAGATTAATTGAAGAGCCGCTGTCTAATAGAGTACGATCAAACTGCTGCTCCTGAATCTCGCATCTGACATAGGGAGCTCCTGCGTCTGGTCGCTTGGCTGGCAATGTGTTCTGAATGGCGCAGCAAGTGTTATGCGTGAGCATATGGATTTGATCTCTGTGCCTCTTCCTTCTTCGGACAGTAGTTGTTTCTTTCAGATTCTTCTTGAAGAAGGGGATATGCTCAAACGCTTCTCGTAGAGTCAGCTGGATATGGAATCTGTCAATCATCTCATTGCCGAACTCTACCTGTTGGTTCTTTTTAGGATTTTCTTTTTTATTCCCCTTCGCTCGGCGGAGTGCCTCGGGAAAGGGGATGCTAGGAGCCTCCTCAGATGGGGGCCTAGGAATCGGTTCCTGTGCCTGTGAAGGTGGAGAATCCATACAAAAATCATCATTCAACACATATGGATCCGCAATTTGAACAGAAACCTTTCCTTTATTCATATTTTTGTTGTTTTTGTCTCTCTTCCCACACTCTCTAGATACAAAATGTGGTGAAGTCACAGAAGTTGGCTCAACAGGAATAGATGTGGTGGCCTCAGCACCACCACTAGCACCGGTCTTCGCGGCATCAGCACCGCGCTCTGGTTCATCTCCCAAAATGGCGGCTTCAGCACCACCGTCTTCAGCTGGTATCACGACGGCATCAGCACCGTCATCCTGGGCTCCATCATTGGTGGCATCAGCACCACCGTCTTCTACACCATCTGTAGCGGCATCAGCACCGCTCCTCTGCTCCTCTGGCGCTCCTGATCCTGCGTCTGGCTGTCGCTCAGAAGAGGCGCCGCCGGCTGGCATCCTACCGCTCCTAGTAGTCACAAAATTAGCATCGTTTAAAGAATCATACATATCATTCAAATCATCACTAGGAGAGGTATCCTCTGTGAACTCTACCTGCTCAGATTTTCTTTTCAAATTATTAGGATTCGGTTCGATCTGAGCGGGTATGGCGGCTTTGCCTTTGATGAATTCCCGCATTTCCTGTCGGAACTCATCCATTTCTTGCCTGAAGGATGCTCGCTGTTCAGATAGCAAGCGGGCAAGATCATCGAGTGCAGGGTTCTCAAAGGCTGGGCCCTGAGAACCGGACGTCTGTCCCTGCTGGAAATGGGGCTGTTGCTGCTGATACTGAGGAGGAGGTTGGGCATAAGATTGCTGAGGCGGCTGGCGCTGCCTCCACTGCTGTCCCTGATAGGCGGGACGAGGACCATTGTGGTATTGTTGGGGCTGGTTGTACTGGGGCTGCTGCTGGTGTTGTTGAGGCTGGCTGCTCTGCTGTCCGTGAGCAGGAGGATGCTGTTGGGATGAGGAAGCACCATTACCCCAACGGAATCCGGGGTGATCCCTGCGGATTGCGGGCTGCGGGTATCGGTCATACCATATCCCGTTGACTTCCATCAACGGTTCCTGCTCAAAGGAAGGTGGAGGGAGAACTGCCAGTGGTTGCTCCTGCTGATACACCACCATCTGAGTCTCCTGAGATGGCTGTGGCTCTGGATGGTACTGCAACAATGGAACCGGCTCCGCCTGGATGTGGTTCACCTGGCGGTACGAGGTGGATGCCTGGTTGGGATTGTTGCTGCTGGAAGCAACCTGTGACCTGGGAGGCTGTTGTGAATGGGCCTGTGCCTCCTGAATGCATAGGATCTGGGTTTTCAGGTCACTCATTGTCTTGGTCAGAAGGTCCATCTGGGCTAGACCTTGGTTTTGCTTCTTTTCAAGGATCTCCATGCGATCCAGCTTTTCACTGATGATTCCCATGTCGGCTGCGGCTGATTCGGCTTGGGCTGCGGCTGCCGACGTTGTGCTAGGACCGGCATCGATGCGTGCGATCCTCTGAAATGATCCCGCTCCTTGCGGGGGCTTCTGCTGTGTATAGACACGAGCCTGGGTCATCACTGTGGAATTCTCTGCCATGCCTTCGTAGATGGCCCAGACGTCGTCCTCTCCCTTGGAGAAATATGATCCACCGCAAGAGGCGTTCACAAGCCCCTGCAGCTCCGGTGTCAGCCCACAGAAAAAACTCTGCACCAGATTGGGCTTGGAAATATCGTGATGAGGACACTGGTCTATGAGCTCTCTGAATCGATCCCATGCTTCGTGAAACTGTTCATTTGGGATCATCACAAAGTTGCTGATCATAGCTCTGGCTGCATTTGTCCGGCCAAGAGGATAATATTTCTTCAAGAATGCGGACCGGAGATCTGCCCACGTGTCGACGAATCGCCCCAGGTGTTTGAGCCAGTAAGCGGCTCTGTCAACCAATGAGAATGGAAAGGCGATCATCCTGATAGTGTCCTCGGTCAACAACCGATCATGGATTGTGCTGCAGATCATCTCGAACTCTTGGAGGTGGAGGTGTGGCTCTTCGGTCGGCAGCCCATGGAATTTGGGTAGCATCTGAATAGTGTTGTGCCGAAGCTCGAAGTCTCCAAGGATTGGTGGGAGTCTGATCCACCGGTGAGTGAGGGATGAAGCTGGGTTGTGCAATTCCCTCATTATGGTCTGTGGCGGTCGCTCACCGTCTGGGTCACCTCCCCCTGCATCGGGTCCTCCTCCTTCTCCGCCACCGCCTCCTCCAGCTCTGTGCTCTCTCATCTGAGCTAACTCCCTCATGAGATCACCCATGAATGCACCCTGGTCCCTGATCTGTCTCTGCATGGTCTCCATGGATGCTAGCAATGAATTGTTGATGGCCACCTGGTCTATTATGAATGGAGGATGCTCGTGGTCATCTGGGTGCTCGCCTCTATCTGCCATTGCTTGATTCTCTGAAAATGCAAACGAGGCCATTTCAGGTGCTGATGAATGAGCTGAATTCTGTGATTCACTGTACTCTGAAATAATTGGACTGAGGGAAGGTGAATGGGAAGGGTGGTCGAGGTGGAACAGGGTGGATGTGAACTCAGGCTCGGAGAGCGGACTCTCCGAGTTGTTCCTAGATGAATAAGGAGGAGTGCTGGATAGCGGTGCCGACAAGGTCGGCCTAAGAGACCTCCGTCCCATCATCTTGATTATTGAAGAAGAGTGGGGGTAATGCAAGAGAAAAGAAAATGAGATGCAACAAAATTGTGCACAAGTGTGCGGTGTTTTTGATCTTGACCTTAATAAATCTAGCAATCAAACGCAAAACAAGGGTAGATTCACCAACTCAACTCGTGAAGCCGTAAAGGTTCGGCTTTTATCTTGTCAATTTTTAGCTTGTTCTTCAGGCAATTATCTTTTCACGAGTCCTTAGAGCGCTACGCCTATAGGAGAGAGAGTACTGCCAGGAAAGTATCCCCGTACTTGTCCTCCTCCTGTGTAACCTGTAACTTGCGCTTTTTGAGGTCCTTGTAACCCTTCCTGGATCCCTACTCAGCCAAAGAAAAGAGGGAGGAAGCCGATAGGCGAAACCGATACTTCGGACCTCGCTCGCAACGGAATCACCCGTGAGCGTGCAAGATCCTACTCGGACGCAGCCGGTGAGACAGACACACCCGTGAAGGCGTGGCCTAGGCTCGGTACTTCGGACAGGGTCGGCGCTCTCACAACAGAGAGTCACCAATGGCGACCAAGTCCTACTCGACTACGTACGATAGTAGCGCCAATACTTCGGAAATCCAGGCGATACACAAGGCAGCCACAAGTTGGGTTTTGGGCTCTAATCCTTACGAAGCGCTCACCTCACTGGGAAGGAAACCTTCCTATGCAACCTGAAAACAAGTGAGGGTGTTACTCTCCCCAAGCAGTGAATCCAATTATCGATTTTATTATGGTCAAGTTTTCTTTAGCAGTCCCTTTTTTAATTTTTTTGGTGTTATCGCTTCTTTTGAGTCAATTCAAACAAGCGCCTAACGTTTTTGTATTTTTCCTTTTATTCTACTTTGTCCAAAAACAGAGGGAGAAAAGAGTCGGAAAAGCCGTGCAAGTCGACACCAAGGTGGAAATCTCACCTTTGTGCCTAGATGATGCGTGCAAAGTAAGAAGACTTACAGCGAATCCCAGCTCTCTCCATGCGGGATGCAAAGCAGAATATTTAAACCTAATCTATATGGCGAAATGCAAAGCGGAAATCATCCTAGAACAGGCAATTTCTACTGATCGTGAAGAACTATAGCTAGTCAATCGAATCAAGTCCGGAGTCCGATCTTGGGAGTCACTCGGTGCCCGCCACAACGGGTCCTGCCAGCGCTGTATGTGACTCCTAACGGCACGTGGTCTCGAATCAGATCAAACTAACTTTTTTGGTGGATTTTATTAAGGTCCAATTACGTTCTATAGGAACAGATAGTCTATTAGGTGTTGGGCCTTAATAATCTACGTCACAATCAACAGAAAATCCTAAGTCTAGGGGCTCAATCCACAAAAGAAAGTGAAAAATGAAACTCAAAACCGAAAAATGACTGCGATGAAAACACGAGGAAAACGGCGGTGAGCCCCCGGGTGAACAAACACCCGGAAATTAGGCCCGAATGTCTAAGTCCAAGTCCAAGTCCTAGTGTACCTGTATTATTACAAATTAATGAATATCACTCTCTCACAAATAAAATAAAAACTAGCTAAGCACTCTCTCTCACTCTCCTTGCTCTCTCCTGCCGGCTTGGCTTAAGAAAAGCCTGCTCCACGTCCCAAGGTTGCGTCGGGTCACCTAAGCCACCCGCCTCGCTCCGCGGTCCCCTCGCAAGAAGACAAAAGAGAAGGTCAGATAGTTCACAAAGATATATCAAAAATGTGAGAGAAGGAAAACAAAGCTATGGTAAACAAACACACAAACAATAAAAATGAACTACAAGCTGTTGCTCCCCGGCAACGGCGCCATTTGATTAATGCAAAATTGAGTGCGGTTATATTGACTCACAAGGCGAGTCAACAGTCGGTGTTTGACCACACAAAATCCTGTATTTAATCAACAATTAACCCACACTAAAAATCAACAATTAGAAATAAATGTGGAGTTAAAATTTATTTTTAACTCTGCACAAATGATGTATATGGGCAAGTATGCAGAGAGTTCGAACACAGGGAGCAAGCAGTGTAGTCCTAGCAAGAGCTAAGTGTGTGAGGGTGTGAGTGTCTACACTAAGCAAGCAAGCAAATAAATTTTTGTGGGTTTTTAAATTTTTAATTTTTTTTTATTTAATTTTTAATTTTGTATTTTAATTTTTGATTTTCTGATTTTTATATTTTATATTTTATATTTTTGTATTTTCTTTTTTCAATATTGGAAACTAAAGGAAATATAATACAAGGCAAAGTAAAATATTTATAAAAATGCACAAAAATACTCAAAAATTCAGAAAATAAATGTTTTTGGTATTTTTAGGGTTTTTTACTGTTTTTGAGATTTTTGGGGATTTTTCAAGATGTTTTTGGTATTTTTAAAAGCTGAAATAAGACAGAACAGTGCAAAATAGGCTGGCTGTGATAAAAATGGGATTCAAAAATAGAAACCAGTAGCAAAAATATTTCACACTATTTTTCTAATAAAAAGAACAAGATAAGGAAGAAACAGAAGCTGAGTTTGCAATTTTTAGGTTTTTCTACTATTTTATATATTTTTTTGAAGTTTTTGAGTGTTTTTAATTTTTTTAGTGTTTTTCTTTTGAGATTTTTAATGATTTTTGGACTGACACTAAAGTAGCATAAAATAGACACTAGGTAAATTTTTTGGAATTTTTAGAGGTGTTTTGATATTTTTTTTGGTATTTTCTAAGCTAGACAGTGCACAAAATAGGTGTTTTTGATTTTTAATAAATACAAAATTAAAGTAAAATCAAAAACTAAAATATGGGCGTTAAAGTACACCTATCCAGAAACCTAATCCTATTTTTGTGAGATTTTTGGGGTTAAAATGATATTTTAAACAATTAAAACAAGGGTCCCAACATTAAACAGTACTGGCAAGGGCATAAATGCAATTTAAGAAACATCCAGGGACAACAATGCAATTTTCCACAAAAATATACCCGTTATATTTAACTTCTGGGATCAAAACGTAAATACAAGACCCGACTGGGCACGCCTACAAATTACCCACCAGGGCGCGTGACTTGCACGCGCCTGGGAGGGACTGAAACGCAATTTCACAAAAGTCTGGGGGTTAACATGCAAAATACCCAGAAATATTACACGTGCTCTGAAAGTTTTAGGGCTAAAACGAAATAAACAAAAGACCAAGGATACCTCTGCAAAATGCCCACACCTCACGTGAACTGGTCACGTGAGGTGACGTGGCGAGGGACCTAACTGCAAATAAAGAAAACCTAGGGGTCTCCTTGCAAATTTTACAAAATATTTAAACTACAGATGAAAGTTTATAGACTAATAAATAAATACAAAAATCGCGAGGGTTGGGATGCAAAATACCCTCGCTCCGGGGCTCTGATGAGGACGCGTGGCACACATCCAACGGCTGGGACGACGGGAGACGATCCAACGGCTGGGCGCGCTTCACTTATCCACGTGGCAAGCTCTGGACGGCCGATGACGCTTCGAGGATCAGCGGCCGAGATTAGATCCTCCTGAGGTGATCTGACGGTCGAGGCCGAGGAAGATCCAACGGCCGCTGCTCAATCTGGAGCTCCTCCTCGATCGGACGGCTGGGAAGAGGGTTGCAAGAACTGGGAAGAACGCCGGCGAAGGCGAGCTTCCCCGACCTCAATCTCCCTCCGCTGGTGACGAATGTGCTTCAAAATGACCGTGGAGGCTCCTGGGACGGTCCTCTATCTCCTGGGGGCGTTCAAAATCCACGGGGAAGCCCGTGGTGCTCTCGGGCAGCGGGCGGAGCTGGGAGGCTGCTGCTGCTCCGGCGAGCTCCAAAACTCGCCTCCAGGCGCTCGTGAAGTGGCTTGGACCTGCAAACAAAGTCAAGGGGTCCAGGGCAAAATGCCTGGACCCTCGAATGCCCTTGGGGATGGTCGAATCGAAATGGAGATGCACGGCCGGAGGTGCGCTCCGGCCAAGGTGCTTGATTGAGCGATTTAAGCGATGGATCTTGGAATTTTTTGGGGGTTTTTAAAGCCTAAGCTACCAGGAAGAAAATGCAATAAAGAAAAACACGGGTGGAGGCCCTCGATGGCCGGAGCCAGAGGAAAAAGGGGTACCTCGACGCCAGCACTTGGCGGAGGTGGTGGAGGCTCCCTCGACCTCAGACGCCCTGGCTGAAAGGCTCGCGGCGAAGCTGTCACCTCCGGCGAGCGATTGGAGCACAAGAGAGGCGGAGAGGGGTGGACCAAGGGGGCTCAAATTTGATTTGAAAATGGAGGGGCGGTTTTATTTGGTTGACTCAGTGGCTGAGAAGCTCCAAAGATCGAGATTTCTGGGGTGATTCAGCGATCCACGCCCCCATGTAATCACTTGGCGGGATAGAGGGATGAACGAGGAGGGATTTTGCAGAAGGAATCAAATCGAAATGGTGCAAGTCCGCTCCTCGAAAAAATGGAGAAGTTGGGTCAAAGATAGGGCTGTCAGAGGGTACAGGGTGGTAGGCCACCTAGTTGACCGAGGTCAACTAGGGTTTGCACCTGGTTGGTCCACGTGGACCAACCAGGAAAAACCCTGTAAAAATCATTTATTAATTCAATTAAAAATAGTAAATGGCCGAATTAAATAAAAGTTATAAAATAAAAAATGTTCAAAATTTTATGTAGTATTTTATTCTGATTTTTATTTATTTTTATGACATATATTTTTACAAGTCACCTTTGTAACCCTATATAGGTATAATACCTATGTTCTTTTGATATTTTATTTTATTTTATGTATTTTTAATCTTATTATTTTTATTTAGTATTTTATAAAATTATAACATACTTTTATATGCATAAGTATATTTTTATTTTATTTTTATGAGATGTTTTGTATATTTAATAAAATACAAATGTATTCTATACAGGTATAAGTATATACAGTATACCCATGTATTGAATATATACAATTATTTTATTTTCTATTTTCCTTTACATTTTATTTCAATTTTAACGCACATATATAGTATAAGTAATATTTACAAAATTATAAAAATATGAAAATGAATAAATAATGAATAAAGAATAAATTGAATATTTTATTCAGTACAAGTGTACAATAAGGGTCCAAAAGTCAACTTTCAGACCGTAGCTCCGCCAAATGCGAAACCACCACCATTGGATAGATTATTTTATTCTATATACAATTAAAGGTGAGTACACTGCATTTGGAGTTGTCGTTTGTGAGATACGGGTCTGGGAAGTTGGGCTTTTGGATTCTTATTCAGACCATATCTTTTTATCTGTACCTTCTTTTTCTGTGAAATCAATTTTGTCCTTTTCTTTATGAAATTATCTACAACTTTCATGTACAAGGTTTCTTTATTTGATGTACAAAAAGTGGAACCAAAAATAGGTCCAAAAATAAAGAATGAATAAAAGTATAGGTATTTTTGCTGTGATTCTGACCTTATCTCCCCCTACTTTATTCCTTGTCGACCTATTCATCACGATGCCTAGGTCTCGGGGATTTTAGGTCATAAAATATTTACAATATTTTATTCTTTTTCTTTTCTTTATTTATTCTATAATTTTGGCCTTAATTACAGTGTTTTATACACTATTGAAATGCATATGCATGGATGCTAAGATGATGGTTTTAATGCTATTTACAGGCATTTGCTAGGGTTTTCGGTGCCAAAATGATAGAATAAAGATGATGAAATGTGGATTCATCACCCCACCATCCCAGGTATAATCTATCTCTCTCTCTCTCTTTCTCTCCCTCTCTCTCGCTCTACCTCTCCGTCTCCAAGATCTTCGCTCCGCTCGGAGCATTCCTTCGCCTCCGCTCCGACGCACCCACAACCCCTTCGAGCACCCTGGTCATCTTCGCCCCACCGACTCTGCTCCGACCCCGCCTTCAACCATCGTCTTCTCCGACTACAACATCTTCGCCGCCCGAAGCTACGCCATGTATATTCTCATTCTGCCTGGATTCGGTATTATTAGTCATATCGTCTCGACCTCGCAACCCCTCCACCTCGCCTTCGACCGGGTTCCACGCCCGAGACCCCGCCACGTGCTGCGCATGTGGGGCGGGGGACTTCATCTTCTTTGACACACGACATCCACCAGCATCCAACTCCGCCCAACGCCGCAGGAGGCGGTGGTTCTCCAGCAGCCGGTCGACGCCCTCCCTCTCCTTCTTCGCCCAGCAGCTTCGAGCCATGTCGGTCGCCTCCAGCCAACTCGCTCCAGCGACTACGTCCACGACTCAGCCGGTCTTCCCCGACATCATCGACATCCCGTTACGCCGGGAGCACGAAGGAACACCTCCACATCCACGCTGACCGCCTCCGCTACCGGTGCTCCTCCGCCAAGCACCGGCAGCC
The DNA here is from genome assembly GCA_037367405.1 of Ottelia alismoides. Lineage (NCBI taxonomy): Eukaryota > Viridiplantae > Streptophyta > Magnoliopsida > Alismatales > Hydrocharitaceae > Ottelia > Ottelia alismoides. The sequence goes on from JAZKJV010001291.1 coordinate 26,147, forward strand.
CACCGGCGAGCCATCGCCACCAACCCAGCCGCGCTCGCAACACCCTCCGGCAGTCAGCTCCGCACTCATCAGCCGGGAACGAAGCCCGAGACCCCCGCACACGTGCGAGGCACGTGCGCCCGGGGGGACGTCAGCACACGTCATCAAACCCAGGGAGTCACGTGCTGCGCACGTGCCTCTTGGGTAAATTGCAAAAGCCCCCAGGACGTCCCCTTTTTTACGCACAAGCCCCAGCCGACCAGGGGTCACGTGCACATCACGTGACCACTTGGTAATTTGCAAAATCCCCCCCTCTGTTTAGGTAATTACTATTAGGTCCCCGTCTGCACTTTTATTTTTTTATTATATTGCACATATACCCCTGTGTTCTCCAGTCATTTTAGAACTATTCTCCACATCATTTTATTTATTTAAAAATAGCATTTTGTTAATCTTTTAATTCTCTACATTTTGACATGCTGTGGACTTTTTTGTGAATTACGGTTGATTAATAGATAATTGTTCTGTGGAAATTGGAATATTTTGCCCAATCTGTGTTCTGAAATTCATAGTTAATTAACCGTGACTCTAAAAATTTCCCAAAAATCAAATATCGTAGAGATTACTTTGATTAACATTGTGCCCAAAAATCTTTGCATTTGCATGCATAAGTTGCTCTGTAAAATTCATTTAGCATATTTCATTGTTTAATTTTTAAAAGATATTAGACCCCACATTTTCGAGGTTTAGGATTTTTCTGGGACCCATCACCTAGTGATAGATCTTAGATAATTTTAATTCTTGAAAATAAGTAGGTTTAATATTTATTATAATTAAATATTGAAAATCTTTTTGTTTGTATTTAAAAATTCATAAAAAATTCATATTGCATCTAAAAATTCCAAAAAAAATTTACCGTGCACTCATTTCATCGTCATTTACATTGTGGCCAAGTTTCGTATTTTTCGGACATCGTTTGATTGCAATTTACGTTTTAGTCCCTAAAATAGGCCGAACTTGCATTTTGCATCTCATATTGCATTGAAAAATTCCAAAAAAAAGACCGCCTTGAAAACTGAACTCAAAATTGGATAGACATTAATCTAAGTTGTTCCTTTGCCTCCTTGAGATCGACCTTGGGACTTGCCCAAGTAAAATAAACATAAAAACCACTTGAGTGAAATTGAATAAAATTTGTGGTTATTTTCTTGACTGTTTCCGATCGCCGCCTACAACGAACGTCTTTAATTATTATTTCACACTCGAGCGATAAAAACACATCCTTAAAGCGGCTTTTGCGGACTCGTCACTTCCCAGGTTATAAATTAAGACAAATCCTCCTCGTAGAGATACTTTTATTCGGTTTCGCATGATACGCTAAGTGCCAAGCTACAACGAATACAATATAATATATGCATTTTGGGATTCATCAACTACCTTCAAAATTAATTAGATTTCAGCATTTCAAGTTTGTGATTATTTCCTCTATCTAGGTCGACAGACAAACAAAGAGCAAGGAAAAACATGATGAATGAATGAGACACATTTTTATTTGGATTTTTATGCAAGTTAAAATACAAATATGCAATAGAATGCAATGACATGCAATCGTAAATACATACACAAATTAACCCCTAAATGATTGTATAGTTGAGCAAGACAAAGAGAATTAATTTCACGAACATTTGATGCATAAAAATATATCCAATTTAATTTTAAGGCATTTCAATAAGAAAGTTATATAACACTATATAGCTCAAATTTAGCATGCTATTTTATCTGTTAAATTAGGAAATAAATAATGACATCATATAGATCATGAAACAAGCATCACAATGAAGTTGAAATCAATTAAAAAGGAGTTCTGATGCTTAAGATGTAAGCATTTTAATCCAGGGATATAAATGCAAGAAAACTATAAAAATAAATATGAGAAAATATCATAAACATGCCCTTTGAGGGTATAAATGCAAATATAGAAACTCGACAAGGATTCCCTTTAATTTTTTCAAGAACACAAGGACCTAAATGTAAATATCAAGAATCAGTGGGGGCCCTGTGAAAATTTTCCTGGGTGTGCCACATGAGGTATGTGCGCCCAGGACCTGTCAATAATTCCGGAGAAGTTATGGGCCGATGACGTAAATTTCTCGAGCCATCAAGTGCTAGCACGCGAGTGAAGGCTCAGGTGAAGGCTTGGGCCACTGGAGATGGCTCATGCCACATAGTAGCGCAAGCTGACTTCGGGCGAGTCTCGGTCCCATCAAGCCTCCACACTTCAGGACATGATGCGTTTCTCTTCATACACTGTTGGATTGGCTTTGAGAGGGCTCCATCTAACGGTGCATGTACATCTTTGATGATCCTCCTCCGTCGGGCATTGGTAACACAAATGGAGCTTCGACGAGGCTATGAGAGCTCCTCTGTGATATCTAATGACTAATGAGGATCCCAACAACTTCCTGGGACACATGTGATGGAGCTTTTGTTGCGGCAGAGCGGAGAGGACCTCTGGTTCTAGCTGCCGATGAACACCCACGGGATACGGAGCTTAGGAACAGAGCTCAGCCCAAAGATCGATCAATGAAAGGTTGAACCTGCAAGACGGGTTAGTGGGTCATAGCCGAAGCGATGCGAGGTGGAATCAAGGGATGTGGGGTGAAGGAGTAAGTCCTAAATGGGTTCTTCCTCATAGTTGGCGAAGGAGAAAACCTGGAGTGGAGAAGGTGTGGAGGATTAGAGAGGATGAGTTGGACCCCCGCTAAGATAAGGAAGGTCCAGCAAAGCTGACCGTGCAGAGAATCGAAGGTGGCAACGTGTGTATGCGCCGACTTAAATAAAAGAAAATGTAAATAAAAGAAAGAAACACTACCTGGAAATCAAAAGAGGAAGAAGGAGGCTGAGCGAGGCTTGAGCTGAGCACTTGAGGGTACTTTAATCTTCGTTGAACTCCATCAACTACCTGGAATAGCTCAATGGCCACCAACGAGGTGTTGTAGCATAGTATGCTGACTATGGGTCAACACCTGGAGGGAACCCCATTGTCAGACCTTGATTCTTCCTCTCTATGTCACGGAGAGTGGAAGAGTCCTAGGGATTACCTTCGTGAAATGGTGGACAGGTCGATATGGAGATGGAGGGGGAGGTTTTGAAGGTGGAGCTCCTCGGTTACGGGTGATGGGGCATGGACTTCGTAACTGATGAATGAGGTCCTAGGGAGTAGGTGGGATCATACGACAGGAAGGGTAGTTGGGTGGCAAGGGAAGAGACGAGCCACGTGGGCAGCCCAGGGGGCGCCATCTGGCCCAATGGAAAAATAAAAAAAGAGAAAAAAAGAGAAAATTCAAGAAGATATAAGTGCAAGTTGAATTAGAAAAAATACAAAACATGAAAGTTTTAGATCTCAATTTTTTCATGTTGAAAAAAAGAAAATATTGTCTTTTATAAAAAAATATAATTTCTTCTAACATTTTTAAGTCATAAAAAAACAATTATTTAATTATTTTGAGATTTTTTGTAATTTAAATTTATGTTTAATGTTAGAACAAATATATACAATAATTATCTAATTTTTTTGAGATTTTAATAAGAAGAAAATAAAAGAAAATAAAGAAAATGAAAGTGTTAATTATATACAATAATTAGGGTTAGTTATGAACTAGGGTCAATTTGTAACTTAGGGTTAATTAATGATGGATTTTATTGAAAAGTCTAAGAAATGAGCATAATAATTAAGAATTGTGATGATAAATCAGAGATTCATCACGTATGAAGTAGGTTGATCAATCACTTATGATCGACTATCAATAATCATTGATAACTACATGATCGATCATTGTCAAGCTCTGATCGATCATCTAGATAAAAATTCAAATGTTTAAATTTGAATTTTTGCACCCCTCCCACTTTGGTAAGGATACCTAGGTTGTTGCCTATCTTTCTTTTCTGACTTGGACGACCCCAAGCTCTTTCTAATAAAGGACACATTAAATCCTGACATTGGTATACCGATACATATATGATTGCATCTTTTTTTGACAGATACAAATATCCATATTACCGAATCTATATGCATATAGTGTATATACATACGTCAACTTGTGTATGTGTCTCCAAATATGTTACAGTATTACTTGCAACTTATTCCATCTTAGTCATTTTCAAATGTGTGAAGAAAAATATACACACGTATATTATTTAATCATTTATTATACAAGTTATTAAATCTAGTATAATATTGTATTTTTATTTTGTTATCTCTGTAGTTTATTAATTTGAGTAAACTGCACAAAAGTACCATACACCCAATTCTAATGTCATATGCAAACTTTTAAAAGTAGCAATGTGGAACATAATCTTTCAATTCAATACCAATGTGGTCTTTAGTTAAGACATGTGTTAACACCACTATCTTTTAGATCAAAAGGATGAAAAGACCCTCCATTTGTACTAAAGGAACAAAACCTCTTTTTTAATCATTTTCTCTTCTACAACTATAGGCTCACCTCAAAGACCCATCTTTCTCCATTGCTCCGACACATCCTTTGCCACTTGTCCCCAAGAGGATTTGACAATGGCAGATGATCCCCTTCGTCTTCGATAGCTATTAATTCAGTTGAACTGAATGAGAACCCACCACCGTAGCTTGAGTTCCTCTCCAACAGATGATAGACAATGGAGATCCACGCTTTAAGCGGGGATGGATTTTGGTGGTGGTGGATCCAGGGCTATCTCTTGCACCTTAAATCGTAGTAGCTCACTATATTAAGCTCCAAATTTTTGTCGAACTCTAGAGCTACAACCTGCAAGTTCATTATTTCCCGTTGTTATATTCAAACCCAATTGAACCTAATTCATTTCATTCCTGATTCCGTTCAGTCTTCTTGTTTTTATCATTTTTTGAAAGACCTAATGTTGGGGATGGATCCGATCAAGCACCACACGACTAGAACCACAATCGAAGAAGAAAGCACGCACAATCGTACAAGACAAGGATTTATAGTGGTTCGGCAATGTGCCTACTCCACTTGATCATACCAGACTCTCTCTACTATTGCTTGAATGATGTTGGGATACAATATGTGGTGCCACAAGGCTCCTTTTATACTACAACAAAAGAATACCAAGCATTCAGCAATCCCCACCATCAGCTCTCAACCAATCATGATGCAGGATGTGGATTAAGCATCTCAGCAATCCAACCCAAAACCTCTCAGCCAATCAGAATGCAGGAGGTGGATCAGACACCTCAGCAATCCAGCCCTAAAGCTCTCAGCCAATCAGAAGGCAGCATGGAGATCAGCCACATTAGTAATGCTTTCTACTTGTATTCAACCAATCAGTCTTCACAGAATAAATCTCAACAATCTTCCACTTGAAGACTGATTTGTAGTACACACCACATCTTCAATAATCTCGGTGTGAGCTTTCTCTTGTCTTCTATGCTTGAAGAATAATAGAAGCTGAACATGTCTTCAGCTTCTCCACTGTTACAGACTTTGTGAACATATCAGCAGGATTTTCTAATGTGTGGATCTTCTTCAGCTTAAATTGACCATCTTCTAGCTGTGTCCGAATGAAGTGGTACTTCACATCAATGTGCTTAGTCCTCGAGTGAAAGACAGAATTCTTTGCAAGATGAATTGCACTTTGACTGTCGCTGGATAATTGACAATCTTCACATTCTTTATTCAGTTCTTTCATCAGACCTTTCAACCATATCATTTCCTTGCAAGCTTCTGTTGCCGCCACATATTCTTCTTCCGTGATCGAGATGGTCACTATCTTCTGGAGCCTAGAGATCCAGCTAATGGCTCCACTCCCTAGGGTAAAGACATACCCTGTTGTGCTTTTCCTGCCATTGATGTCTCCTGCAAAATCTGAGTCCACAAAACCTCGAATGGAAATGTCAGTGTTACCATAACACAATGCCACGTTAGAGGTACCTCTCAAATAACGTAAAATCCACTTTACAGCCTCCCAATGTTCCTTGCCAGGATTCGTCATGAATATGCTCACAACTCCCACTGCATGGGATGTCTGGTCTTGTGCAAACCATTGCGTACATCAAACTACAAACAACAGGCTGGTAGGGTATCTTTGACATGTACTCATGCTCCTCCTCCGTAGCAGGTTCTTTCTCCTTTGAAAGTTTGAAGTGGCTTCCTAAAGGTGCTAGAGTAGATTTTGCATTTTTCATATTAAATCTCTCTAGTACCTTCTCAATGTAATCTGATTGAGACATTTTCAGCTTCTTGTTATTAATGTCTCTGCTAATCTGCATTCCAAGGATTTTCTTTGCAGGACCTAGGTCCTTCATTTCAAACTCCTTAGACAACATTTTCTACAGATTTGATATTTCTTCCTTGCATGATCCTGCAACAAGCATATCGTCTACGTACAACAATAAAATGATGTAAGACATACCAAGCTTTTTGAAGTAGAAACAATGGTCAGCATGACATTTGCGGAATCCAGTACTTCTCATGAAATCATCAAACCTTTTGTACCATTGTCTCGGTGCCTGCTTCAAGGTATAAAGACTTTTTCTGAGCTTGCATACCATGTCTTCCTTTCCAATAGCTACACAGCCCCTCTGGTTGTTGCATGTAGATGTCCTCCTCAAGATCTCCATGGAGAAATGCTATCTTAACATCCAACTGGTCCAAATGTAGGTTTTCAACTGCAACAATGCTCAATACTGCTCTTATGGTTGATACCTTTACAACAGGTGCAAAGATCTCTATGAAATCAACTCCTGCTTTCTGTTGAAAGCCCTTCTCCACTAGCCGAGCCTTGTATCTAATGGAACCATCAGCTTCCTCCTTCACCCTATACACCCACTTGTTGTGCAGAGCCTTCTTTCCCTTCGGTAATGGGTCCCACATTTTTCTTCTTGAGAGGGAGTTCATCTCCTCATCCATGGTTAACTCCCACTGATTCCTTGCCTCACCTTGTATAGCTTCATCAAAGCATTCAGGCTCACCATTATTAGTCAGCAATAAATAATTCAAACAAGGTGAATACCTTGCAGTGGGTTTGCTGATTCTGGAAGATTTCCGTAGTACCGGAGTTTGCGGATTATTCTGTGGGATGGGTTGAACATTCTCATCACTTGGCTGTGATGTGCTTTGTTCAGGAGTTTCATCAAACACCACAAAGTCTGTCTCTTCCGTTGTCTTTCCTTTTATCAATTCATCTTTGTATAAGGAAGACTCATTGAATGTGACATCAATGCTTCTAACTGTCTTCTTGTTCTCCAAATCCCACAATATATATCCATAGTTATCTGTACCATAGCCGACAAAGACACACTTCCTTGCTTTGAGATCAAACTTTCCTCTGTTTTCCTGCTCAATGTGAACATAAGCTATGCATCCAAAGACACGTAAATGAGAAAGTGTTACCTCCTTTCCTGTCCACATTTCTTCTGGAAGATCCCCATCTAAAGCAGCATACGGACCTCAATTGACTAAGTATACAGATGTACTCACTGCATCGGCCCAATGTCGCTTTGGTAGACCTGCATGTTACCTCATGCTTCTCGTACGCTCTAGAAGAGTCATGTTCATGCGTTCAGTAACACCATTCTGTCTGGGCTTTCTTGGGACCGTCTTCAGTCTCTTGATCCCGTTCTTGGCACAATATGATTCAAACTCCTCACTGCAGTTTTCTCCCCCATTGTCTGACTTGAGACATTTTAACTTTAAACATGTCTCAGTCTCAACTAAGGCCTTCCACATTTTGAAGGTCTCAAATACATTGGATTTATACTTGATAAAATAAACCCACAGTTTTCTAATTGCATCATCAATGAAAGTTATGAAATAATGAGATCCGTCAAGGGAAGGTACCTGAGATGGACCCCATACGTCTGTATGAACCAGCTCAAGTATTTCAGTTTTTCGTACTCTTGCAGTCTTTGTGAAACTGACTTTCTTCTGTTTTCCCAAGATACAATCTTCACAGAAGTCCAGATCAACGGTCTGCAATCCCATCAACTTTCCCTTCTTCTACATGATCTTCATTCCTTTTTCGCTCATGTGACCAAGCCGTCTATGCCAAGTGTTAGCATCACACCCAGATGATGCAACATTTATCCTGTCATATGAACCTGATGCAATATACAGGGTTCCTTCTTTCTTACCTCGAGCAAGGATCAATGATCCCTTTGACATCTTCCACGAATCAGAATCGAATGATGTCACCACACCGCTTTCTGATAGTTGTCCGACAGATATGAGATTCCTTGTTAGACTGAGTACATGTCTAACATTCTTCAATCTCAAGATGCCACCATTGGGTTGGGATATGTCAATGTCTCCCTTTCCAATTATGCTGCAACATTCATCATCTCCTTAGATATACCTTTCCAAAATCACCTTTCACATAATTTTGGAGGATATCTCTTTGTGGAGTGGTATGAAATGAAGCACCCGAATCCACAATCCATGACTCACTTCTAGCATCTGCAACACATACTAAGGTATCGCTATCATCATCATCAGTAAGATTTACGGTGTTCTTACCTTTGTTATTTTCTCCTTTCTGCTTTCTTGGGGCCATGCATTCTTTCTTGTAATGCCCCCTTTGATTGCAATTCCAGCAGACCCAGATTTCGGATCTCTGGATTTGGATCTTCCTCTTACTGACTTTCCCCTAGAATGCTTTTGGTTCCTGTAGCTCTTCCTGCTTCTTCCTTCTGTATTCAAGGCAGAACCTGACGAGTGTTCTTCCCCAGACGTCTTCTGTCGTGCCTCTTCTCCAAGAAGAAGACCAGCAACATCCTCCAACTTTAACTTTGCAGAACTAGAGGAGTTGCTAACCGTTACAACTAAAGCGTTCCAACTATCGGGTAAACTAGAAAGGAGTAAAAGAGCTTTTACCTCATCGTCAAACACGATCTTCACAGACTCCAACTGGTTGATGATACTGTTCAGATCATTCAAGTGTGAAGCCACCACGGAGTTCTCATTCATCTTTAAATTGAAAAGCTTCTTCATCAAATACACCTTATTTGATGCAGATGACTTCTCGTACATCTTTTCAAGAGCTTTGAAAAGATTCGCCGTCGTCGTCTCCTTTGCGATATTTGAATCCACCGATAGAGCAAGACTGAGCCTTACCGTTCCTAGAGCCTTTCGATCTAGGACCTTCCACTCATCATCTTTCATGACTTCGGACTTCTTCCCTTCGATCAGAAAATAGAGATCCTTCTGATATAGGACATCTTCAATCTGCATCTTCCAGAACGCGTAGTTCGATCCATTGAACTTCTCGATCTTGACCTTTGATTCTTCCGCCATCTATGTAGAGGTTGATCTTCGAACCTTGATCTGATACCAGTTGTTGGGGACGGATCCGATCAAGCACCACACGACTAGAACCACAATCGAAGAAGAAAGCACGCACAATCCCACAAGACAAGGATTTATAGTGGTTCGGCAATGTGCCTACTCCACTTGCTCACACCAGACTCTCTCTACTATTGCTTGAATGATGTTGGGATACAATATGTGGTGCCACATGATCAGACACCTCAGCAATCCAGCCCTAGAGCTCTCAGCCAATCAGAAGGCAGCATGGAGATCAGCCACATCAGCAATGCTTTCTACTTGTATTCAACCAATCAGTCTTCACAGGATAAATCTCAACAACCAACCATTGTTGAGATTTATCCTGTGAAGACTGATTGGTTGAATACAAGTAGAAAGCATTGCTGATGTGGCTGATCTCCATGATGCCTTCTGATTGGCTGAGAGCTCTAGAGCTGGATTGTTGAGGTGTCTGATCCACCTCCTGCATTCTGATTGGCTGAGAGATTTTGGGTTGGATTGCTGAGATGCTTAATCCACATCCTGCATCCTGATTGGCTGAGAGCTGATGGTGGGAATTGTTGAATGCTTGGTATTCTTTTGTTGTAGTATAAAAGGAGCCTTGTGGCACCACATATTGTATCCCAACATTATTCAAGCAATAGTAGAGAGAGTCTGGTGTGAGCAAGTGGAGTAGCACATTGCCGAACCACTATAAATCCTTGTCTTGTGCGATTGTGCGTGCTTTCTTCTTCGATTGTGGTTCTAGTCGTGTGGTGCTTGATCGAATCCGTCCCCAACACCTAAACCACTCCATTTTCAATCATTGTAGTTTCTATTCAATTCAAAACAACACAAATACCTAATTCTTGAACTCAAATTATTACAGTTTCATTCATCGTAGTTTCAGTTCAATTCAGATAGATTTCTGCAGCAAGAAAATTCAGATGATGATTATGTGTTAGAATTACATATTGGATATGTGATTTTAGTACTCAATCCCAGACTGATTCAAAGAATTAAGTCATATCACTCTTTTTGGGGAGCCACCACCTGCAAGAATCAAGGCTCAGATTACTTCCAGATCCGTTGAGCATCACATAAGAATGTTTCGATTATTTATCGCTTGGAGAAGCAACTGTAAGAGCATGACAATATCATCAGCTCCGATTCCATCATCGCACTTCCCTACTAGCAAAAGAGCTCCATCAACAACCATATGGAACACCTCTTTTTTGCAAGAATAACATTGTCATCTCCCTTGTATAGTAACATGATCCAACGAAAGAGCACATCCGCTGCCTTTGAGTTTGTCGCTGACAAAAATGTAACCATATGCCATGAACGCTGACGAATCACATATCACTCAGAGACAGGGACGGAGCCAGGACATTTTTGAGGAGGGGGCACAAGGATTTAAAAAAAATATGTCTATCAATTACAATACAATCATATTCATTATATAACAATAATTGTTATGGACAAATTATATTTATAGTTTTCACCTATATTTTTCATCAATTTTGAACTTATTCATTATAGAACAATGGTAAATTTTGAACTTATTTTTTTAATCAACTACATCTTTTATTCAAATTACATAAATTGGTATCATATATGTTCCACAATGTCAGGATTTTTTATGAATGATATTTATATCTTTTTTTAAAGTAAGTTATATTCAAGTATTTTAATTATTTTAAATTCAGTATAGGATTTTGATTAGTTGCAATATAAACTACACTTGTTTCGAATCTGTATCAAATCAAAAATATAAAATACTAATTCTATACTTTTTTTAATAACAAGAAATATTAATGTCTATGAAGAAAAATACGCAGATCAAGAATATATGTGCATTTGACCACTTTACTTGATACTAAATAGGACCAATGAATAATATATGAAACTTGACAATAAATGATTTTTTAAAAAAAATTAATTTTTTTAGATTGCGAATTAGACCATGTATGTGTATAAGTGATAATGAGATTGGATGAAGATCGATTCATTCTATAGTTCGATTCTTAAAAAATGGATAACCGATAAGATTAGGGTAGGGATCTATTATAAGTTGATCAATTGAAGAAATTATCCAATATAGGTTAATTTGAGGTAAAATCTATTATTTTTTGGTAGGAATTTTATGTTAAGAGGTATATTATCTATTGGTAAAAATTATTAAACTTTTTCAAAAGAAATTAGGGGTCATGTACGAGTTTTACCCTCAAAAATCCAAGTGACGCATTAAAATTTTGAAATATTATGATTACTTTTACCTTAAAATTTCATAGGAAAAATTATGTAAACATATATTATATATCCCAAAATTTAGGGGGGCCACCTTGAGCTCAAACCATCAAAGACGTGAATATTATGTGTCGAGATGGAAACTATCGATGACGAAGGGGATTGTTACCCACTGTCGGATCCTCCTGGGGAAAAGTACCAAAGAAATGGAGTGATGGAGAAACTGAGGAAGAGAGTTGTCGCGGGCTAAGCTGGGGCTTGAGGAAGAAGAGTGACTAAAAATAGGATTTTGTCATCTAATACGAATGGAGGGTATTTCTGTCCTCTTGATCTCAAAGATAGCATTGTCACGTCGGTTAACTAAAGACCGCATTGTTATCGAATTAAAAGATTATGTACCACATGTTACTTTTAAAAGTTTGTGAATGACATTGAAAACATGTTTATAGTTCAGGGACTTTTGTGCAATTTACTCTATTAATTTTGATTCATTGCGATTAATTTAAAAATTACAAATATAATCCTACATAATGCAAGCATTTACAGGCACATATTATATGTGGGATAATTCATTTCTGTTTGCTAAATATCTATATCTAAATCAATATTATTTGTTTCCATATCTGTATTCATATTTAAAGATATGGTTTGTAATTTTCAATATATGAAATATATCCATTTCTGTATCCGTGTCTAGATTTTAAAATGAGCCCACACAACAATGAATTTCATATTAATTATTAATTCAATATACATGTACACAACACCATGAACCGACATACATGATGTCCTTCACAAATGCAGGAAGGAATAAGGTGGGATAAGCCCTCTCTTCGTAAAGTTCGAAAAGGACGTGAAATAAGGGAAGGAGAATAATAAAGGGGAACAAGGGAATGAATAAGGTGGAATAATGACTTATTCTGATCGCTATTCTCCTATCAAAAGTTGACCTCATCATTCATTGTATCTTCATATTAATGAATCTTTATGGATCCACATTGAACACTAATGGTCGAAGTACAAGCTAAAATACTGATGCATAGAATGACTAAATAATGGATCAACCCTTTTAATATACTGAAATGTGATTTGAAATGGCACTAGGGATGAAAACGAATGTGAATATATTCGTATCCGATATGTTATCGTATTCGTTTTATACATATTTTGACATTCGTATTAGTATTTGTTTTAAAATAGATGCGAATAAGGATATTACTTTGACATTCGCTAATATTCGCATTTGTATTCGTATATTCGTTTTCGTACATAAGTATAGTAATATATTTATTTATAACCATGTGTAACAGTATTTTATGATTGCATTCACCATTGTTTATATAATTGTTACGAAATTACTATATTTGGTATATCTATTTTATGTGTAAAGCATCTTAAACATGTATAATATGTTATTATTCGTATCCAATTCGTGTTCGTTTTTAAGGATATGGTAATAAATTTTTTACATCCATCAATATTCGTATTTTAAAATGGATAAAGATATAATTAACTTATATTCATAAAGATTGTCCTGCTTCGAATTTGCATCAGAATAACTAATTTTCATCTAACAAAACTTTATGCCAAGAGGCTAAACAACTAAACATTACACGATGTGGGACTTTATAAATACCATATTCACAACTTCCCGAATAATTTATATGTGAATTTCCCAATGAATGAGGGCAACCTCTGAATCAGATTTTCGTAAATCATCTTTCCATCTTCGATAGAAAATAACAAACAGCCAAAATTAATAAGTTGATGTTCTTCCAACTTCTCCTGAAGTTCTCACTCACAACTGTACATCATTGAAATCGACAGAGATATCGCAGAACAAAAAATGTACACCAAACTAGTTTGTAAAAAAATTATACTCCAATTTTAGTTATACAGATATTAACGCATTGCCTTATTCTTCCATAAATACAAACATCAAAATTCGGCATACCTTATTACATCTCACTCCCCCAATAAAAGAGAATACATAAAAACCAACAACATAGAACCCACAGCAAGAAAAATAGAAAATTTTCACCTTAAAATTGAGGCAGCCAACATTCCTGAGGCACTTCCCCTTTGAAACGCTTGGTGTCCTTGCAATAGTCATAGATCATGTAATTGTTCCTCACCCAATTCATCCTGCCCATCTGCTCGAAGCTCAATCTGCTGTACACTGGGCTCGCCCACCAGCTCGCCGGATTGTACGGCGTGCACTGGCTCACGGTGTACGCGTCGCAAACGCAGGCCCTCGGGCTGAACTGCTCGTAGTTCGCGACGAACGGTGCGCAGCTCCAGTCTATCTTTACCAGACCACCTCTGGTGGCCCAGTTATCCGCGTTCCATATGCTCGAATAGGCTCTCATCGGCTGCCTCGTCGGGAAGGCGATGCCCATGTTCTCGTAGTTGCGGAACACGCGGATCGGGATGCTGTCGATGAACCATCTGGGGTGGAAAATTCTCTGTTGTGGTCAGTCTAGCCAGGTATTCAACATCGTTTCCATGGGGTGCCTTAACGAAAGCACATCCTTTGTATTATAGAGGTCTGCTGTAAAACTATGGAGGATTCGAGCCGCTCTATCTTGATCAAACAGTTCACACAAATTCTCACGGGAAAGGCCCATAAAAACACTGAATTCGTGCGAACTGCTCAATCTTGGATGCTCCACAGTTTTACAGTAATCTCTGCAGCACTGTAGAGGATCTGCTCGTTGCCTTAATTGCTTATGTGGATAATCAAACCAATATAAAAAAGAATAGATTGAAAATTACAATTAATCGGATAATAGAACTTACACAATTTGACTAGGGTTCCAATGTATGGTGTAGTTGTGATAATCGGAGGAGGGGTCAAACCATGGGTAGAACTGCTGCTCCCTGCTCCCTACGCCGTTGGCGTACACGTTCGTATGGATGGTATACGGTTGCCCGGATAGATTGCCGAGGAACTCGAAGTCGATCTCATCGTGTTGGTCACCAGACGACGACATCTGCGATGAAATTTATGGCTAAAAAAACCCAACCCAGCAACCAAACAAACTCTAAGTGTACGCACGCATATGTACTCACATAGTATGCGGTCACCGTGCCCGCGGAGTTCCCGGGTACGAGTTTGATGTGCATCTCCATGCTTCCGAATAGGTATTCGTTCTTCGTCTGGATCCCCGAACCTATGATTAGGATGCATGACATGATTCAAACAGCTTGGCGAATGTTTTGGATGCATGAATGTAGCAAAATACCTGACGCATTTGTGAGTTTGAGGGCTAGGTTCTCCCCATTGCCCGATATGATCCCATTGTTCGCACCCCAGGTGAACTCGGTATCGGTGTAGAAGTTCGCCTCGACGACATGAAGCTCGGTTAAGACGACGATCGCGAGGATGACGGTGATCGCATGTAGCTTCACCATCGTCGCTATCTCGACTGAATGCCGCGGATGGAGGGGTCTTGAATGTGTGATATATAGGATGGGATCAATTCAGTCAACCCCTTGATTACTGGACATGAACGCGATCATGATGTGGGTGATGATCATTTAAGCGAAAAAGGTTCAATGCTTCGCTCAGTTTAATATTTACATCATGGTGGCATTGTTCGAATATTCTTCGATGCAAAAATTAGCATGTATGTCCATGGGGTTTTTTTTCTTGTCCAAGCAAAGGAAACGTGGAGTTATGTGCGGGATTTTCCATTTTTATTGGATCTGGTTTTAATGATATAATAATTGTTGGGGCCAATATTTTATAAAAGAGATATCTTGTATACATTGATAATTTGACCATTTCACGGGATTTGAAATGCGCTGCACGTAAACGCGTTATTATCACGCAAAGGAAAGGGAGCTAAAAGTCTAAAATGATTGGAGTTTGTCAGGTCGTGCGTGCAGCGCTTTGTTGGTGGGGGAACCGATCCGCAGGGTCCGCTGCAGCAGATTTTGCATAGAAACGTGAGTCATTTGATCTTAATCGAGTGGTTCTCACGAATTTATATGGTAAGACCCATAAAAAAAGTACAAATTTGTGGAAACTGCTCGATCAAAGATCAAACAGCCCACGCCTCTACTGCAGAGTCAGCTGCAACGGACCCTGCAGCAAAGGATCCTTTTCCTGTCGGTGGAGCCTTCAGATGGGAAGGTGGGTTGAGCGCTGGTGGGTACATATCTAAAGTAGCCAACTTTATTTATAATTTTATATTGAACTGAAATTATACAAGTCATGTATTAATCCGGTATCCGTATCAACATTTAGTAATTTTTATATCACGACTTTTATAACCTTTATCAATTACCGTTTTAGCTCATGTACACTTATATTTATATCACGACTCCTGCAAATTTGCTCCATCTTACATCACAACCTTGCTGTCACTTTAATTTAATTAAGTCACCAACTTGAGTTACTCTTGACTTAATTTAACCAGAGGAAAATCCGATGGTGGATTCCACCTCCATCTTTAGATCGTCCTCTCCTCGCTTTTCTCCGATTGTTTGTCCTAGAAGGTGGGAGTAATTGTTGGATGGGTTTCCCTTCTTGTGTAACCTAATCCATATACAAGATATTGGTAATCCTATATGGAAAAAGGAAAAATCAAGTCTTAGTTGAAGGAGGAGATCAATTTCCTTTTAGGAACAGGAGTCATCTTTTCATAGTCCTATTGAAAGCATGAGTTCATGTTTTCGTATTTTTCTCATCTCCATGGAGTATAAATAGAGGGTATCGGATGCACACTAAGATCAACCCAACACAAGCTCTCCTAGCGTAAGAAATAAATAAGGGAGAGAGGGAGAAGAAAGAAGGTCTGTGATTGCCGTAAAGTTCGGAGGGGGTAATCTTTAGGACAATTCTCCCCCAGCATTCTTCCGACAGTTTGACGACGGATTTATCATTTTGGTGATATTTCTCATCTATACTATTCTCCATTATTTGTTGATTTGTATCACCGTACGGAGGACCAGCCTTTTGTCAACGTGCACGAATAAAGGGGAGAATGAGATCCACGTGGATGGTTGTGTGTTTACTTTTGTACCACTATATTTCCTAATATGTGGGGTGAATTAAATTAATGCCAAACAGAAGACCTCGTTTGCAAGTTCAAGAAAGAAATCTATGGCCCTTCTCATCAAATCCATCCCTCTTTACTTTTGATCTTAGCACCAAAAAGAAGAAAATGTCATCGGAAAACACTGTTGCCTAGGAGCATCCGACCTCCTTTCCAAGATGCACTCATCAGCGCTTTTTTCTATAGAAAGAACTTATAAAGCGCCATAAAGACTATCTTACCTAGCTAGAATAGAAATCGAACTTCCTCTACTTGATGTTGGTCCCGCTTCCTCACTGACAGACCTCGATGCCAGCATTACCTCGGACTGGGAATGAAGAGACATTGAGTCTTCCTGTCTGCTTGTACACTTCAGAACTAAAGGGCGTCGAAGTTGATAAAGCTCTCTCTCTCTCTACTTTGTTATCTAGATTTTTGTTTTGAAAACTTTAAGAACTTCTCTCATTTTTATAACATAACTTTTCTATATTGATATTTGTAGGTATCAAAATCTAGTTGTAGAAATCACGACCGGCCCGTCAACTCCCCTGCATCCTTCTCTGACTTGGAAGATTTCTCTCGAAACTAGCTTGAAGGATTCCCCGGGGAGGGCTTGCGGTCTGCTACTTCCACTGTTGATTGCAGGAATATTCCAAAAAACAAGGAAGGCTAGTAAGATAAAGGCAGGCTGCAGAGGGGCAGAGTTGCAGTAGAGGGTAGAAAGAAGGCCTCATAGGGATACCAAGGATAGACATCTCTAAGTTACACATATGCACCCGGAAGGAAAAAAGGGATTGCACTGCATCCGAAAAAGAGACTGCTAAAGAGCTTCCCAACTTTGGAGATCAAGGCTGTCAAGTAGCTATATGCAACAAACTCATGCAGAGGGCTCAAAGAATCCATGTGTCCCATCACGCACGATAGATAGGAAGAGATATAGATCGAAGTCTCCTCCAAGAGATATAGAACCAAAAAGAGATGTAGAACCAGTTATTATATCACACTAGAAAGATGAAAATCAGTATTGAAAGGCCAATTATCCGTCTGTCAAGGTAGACTATGGGAGATTTCATTGAGAGGAATCAGACAACCTGGAAGATTAGGGCAGACAACCGGATAAAATCAAAAACACAGACTAGGACGTGAAGAGAAGAAAATTTGGCATTTTTCTTAATATCTTTTTATTTAAATTGCAAATTTATTTTCGACCGACATTTTTGGGATCAACGTTTGGGAAATTTGACATTTTTGTGTAAATAAAGTGATTTTTTTGGTAAATCTTATATGATATTTATATCATCTTAATTTATGCTTATTATGTATGGTATTTCCTCCTTGATATTAAATTGAGTTGTATAAAATATCATATTCGGCCATACCTTCTGTACATTGCAATGGTGTTTTGTAAAATGTATCATTTTTTCAAGTATTATTCAGTTCTTTGTAAAACAATAAGAATTTAAT
Organism: Ottelia alismoides; assembly: GCA_037367405.1. Classification (NCBI taxonomy): domain Eukaryota; kingdom Viridiplantae; phylum Streptophyta; class Magnoliopsida; order Alismatales; family Hydrocharitaceae; genus Ottelia; species Ottelia alismoides. The sequence continues at coordinate 44,196 of JAZKJV010001291.1, forward strand.
AGTTTGTCATTTATTTCTTAATCATAAATCTATATTTTGGGGCTATATTGTGCGAACTTCTATTTTTTTGTAAAATCCATGCTTTCATTATAAATTTTATATGCTCAACTAAAAAATCTAATTAGTAATTTCTCAATTATCTTCGGAAAAAGGATAATATATTCATTGGATGCGTGGAAATGACGATATAAAAATATCAGAGAATTGTATAATAACTGAGGTAAAAGTAGTACATATTTTAAAATGGTAAAACATGTTAATGAAATGATGTATCCAACTATTGCAAGTCTTTATTTTGGAAAATTATTTGTCATGGTATTTATTAGATATAAAACTTTGTGATAGAATGTAACATAAAGTATATGAAAGTAAAATATGAACTATTTATTTAATATGGAGGGCATATAAATTATGGAGTTTGGATGCTCAGATTTGATGAATGTATATGTCATGATCAAGTATGATGGAAACGAATGATTAAAATGACAGAAACAAAATTAAATATAGTATATGCATTTAGATGCACTACATATCTTGATATCGAATTAATTAAAAATGGAACCGAATAACATATTCATTCTGATCTAGATATATGCATTCATTCATTATCTAAACACAAAAAAATCATTATCTAAACACAAAAAAATATGGAACAAATAGTGACAGAAATGAATCAAATCAATTAAAATGAATAAAAATGAATGTTTTCAAAAAATATTATGACATAAACGGAAAAATGTGAATGATTTCATAAAAAATGATATATATATATACCTTTATAGTATCAATATCACGCAAGGATGTTGGACGTGATATCGATGCTTTGGACAGGAAAATAGAATGTCTTGAAATCACGAAGAATAGAGATGACATTTTCGAGTGACGAATAACCTCGATCGTAAGAGATGTCATTTTCAATAATTAAATATGTGTATGATAATCGTGATGGAAATGGAACGGAAAGCTTCATTTCTAAAAATAGCATAACGGAAGTGTGGACAGAATGATGGTTTTTTTATGTCATCCATCAAAATCGGATGGCTAATAAGAGGTGTTGCATCATACTATATAGGTGCCACCTCATTTCAAGTTTTCCCTATATATCTCCGTGTGGGTGGGCGAGTGGGTTTAATGGGGCTACCATATATAGGGGGAGCCAACTTGGCTACCTTCACCAATATTTTTTTATTTCTTAAGGTATTTTCTGAACACCCTGGTGGATTTAGTCCATTAGATGCCAATATAGTGTCATTCAAATTTCATTTAAAATAGAGATTCCTAACACGTCCATTAAGAAGGAGTCAACTTCAACAATTTTGAGACTGTTAAAATTTGACAGGCTTGATGGATGTTTAGGAGCCTCAAATTGAGTCACAATTTGAATGATAATGTGGTATTGTATAGTGATCTAAATACCTCTAGGTATTTTCAGAAAAAAATTTAATAAATAAAAATGAAGGAGTGATAGCCAAGTTGGATCCCTATTGTGGGTAGCCTATTTTGCCCTATACACACACAAGAGTCTCATTTTTTTATTATTTTTTTTTGTACTTTTTAATTTTTATTTTGTTGATCCATTTGCGCTCGAGACAAATAAATATGATTTACACCTTATCATTTCTTATTTTCTTGGTCAATTTGTACAAGTACACAGTTTTCCTTTTCTTAGGTTTCTTTATTTGTTTTTTATTTGTTTTTTATTTGTTTTCTCTGTTGATTTTTGATTCGTACTCACTGGCATGTATTTACAAGAATGCTATGTTAATTCATGAATGCATGTGTTTATTAAGATTTTTATCTCATTTCTTAATGTATATTCAGTAAATTAAATGATGTCTCATCAAAGTATAACACCTGAAACATGGTCCCCCATCGAAAACCCACAAAGTGTGAGAGTGTGTTTACAAGAGTGGGGATTACTACTTGACAAATTGACCTTAAGCATTTTTAGTGGTTGTTAATGGTTCATCTGGGCTCGAGTCCAACAAGTTTTAAGGGTTAGTTCCCCTTCATAACAAATTGGGGACCCTACGCTCCGGAAAGTTATAAATGGCATAAGAACATCCCCTCTAATAGTGGAAACGGTTACTCGAGAGGTCAAGCCACCCTAAAAAAATATGGGAGGAAAAGGCTACCAAGAATGTGCAACCTACATTACTAGGAATAAGTGATGGATCATAGCGCAACGAGGACGTTACAAATATAAGTGGATGTTGTTGTAACTGGTGGGCTTATTGCAATCCAACCCCAACTTGGAGCTACAGTTTTTCCCCAACTTGAAGTGCTTCTTTGATATTTTCCCATCAAGTTGGGAGCCCCATTTGCTGGCCCCGATTCCAGAATAGGGATTTGGAGTCCCATTCGTTCCCCACATTCCCCAGCGAACAGAGAACGAAGCACACGCTCCATTCCAGTCGAAGAGGAGAGCAGCGACAAAGGGTTTGAGATACCCATCCTCCTCCACGAGAGAGAGAGAGAGAGTCCGAGCGAGAAGGAGGTTGTAGTTGGGCCCCTCTCTTCTTCCGTCGACAGCAGGTTGCAGCTTGGGCTTGGAGAGCAGCGTTAGGGCTAGCTCGAGTGGGAGCAGCAATTGGAGGTCGTTGTGGACGACCTCAAGTAGTTGAAGCCATCGATTTGGGTCACCATCTGAGAGCCCACAAGGGAAGCCACCTTATCTTCTTATTTTGAGCACATTTTGGTATTGTTAGAGACCTAAGGATCCTTAGCTCCTTGTAGAAGAACTATCATTGTGATCGTGGCTTGTATCTCCATTTTGTTGGGCAACAAAATCGAAAGAACATTTGGCTCATCTTTGACTATAGTGGATTTGTTGCTGGTCTTGTCTCGTGATTTTTCCCTTGCTCACATCGAGTAAGGGTTTCCACGTAAAATCTTTGTCTTGTGTGGTTGTTTGTGTGATTGCTTGTCATTTGAGTCCCGTGTGGGGAACACATATTATTGTTGTGCCATCTTTGCTCCAGGAAAGGGATTTAGGAACACTCCTATTATCCCAACAAGTGGTATCAGAGCTCAAGTTGAGCAAAATGGACAAAGATGATTAGAATGATTAAGCTCACAAGTAGCAACTAGCAGATTTGGAAGGCCAAGATGGAAGACATTCTATATTACAAGGATCTCCACGATCCGGTGGAAGAGGAGAGCACCAAGTCGGAGAATATATCCGTAAGTGAGTGGAAAAGGTTGAAACGAATGGCCATTTGGATCATTCAGAAGTGGCTTGACATGTTCGTATTCCATCATGTTGCTAAGGAGACAAATGCAAAAGAGATGAGACAAGTTGTCTGAACTCTATGATCAGAAGACCGCAACTAAAAAGGCTTTCTTGATCAGAAAGCTTGTGAACTTGAAATACAAGGACAGGACCAAAGTAGCATATCATTTGAATGACTTCCAAAGAATCATCAACCAGTTGACTTCCATGGGATTGGTATTTGATGACGAGTTGCGGGCACTTATCCTATTAGGATCATTATCAGACAGCTAGGAGACTCTAGTAGTCACTGTGAGCAACTCTACGATGGACAGCAAGTCGACCATGGCCATGGACACAGCTTCTTTGGAGGCAACATGTATTTTATCACCTTCATTGATGATGCATCTAGGAAGGTGTGGGTGTATGTGCCAAGGTAAAAGGACAAGTATTCGATTGCTTCAAGAAATTCCATGCCATGGTTGAACGAGAGACAAGGAAATTGTTGAAGTGTCTACGCACGGACAATGGGGGAGAGTACACCTCCCTTAGCTTTCAGGGCTATTGGACAGAGCACGACATCATGCATGAGAAGACAGAGCCAGGCACACCCCAACACAATGATCTTGCTGAGAGGATGAACACGACCATTGTTGAGAGAGTTCGATGTATGCTGAAGACATCGAATCTTCTCAAGACCTTTTAGGTTGAGGTGGTTCGCACCGCATGTTACTTGATCAAAAAATCTCCATCAGTTCCCTTGGGTTTTCAGATTCCATAGCGTGTTTGGACAAGAAAGGACCCCTCTTATGCTCATTTGAGGGTGTTTGGATGCAAGGCTTATGCATTGGTACCCAAGGAGCAGCTGAAGAAGTTAGATGACAAGGCGGTGCCTTGTATTTTTCTTGGTTATGGAGATCAGGAATTTAGATATCGTCTTTGAGATCCAAGGAAGAAAACAGTCACCAGACACAGGGATGTGATTTTTTATGAGAGTCAGACATTGGGTGAGGACACCACTGAGAGTGGTGATGCAGATGTTTTCCATGGATGATGTCAGTGATGAGGACAGGGATCCCTCTCCAGTACATGGTACATGTGCAGAGGATGGACAACTAGAACAACACGAGCCAGATGTAGACCCCATTGATGCAGGTCCAGGGGACCTAAGGCAGGGGGAGCAGCCTCATCCAGATGCAGACATAGTAGAGCCCCATGTCAGGAGATCTAATAGGACACGTCAGCCATCATCTCGTTATCCCAATTCTAGGTATGTGATGCTTACAGATGCAGGTGAGCCATACACTTTTGAGAAGCACGGATGCATAAGGACAAGGATCATTGACGCAATGCAATGAATGAAGAAATGTTCTCTCTCAAGAAAAACCACACTTATGATCTTGCTGAGCTTTCCAAAGGCAAGAGAGCCTTGAAGAACAAATGGGTCTACAAGTTAAAGTCTGATGACAGTGGCAAGTAGGTGAAGCATAAGGCCAGATTGGTGGTGGAAGGGTTAAATCAGAAAGAATGAGTGGACTATGATGAGATGTTCTCCCCGTTGTGAATATGAATTCAGTGAGAATGGTGATAGGACTTGTTGTTAGCATGGACCTTGAGTTGAAGCAGATGGATGTGAAGACGATGTTTCTTCATGGTGATTTGAAAGAAGAGATCTACATGGAGCAACCACAAAGATTTCAAGAGAAAGGGAAAAAGCACATGATTTCAAGTTGAGAAAGAGTCTTTATGACTTGAAGCAAGTCCGAAGACATTTGTACTTGAAGTTTGATGCCTTCATGTCAAAGCAAGGCTTCAAAAGGACTACAGCCGATCCATGTGTATAGGTGTGTCATCTTCCCAATGATAGGTTTATCATTCTTTTGATCTATGTGGATGACATGTTAATTGTAGGTCATGATTCCAACTTGATTGTAAAGCTCAAGAAAGAACTCTCTAAGGAGTTTGATATGAAATATTTGAGCAAGGCAAGTCACATCCTTGGGATGCAGATTACAAGGGACAGGAAGAGGCGAATGTTGTGGTTGTCACAAGAAAGCTATGTTGAATACATGTTGGAACGGTTCAACATGAAAATGACAAACTTGTCAGCACGCCTTTAGCCTCTCATTTCAAGTTGACCAAAGAGTCATGTCCATCCACTTCTGAGGAGAAAGCAGAGATGGCCAAGATCCCATGCCAATCTGCAGTTGGAAGCCTCATGTATGCAATGGTTTGCACTAAACCTGACATATCCCATGTAGTGGGCATGGTGAGCAGATTCATGTCCAATTCGGGGAAGGACCATTGAGAGGCCGTGAAATGGATCTTGAGATACTTGAGAGGGACCTCAAGTATGTGTCTTGTGTTTGGGAGGTCAGATCTCAAACTTTGTAGCTGCACTGATGCAGATATGGTAGGTGACATGGATCAGAGAAAGTCTACCTCAGGCTACATTTTTACATTTGTAGGAGGAACCACATCATGGCAATCCAAGCTACAGAAATGTGTTGCTCTCTCGACAATCAAGGTAGAATACATAGCATCAACAGAGGCTCAGAAAGAAGTGTTGTGGCTATTCTTGGTGAGTTTGGATTGGGTGACAGTGAGCCAGTCATGTTTTGTGATAGCCAGAGCGCTATAGATTTGAGCAAGAGTACCACACACCATACTCGCATAAAACACGTTGATATGAGATACCATTGGTTGAGGGATGCAATTGGTTAGAAGCAGCTCATGTTGAAGAAGATTCACACTGATGAGAGCCCCTTAGACATGTTGATCAAGGCAGTCACTCGTGAGAAGCTTCAGCTCTATAGAGTGTTGAGCGGTGCCACTTCTTCTTGATCTCCATCATTGAACAATACCTCCCCGTTGGGGTCGGAGGGGGAGGTTGTTGTGCTTATTGCAATCCAACCCCATCTTGGAGCTATAGTTTTTCCCCAACTTGAAGGGCCTCTTTTATATTTTCCCATCAAGTTGAAAACCTCGTTGGCCCTGATTACAGAACAAGGATTTGGAGTCACATTCGTCCCCCACATTCCCCAACGAACAGAGAACGAAGCACACATACACTCCATTCCAACCGAAAAGGAGAGCAGCGGCAAAGGGTTTGAGATACCCATCCTCCTCCATGCGAGAGAGAGAGAGAGAGAGAGAGAGTTTGAGAAAGAAGGAGGTTGTAGCTGGCCACTCCTCTCTTCTTCCGTCGACAGCGGACTGCAGCTTGGGCTTGGAGAGCAACATTAGGGCTAGCTAGAGTGGGAGCAGCAATTGGAGGTTGCTGTGGACGATCTCAAGGAGTCGAAGCCATCGATTTGGATCTCCATCCGGGAGCCCACAAGGGAAGCCACCTTAGCTTCTTGTTTTGAGCACATTTTGGTATTGTTAATGACATAAGGATAGTTAGCTACTTGTAGAAGAACTATCATTGTGCTTATGTCTTGTATCTCGATTTTGTTGGGCAACAAAACCGAAAGAACATTTGGCTCATCTTTGATCGTAGTGGATTCGTTGCCGGTCTTGCCCCGTGATTTTTTCCTTACTCACATCGAGTAAGTGTTTCCACGTAAAAATCTTTGTCTCGAGTGGTTGCTTGTGTGATTGCTTCCCATTATTGCCATTTGGTTCCCATGGGGGGAACACATATTGTTGTTGTGCCATATTTGCTGCAGGAAAGGGATTAGGAACACTCCTATTATCCCCAACAGCAACAACCCGAACATACTCCCACATCATAAACTCACAAAGTGTGAGATTACGTCAGAAGAGTGGAGTTTACTACTTGACAATTTGAGATTAAGCATTTTAAGTAAGTGAGTCCATTTGGACTCGAACCTAACAAATTGTTAGGATCAATTTTCCTCGATAACTGTCTGAGGACCTGAGCTCAAAACGCTATACAAATATCAAGAGAGAAAAATACAGTGTTAGGTTCGATAGTAATATCCAAAAATGGTACTTTATATAGGAGTACTATTCTTGCTTATTGTGAGGATTCTTGATAAAGAAGTAATATCGATCATCTCTAGCCCGTTTTAATATCCACATCAAACTCCACATAAATGGAAAAGAGATTGAAGAATCAACACGGAGCTGGACTTGGATCAAAGATATAGATACAGATTAGACATAAGTGATGATGTTTGTTGAATTTAGCAACGAACAATATAAACCTTAAGGAATACGTCAATAAATAAATCGTCGTTGTACGGACTTTTACTGACTAATATGACATTCGTTGCTAATTTCGAGAACAAAAGTTAATTTTGCAACGAATACTATTCGTTATTATGTATTTAATATCAAAAGATATGCCTATGGATATTCAAATTATCCATGGCCATAGATCAAATTTCTTGTAGTGTCTGCTCATATAATATCATATAATTTCGATTATTTTTTTACAGAATTGTGTTTGAATTGAGAGATAATATATAAACACTTTCGATTTTGTCTGCAATAACTTCTCTGATGTGTGTTTACATTTGCAAGATTTTAAAATTAAATCATATAATAATATTTTTTACTATTTACTTTATTTTTCAAACTTGATTTCTGGTGCTTTTGCTAGGATTGCCTGCTAGTAATAGTTAAAAATACTTTTTGTTCAAAGATAACTATGCGATTATGATAGAAACGGTAGACCGTAAAGAGAGCAAATGCATACATGTAAGAATATTGTAAAAAATGAAAGAAGATGCTTAAAAATGCAGATTAATTACTGAAAAAATCCCTTGTATAGGGATGAAAACGGTTGGATACAGATACAAATATATGTATAATTATATCCTTCTTCATTTTAAAATATGAATACATATATGGAAACAAATATTGATGAATGTGAAAAATGTATTACCATATTCTTAGAAATGAATACGAATGTAAAACGAATACGAATCGGATACGAATAATAACATAAATATTTAACAGATTAACTCAAATATACAAGTTTATGATTGTTTACACACTAGATAGATATACCATATGTAGTAATTTCACAACAATTATATCAATAATGGTGAATGCAATCATGAAATGATATTACACACCGTTATAAATAAATTTATTGTTATATACTTATGTACGAAAATGAATATACGAATAAGAATGTTAGTATTAGCGAATGTTAAAGTGATATCTATATTCATATCCATTTTAAAATGAATACTAATACAGATGTCAAAATATGTATAAAATGAATACGATAACAGATCAGATGCGAATATATTCATATTTGTTTTCATCCTTACCCATATCCCAACCATGCGTTAAAACTATCTCCGGGTATAAACCACTTGGAAGGTGTAAATTTACTATGACATGTTTACGTGGGTAAGAAGACAATACTTAACCATAGGTTAACATTGATGCTTCCTATCGTAACCATGCCCATTTCATGCATGGTACGTTTGTATCCCTGTATGTTTTAGAAATAGTTACGGTATGGATATCAGTTACCAGTAAGTCATGATATGCATGATATTTTTTTAGCCTTTATACGTATGTACCCCTGTTTATTTACATGTTTTTGATGTATAAAAGTGTATTTTTATTTATGAATGATATTTTGATAAAAAAATGAGATTTAATGCATACTTACATATATTTGTTAAGGGTTTTAAGACAAAATGCTCTCACAACTTTTTGCTACTCCCAGGAGGCAGGGGAGTAGCCAATTTGGCTACTCCCACCCCTATTTTCCCCTCATTTTTTTATCTCTTTGGAAAATAAAAATTTGTATATTCATCACTATATCCAGACGTCATTTTTTTAACGGTCGCAGGAATTTTTTAAATCGACCCCGTTTGGATGGAGGCCGTAGGAGTCTCTGTTTCTGACGAAATTTTAATAGAATGTTAGAGGGATATAATAATGAATTTACACATTTTTATTTTCCAAAGAAATAAAAAATGAGGGAAAAATATGGGTGGGAGTAACCAAGTTGGCCACTCTCCAGGGGGCAACCCCATTTAACCCTATATATATATATATATATATATATATATAGGGTAAAATGGGGCTGCCCCCAGGGAGTAGCCAACTTGGCTACTCCCACCCCTATTTTTCCCCCATTTTTAATTTTTTTGGAAAATAAAAATTTATATATTCATCATTATATCCCTCTCACATTCTATTAAAATTTCTTCAGAAACAGAGACTCCTAAACCCTCCATCCAGACGTCATTTTTTTAACGGTCGCAGGATTTTTTAAATCGACCATGTTTGGATGGAGGCCGTAGGAGTCTCTGTTTCTGACGAAATTTTAATAAAATGTGAGAGGGATATAATGATGAATATACAAATTTTTATTTTCTAAAAAAATAAAAAATGAGGGAAAATAGGGGTGGGAGTAGCCAAGTTGGCTACTCCCTGGGGGCAGCCCCATTTACCTCATATATATATATATATAGGGTTTGATGTGGCTGTCCCACCCTTGTTTTTTCTGCATTTTTTTAATTTTTTGAAAAATTTCACCATGTATATTCATCCCTATATCACCTCCTACATGTTATTCAAATTTCGTCAGAAACAGAGACTCGTACGGCCTCCGTCCAGACATTCATTTTTAACGGTAACAGGAATTTTTAAATCGACACCATCTCGATGGAGGTCGTACGAGTCTCTGTTTCTGACGAAATTTGAATGACATGTAGGAGGGATATATGGATGAATATACATGGTGGAATTTTCAAAAAAAATAAAAAAAATGCGGAAAAAACAAGGGCGGGGCAGCCAACATTGGCTGCCCGCAAGGGGCAGCCCCATTTTTTCCATATATATATATATATATATATATATATATATATAAGGGGACCTTTCAAATGAGGTGGGGGCTTTTCTGAAATTGTAAAGGCCACTGTAAATTTAGTAAAACTTTATAACAGTTTTGTAAATTATAAACTGCACATTGTAAAAAAAATGAATTTTTGTAAAATATAGCATCAAAATTCAAATTAACATTTCTATATAATATAATAATATTTTCATAATTTTATTTCACTATACATGTTGTGTTAATATTTATTGTTATATGTATAAAACAAGAATTGTAAAATACATTGGAAAGATGTCTAAATTGAGCGTGGCTCACCATACATATGGTGAGACCCCGCCTCATTTGAAGTTTCTCATATATATATATATATATATATATATATATATATATATATATATAGGGAAAAAATGTGTATGCCCCCCTAGGGGGAGCTAACTTACCCCGCCCTTTTTTGACATAATTTTTTTATTTTTTTGAAATCTAAAAACCGTGTAAATTCATTATTAAATCCCTATATTATGCTATTAAAATTTCGTGCGAAACAAAGACTCCTACGACCTTCATCCAAACGGGGTCGATTTAAAAAAATCCTGTTACCGTTAAAAAATGACTGTCTGGATGGAGGCCGTAGGAGTCTCTGTTCGCACGAAATTTTAATAGCATAATATAGGAATATAGTGATGAATATTCATGGAAGAAATTTCAAAAAAAATAAAAAAAATGGTGAAAAATGGGGCGGGGGGAGCCAAGTTAGCTCCCCCTAGGGGCAGCCCATTTATCCCATATATATATATATATATATATATATATATAGGAAAAGGAAGCTATTTTTAGTAACAACCAATATGGCTGTTACACAAGGCAGTCCCCCCCCCTCCTCCTATTTATTTTTTTTTCAAAAATTTTTTCATGTATATTCCTCTATATATTCCTCCTACATGTCATTTAAATTTCGTGAGAAACAGAGACTCCTAAGCCCTCCATCTAGAACAAGTAAAATTTAACGATCTGAATTTTGCTGTAATCGACCTGTTATAGATGGAGGGCTTAGGAGTCTCTGTTTCTCACAAAATTTGAATGACATGTAGGAGGGGTATATAGATGAATATACATAATTTTTTTAAAAAATAAATGGGGGGGATTGCCTTGTGTAACAGCCATGTTGGTTGTTACTCAAAACAGCCTCCCCGACCTCATATATATGTATGTATGTGTGTGTATGTGTATATATACGAAGAGGACGTAAGTAAACAACAAAATCGACGCGTGGCGTTCTTCTGCAATATATTTACCATACCAGTATGTTTCCAATGTTGCCTAATAAATGAGGCGTTGGTCTTTGCTCACATTTTAAGTAGACCTGGCTAACAGGTTGGGGGCTTGCCTTTCCAGCCCGCTCATGGGTCGAACTTGGACTAGGAGAATTGGGCATAGGTCAATCCGGCCCGGCCTAAAAAATATAAAAAATACATTAATATAAGCTGCATAATACATGTATTGATATAATACACTTCTAGTTTTTCATATGTGACACTAGTTTTAAATAAAATTTAATAGTTTACATGTCAAATAACAAGTAAATTACTTATATTAGCTATATAAAATATAAATGGAATTCATAAAATCATATATATATAATATTAAATATCAATAAAAAATTAAATGAAAAAAGAATGAAATGGGCCATGGCCCGACCCATAGCAGGTTTTGGATAAAGATTTTTTTAACCTCGACATGTTCGGCCCGGCCCATAAACCGGCCCACCCGCATTTTGGTGCGGTCTAATTTTAAGGACTTGCCGCTTGCCGGTCGCTTGCCGCTGCCGCTGCGCGTAGAGAAGGGACGGTCGAGTTTAACTTTACTCGCATTCGGGTGCGTGCACGTAGTTATGGTAATTTAAGGGACTAATCGAAAAAATGATAAATTCAGGTGCTGAAAAGAAATTTTGCATCAGCCGGGAATTGAACACGGGTCTATTCGAGGGCGTGCATTATGGCAATTTAAGGGACTAATCAGGAAAAAGGGTAATTGCAGGTGTTGAAGAGAAAAATTGCACCAGCCGGGAATCGAACCCGGGTCTGTACCGTGGCAGGGTACTATTCTACCACTAGACCACTGGTGCGTTGTAACGGCAGGCACACTTTATGATATGTATGAATGCTAACAATTTGGGTGCACATACACTCGTTAGAATACGGTGATATTTATGCCAAGTGAGACGTTGATTTAATGCCCCATTTCGTTTTTATGAGTAAATAAATGTGCATTTCTATAACAGGGAAGGAGGATTTTTGGATTTTTATAGTGATGGGATAACCATCACATTAAATTTGTTTCAGAAAGCATGGTAATCCCAATAATTATACTAACATACGTTTGTTGCCAATACTTCGATAACGAAATTTTCCTGCATGTAGTACATAATTATTTTTTAGCTAAAACCTCTTTTCTTTATCTATGAAACCAAAACTTCATTGCCAAAAGAATCCGTACCTAAAATATTTGTCAATACAACTTAGTCACTCCTAAAGTAGTGTGTAGTAGAGACAAATGAAAAATAGTCAACGAAGGTTATCGAGAAAATTAATCATGACAACTTGTCAAGTTCGAGCCAAAATCGACTTGTTGGCAACAGTCCAAAAGGTTTAATCTCAATTTATCAAGTAGCAGTTCTCAACTCTTATATCTAACTTGTATACTTTGTGAGTTTCTGATATGGGATTGTGTTTAGGTTGGAATGTTACAACTTTCTCCACTATATTCGTAATGTACTCGTTGCGATAATCACTTGTTCCCAATTATAATTGCGATGGCATGCTCCGAGCTTACGTACCCGAACTGTTATCGAGGAAAACTAACACTTACAACTTGTTGGATTTGAGCTTAAATGAACATGTTGACAACTGCTCAAAATGCTTAAACTCATGTTATCAGATATTTCCTGCACTCTTATAATTCACTCCCACACTTTGTGAGTTTTCAATGTGTGAGTATGTTCGAGTTGGAGTGTTACACCAAATTTATGCCATAACAGAGCTACTACAAAAGGAGTTGGACAATTATAACTGTTAAAAATACCTTATGGAAGCCAAAGGAGCCCCGTGGCCTCGAGAGCAAGGGCCAAGCAATTATACCATCTACTAAGACTACAACCCTACTATCAATAATAAAGATTGCGAGAGATCTAATATCAAAATCTCTGATACATAGAAGATTCGTCCCCCTAAATGTATCACTCTGGAGGAAACCTAGTAATAATTCTCGCATTCTAGGTGTTTTCTTGTTTGAGTTTCTCGAGTCTACATAATGTTAATTGCAATGTCTCGAACTTAGGTCTCTAAATCGACATTGAGGAAAACTAGTACGTCAATGGCCAATCCTTACCTTCTGTCTAGTCCCTACGCTCCTTGGTTGGGTTGTTAGCCTCCACAGATAGAAGGGACAGAAAAGCACATATATAGACATGTGTGAGAGACTTTCGTCTACTGCTTGGTACATGTTATATCTTCAATACTCAAGAAGTAGCCTAGATAACCAATGTGATTATAATTTATTGGGTTCATGTCTGATTGGACCGATTGACAACTACCTAAAATGCTTAATACCATGTTGTCAAGTTGTAATCCCGACACTTATAACGCACAACCGCACTTCACGAGTACTAAATGTAGGACTATGTTGGGTCATTAATAATATCCTCCGCCTATAGTCGCAACATCCTTGTTACAATAAAACCCATCACATATTCTCAGTAACAGTGGCGGTTGCAGGGCTAGGTCATCTCGGATAATCCTTTTCACTCTTAGACGGAATTTGTTCTGATACAATTTGTAATGTTACAGGCTTAGGTACTTGAATCGTTAGTGAGAAAAACCGGTCCTTGAAAATGGTTGGGTTCAGACTAAACCGTTCTGGTATGGTCCATCATTTATTTAGATGTATACATTCCATGAGCCTTTTTCTCCTATCTCTTTGTAGGGTTGGTTCCACTTTCAGGTAATCCTTTTCGGCATCATAGGGGACCCTCTCTACTACTGAGTAAAGCTGACCTTAACTACTTGTAAAGCTCAGACCCAAATGAACCTATTAGCAACCACCCCAAATACTTAAGCCACGGTCTTTAGTGTCAATTTTCCTCTATAACATTTGAGGACCTAAGCATGGGTCGTTATAAATGATATCAGAGAAGTTTCCACAAATAGCAAAAAATGGCTACTTGAGAGGACCTAAGCCCAGAGCATGCAACAACCACTATTACTAGAAAGTGATGGATCATATTGTAATGACGATGTTGTCAATATAAGTTTAGCAGAATGTAATATCTTAAATATAGTCTCACATATAAAACTCATAAACTATGAGAGTGAGCCATTAGAGTGGAGGATTACTACTTGACAATTAAGACTAAAGGAGTTTGGATGGTTGTTGATGGGTCCAATCAGGTTTGAGCATGACAAGTTGGGGTCAATTTTCACTAATAATGGTCCAAGGACCTAAGCCCAAAACATTACAGTATCGATATACTATTGCTTAAGATTATGCAAAGAATCATTTGGCACCACATATGGGAAGAACATCTCTTCTAACCATGAATCATGAAGACCCTAAGAAGCTTTGTTCTCTCATCTAGGATTAAGTTAGGTATCTATCCAAGGACAACGAAAGGGATAATGAAAAGAACACATCATCATCCATTTGAGAAAAGCCATTGAGGATTTACAATCAATGTTTGTAAGTATTCTTGCATAAAGAACATGTCTAGTTTTTACAATCAGAGATCTTTTTTTACAACCTCATATCGTTATTTACAATATATGTATATAGATATAAGATTATTTTCTTTTAAGGGGACAATATTTTATAGGGATCTTTAAACCATAACCATGTATACTTTCGTAATTACGAGCATAACCCTCAATAATCTATAATTACATGAGAAACCCTAAATAGACACTCGGTCTCGCACGCATAACCCTCCTTAAGTTTAGCCCATTAACTCATCCAGACTATTGAGTTAATTTAGTATATGATCTATCCAATGACCATTAATAAGATCCAACCTAACCCCCTCCCCTTTCCTCCTCCAAGACCCTAACCCCCCCCCCCCCCCCCCCCCCAAAATGCAATGCGATTTTTTTGTGATTTTGATACGGGATGGTATTGTGCAAAGTAATGCGATTTGGGTTTTTCATTTCATGTGAAGCAAACAGAACCGTGTAACTCAGACTGTTACTATCTGAGTGAAAACGTGATCTTCATATATCAACCAATGGAATCAACGATGGTGTTGCTGCAATCTTGCATCTTCTGGTTCATGAACGCAAGGAGATGTATCGAATTATCCTCAGGAATCCAGTTGATCTTCTGCAATATTCGGAGTCCAATTGGAATCAAGCCGTGAAAAATCAATGTTGGTACCCGTGTATACCCATATCAGATTTTTCCAGATTTTTAACACGAATAATTTGAAAATTACATAGAAAATTATAGGAGACGGGCAAGAAGCTGCACCGCAAATTCCTTTTGAACCAAACATGCACTTGGATTTCCACAGAGAGCAACCAGTGCTGCTGTCACAGATACACACCCATCTCGATATCCAAAACTTGGAGGATCTAACCCAACAGTTGTCAGAGGTGCATCACCATCATGGGGATCGCTAAGATCCAATCAAGAACATAAGATCTCAGATCAACAAGATTTGCAGAGCTGTCAAAGGAGAGATCTCTCGGTGCATGCAACATGGAAATGTGGGATTCGGTCAATCTATAGCTCCTTGGCTGTTCATGTTTTCTTAAGGTGGTAGTAAAGATGGAGATCAAATCTCCTCGATTTAAAAATCATTTGCATATCCACCTCCCTCGCTGCCTTTCTTTTTATATGCACTTTCTTCTTCCTCGACACACCTTCCGCAGACCACATTATACAAATCTGATGTCCATCTGAAGTTCCACAATAAATAAAATCGAATCCCTCGGCATGTTCTTCCCTCTCCTCCTTAATCCAGAATAAAACCAACCTTAAAATGGTGCAACTTCCAGAAGCAACACAGAAAACCACGAAATCTTTAGAGGAAATTCCGAGAAATCCAATCCAGCACTGCATTAAATTATTCCCATATATGGAAATGAAAGTCATCTCCCCATCACCTTTAAATAGCCCTTCAAATCCAAAATTCTCACAGATCAACTAAACCCTTCTCCTCTCTCTCCATCTCTCTCACAGAATAGTTGGATTTGAATAAATGAAGAATAATAATCCAGGAGTTGGAAGGAGATCCAGTTCTTCCAGGAGGGGGAAGAAGAGCGGCGGCGGTGCGGAGAAGCCGAGGCAGACGCAGAGAGGGCTCGGTGTTGCTCAGCTCGAGAAGATCCGATTGCACGGCCAACTCGCCGCCGCTGGATGCCTCTCTCACGTCGACTGCTGCAATTTCAAGGTACACGAACGTGCTAATACGATTATCGCGCGTATACGTAAGCGTGTGCGTGATCTTCTTCTTGCTGTTGTTGTGGTAGGATGGGGATGTGAGGATGGAGATGGCATTCTCACCACCAAGTGCTTCTTACCATTGTGGCATTCCTTCCTCTTTCATGGTATGTGTGTGCTCAGATTAACGTTTACTAATATAAAAAATTTTCATGGTGTTTAAATGCACTTGATGATTTCAGATGGGAGTGGGAGGAGACATGAAAGGAGGAGAGATCAGATGCAGTGAGAGCCAGTGTTCTTCCTCTGGGTATTGATCCACCTTCTATTATTCTCTGATGAAAAATGCATACTTTGGATCTACGTAATCTTATGCATATTGTTGAATCTGACAGCACGAATCACATAATCGAAGGGACTGAACCACATTACTATGAACCGCCAACGCCTTCGATGGTGACGCTTCCGCTGCTAAGACAACGGCAATCTGATCAGGTATATATGATCTCCAATGATCTAATAGGGTTAGGGTTTCTATGAATGGGTGCGGGTTACCCCCAAACCCCACATCCTAACTCATTAATGGGGCACACTCCCTTCCCATCAAAAAAATTATATATTATATTATCATATCATCTAAAAATCATAAAATACTCAACTTTACTCATTATTCCAAACTTCAATACAATCACATCACAACAACTACCCACTTTTTCAAATTTCAATACAATCATATCATAATAAATATCAACTTTTTCACATTTCAATACAATCACGTCACACAACCCTCCCAACCCTTAACCCACCAACCAAACACACAAACACAAAAACGGGTTATCCTTCCCCGGATAACCCACGAAACAAACGCACCCAAAGAGTCCATCATCCACTCCATTCACATGGTTGCATACAGCAAGTATGTCCGGCATGCAATTTTAAGTTGTGTCCGAGCCACTCGATCAAGATTGAGTGGTGTACAGAAAATCCTGGTTTTTTAGCCCTTACTATGTGGGAGGCGGATCGTCTACTATGACGATGTCCCTGTTGTGATGGTGTGAGCCGCTCGATCCTGATCGAGCGGTTCATACGATTTTGCACGATACAGATCCACAAAAAGTGCATGCAAACCGTTCGATCGTGATCGAGCGGTGCACACAGTTACTGCAGAATCAGTTGCATTTGGACCTGCAGCAGACGATCCTCTCTATATCGTGTGAACCGCTCGATCTTGATCGAGCGACTTAGAATGTGCACCTCTTTGCAGCGTGTCTCTACAGTACTGCAGAGGACAGAGGATATGTGCTACACCTTTAGGCACATATGGTTGATATTTTTACTATTACATTGCATGTAAAATCACCTAAATAGAGAAATCAAAATCAAATGTAAGATATTTTCATTTACTTATTTGTATTGCAGAAACAACTATAGAGTATGTTAATTGCTGATTAAACTGGATGATAGGCTATTATTGTTGATGAGATTGTTTAACATTGGGTTCAGCTTAGCTGTCTTCGTTGGTTATTTCTCATGGTATATATAATATGTGCATATTTGGATGTGAATGTAATTATTATAGGAATGGGTGCAAAAGAGGAGGAGAAGATACGAGTGGTCCGAACCGATTGGGCCGAGCGGTCTCAGCTTGGATTCGCAAGACTGGAATCACGAACTTGATCTGGATCTGAAGCTCTCCCTTTAATCCAAATCGATGCCAATGCGATGTGGTTGAATCAATGCGTAGATATAAACCTCTTGCTTGTTTCTTTCTTTGTTTTTCTTTCGTGAATAGTGAGTGGATGTAATCCTTGTTATTTTTTTGGGTTATGGGCGTAATAATTATTCTTCCAACGAAAATGCCGCTGTTTTGAGTGCAACTTTGAAGATTTTGCTGCAGTGGAAAATCAAATTTTGAAAAAAAAAATGCCGTCTCAAAGTTGCTTGCATATAGGAAAGGTCATATCCCATAGAGCTGATCTTCTGTTGTATTGCAGAGGTCTGTTGTACCATCGGAGCCATGCAAAGGGACATCAAAATCTGAAATTCATGTGAGATCACTACAAGGAAACTGAGTTGTGGCCACAAAAATATACCTACGGATATGAAGCTTGTGGTCACATAATTGGCTCTGGCCAGAGCACTTCGTGGCATATAGTCGTAGATACAAAGCTCGTCGCGAGAGTTCTTTGACCACGAATATGTCGTGGCCACTACAAGTAACCACAGAAAGTGTCGTGACCACAATTTTGTGACTTTCCATCTTTGAAGGCTTTGGTCACGGAATTGGAGCTACAGAAACTAGTGGCCAGAGAATTATCATGACCACAAGTCTCCATGGTCACAACTCGTTTTTCTTGTAGTGGATCGAGCGGCTCTGGCTGTATAGCAGAGGAGTCGTCTCCATATCCCATCACAATTTTTGAATTGTTCTCTCTGGCACACTAAGTGCTCAATGATTTTCAAAAGAGGGATCTATGCCCTCAAGTAATGCAATCGTTGCTAAGAGGTCCCTAAATGACCACTATGGGGTCTGTTTGGTTAATGGGATGGGGTAGGTTGGGATAACCTCATCTGAATAGTAGCTGTTTGGATAGTTAAGAGGGCTTGAATAAGGAATGTAATGTGATGTCATATTGATTTTTAATAATATTCTAACCCATGAATGGATGTGGTTAAATCGGGTTACCCTGAGGTAACTCATAAGCAAACGGACCCTTTGCGCTAAGGAATTAGTCCCTGTGGGGGCTAATAATTCATCTAAGGAAAAAAGAGTCGATAGGCTGAACAACCTTTCCCACCTTGCTCTGACAAGATAAATAAGGCTAAAATCAAGTTGACACATGTAATTGACATTAAAAATTACAAAAATAAACGTAATAATTAAATTAAAAATATCAAAAAGTTTGCTAAGTATATCGTGCATAAAACTCTAGGAATACATATTTTAACTTTATGATATAGCTTTATACATAATTCTACGTATGTATATAATAAAAGAGTATGGAGATGTATAATACATGGAAATATATGAAATAAATTAAAAACCAATAAATACAAAATCAATAGGCATAAAATACATGTACACAAAAATCATATAAATATGGTGTGTTTGTGTGTTATAATATATATTAAAACACTTGTAAGTATAACAATTATATCCGTAACACATTCTACATTAATTTGAACTACATATAAAATATTTAAGTATCTTATTTAAGCATTTTATGCTTAATAATAGGTGAATGTCCATGTCCCAAAATGAATATATTTTCATATATCTTCACAATATTATCTATTTTAATAAATAAGGCAATGCATGCATAAAACATGTATATTATTTTCTTATTATTCTATGGACAATACACAAATCATTTTCCCCCTTACCTCCATAGGATTGCCAAAATCTTGATCCACCTCCGTGAGTAGGGATGAAAACCGTCAGGTACGGATACGAATATAGGTGTTACCATATCCTCATCTTTTTTAAATCCGGATACGAATACAAATACGAATATCACACGAATATGCAAAATGTAAAATCATATCCTCAAAATACGAATACGAATGCAAAACAAATATTGAGAATTCGTATAAGGATATTTGATAAATGAATACAAATTAATATACGAATGTTATACATGTCCAAATTTTCTTAAAAGATATAAACATTTTAGGTTCATAAGAATTTCCAATGTATGAAAAGTATAATGAATAATTTAATAATGAATATGTACATAAAAAATAACTAAATAATAAAAGAAAATGTAAAGATAATACTAAATAATAAAAGAAAACTTACCAAACTTACTTCTTTATATACCATATAAGTATTGATATCATCCATAATTTGAATTTTAGTATTCATATTCGTATTCATATTCATATTTGTATCCTTAAAAAATGAGCATTCATATTCGTATCCTCAAAAATTTGAACATTCATATTCACGTTCGTATTCGTCAAAGTTGGATATTATATTCGTATTCGTATTTGGCGAATGTTGAACATTTACATTCGTATTTGCATTCGTATTCACCATATATAAGAAAATATCATCCATATCCTCTATTTGACGAATGCGGATACAAACGGATACGAATATATTCGTAACCATGAGTCCATGCTCAATTTTCAACGATTCTCCTTCAGATGATCCGATTACAGTTAATCGGGTTAAACGGGCACGAAGACGGTCGCCTCGGGCATCAACCATATCCAATTCGTCGGCCTTTCATCCCTCCTCTCTCTCGCTCGCCCGCAGTAGATGGCCACACAGAGTACCGATAAGGATATATAAACGCTCTCTGTGCTATCCATTGTTCTTCCGGAGCCAATCTTTGGGGAGGAGCTACGCCTCGGACGCTCTGCTCTGCTCTCTTCTGCTGTTCTGCACTGATTGCTCTCTCAAAGGTGGCTCCTTTCTCTATCTTTACCGTTTCATGTGTGGTAAATTGTTGCGTTTTCTATGGTTGCGGAGAGGGGAGGGAATTGAGATTTTGAAGGTGAATACTTGATTTTGGGAGGTGGGTTTCAGTTCTTTCGGTGCGGTTTGGGGGTTGGAGGCAGAAAAGTTGCTGCTTTCCGGGGGTGCCCTTCTGTGGAATCTGTGTGGCCTCCATTTGTTTCGGTTGGGATTGTCATTGTTAGAATTCTGCGAGGGGGGGGGGGGTCTTTGTTGGGTTTCTTGTTGTTTTCGTGCTCCATTTAAGTATGAAAATGTGTGGTTGAGAGCAGCAGAATTTTGATTTTTTTATTCGGTATCTATTTTTGGTAGAGTTGTGCTTTAGGTCTAGTGGTTGGAAGGAAGGAGGAAATCGAAAATGGAGAGCTCTAGTTGCGAAGTGACTGTTTTTGGAGTGACTGTAGGATAAAAGCTTCTGCTGGGATGAATGCGAATTTTATGCGTCACTTTAAATGCGCGTCTTATGATTCATTCACATCAAATGGATTACTTGAAATTACGCATATCAGATTGCGAATTTTGTTAGTTTCCCATCTTGGGGTCACAGTAGAAGATTAACTAGAGGACGTGTACTGGTTTGAAGTTTGTGAAGAGCAGCTAAATGTCTGTCTTGGTTAGAATTTTGTCCTCTCTTTTTTGCTTTCTTTTTGTCGCCTTTTTTTGAAGTTTATAAAAAAATTAAAGAATTGATTTGAAAGCTCTTGAAATTTTAGCAACGGTAAATGATTTGAAAAGGTTCCCATGAGAAGAAATTGCAGGTTTTACGTCTAATGCCAGAAAGATATCATTTAATGAAATATTGTTTGGGCTGCACAATTAGTTGTAGGGTGAGCAAATAAAAGCACAGAAGAGAAAATGCATATTTTTTTACATCAGATAAGAAATTGAAAAGACAATCTTAGTAGTAACAGTGAACATATTGGCCTAAGCATTCTGCTCAATAGAATCTATTACATTTTCAAGAAAGTAACTCGTGATCAAGTGATCCACTATGATATATAAAAGTTGAGAATGATAATAAGAATCGCTTGATTAGAATGAGAATCTTAGAGTTCCTTTTATAGGTGGAGACTTATTGTTACGGTTACAGTGTGAGGCGACTCTTACAAAGAGTCTACCATAATTCTAAGGTTATAATTTACATAATAGTATTCAACACTTCCCTTCATGCCCAGCTTGTTGCAAAGTTTCTCGAACTGTGTACGAGCAAGTGGCTTGGTAAACATATCCGTTATCTGATCTGTAGATGATGCACTGAAATTACGAAGTGTTGAGATATTTGTTTCTCTTATTATTTATTTCTCATTTGTATTTTCTTTATATACCTCTCATGTAATTAACCCAGGGCTTTTCTCCTATATAAAAGAGCCCCAGGATCTCTTCTATGGTATGCAATTCTTTTCTCCCAAAATGGTATCGGAACAACGGTCCTAGACCGGGGTTCTCATATCCCACCAACCCTAATCCTACACGCCCCCTCCCTCCCCCCCCCCCTCGCGCCGTTGGGCTATGCCGTCAGGCTGCTCGCAAGCCCTTTCCCCATCATCGAACAACAGACTGCCGCAACCTACTGAACCAGCCTCCCCTGCCATCGGTTCTCTCCCCTTCACGGCCCTGCTGCTCGTTTCCGCTTCGTGGGTCGTTTCTCATAACTCGGACTGCAGTTCGACCGTTTCTGCAAGTCTATACGTTCTGAATTTGTTTGGATTTCATGATTTTCAACCTATAAATCACGTCTTCCAACTCTAGACTAAAACAAAGATTGACGAGGATGGTTGTATGAATCTACACGTACAACCAATCCTCTATATGATTGTGTAGACTCACTCAGAGTAGTCTACTCCTCAGTTTTGTTCGGGATTATCGACGTTCTTTTTTCCATGTCAAAGAACAAGGGTGACACTTTTTCATCTTCTGGTGCCTTCAAGGGCTCGGCTCCCATAGTGAAGATGGATGTGACCAACTACGAGTTGTAGTCCATGCAGTTTTTCACCCTTATGCAGTGTCATAACAAGAAGCACATTCTGACGGATTCAGGGTCAATGGACGAGACTGGAGCTAATGCTTCTTAAAAGCAAAATGATGCCTATACTTTGATTTGGCTCTCCGGTACACTGACCACGGAGATTGCCCACGACATTATCAAACAACCCATAGCGAAGGCTATGTGGGACATCTTAGCAGACACATACGGACAGGCCAAGAATGAGAGAAAGATTCTATAGTTGCAGTATGATATTTTTTCGACTAAGCAGAATGGTCGACCTCTTCATGCTCACTTCTCACATCTTAGAGGCATGTTTGAGCGTTTGCATAGCTTTATTCGTATTACTACCAGCAATGAGCAGCAACAAGCCTATCAGAATGGCATTATGACAGGAGTATTTTTGTCATTCCTTGACTCTGAGTACGATACAACACGTACTCAACTACTTACTAGAGAGACGGTACCTGCAATTGAGGAGGTCTACAAGAGGCGGAGCAAGATCACTACTTCATCTACTACCATGGCCCAGACTCCCTCTGCTATGGCAGCTTCTCGTGGCAGAGGGGGTACTTCACAGTTTCACGTGCGTGGACCATGTGATCGAGGAGGAGAACGTCAGCATGGCCCATACTCGCATTGCCACCGTCCAGGTCATTCGGAGAAGACATGCTATATGAAGTATGGATATCTTGCGTCTGCCCGTGTTGCTGAGCAGATAAAGCCTACTTCAGCTCATGCTCATGATGCATGTTTTGATGATATTGTTTCCAGACTGAGAGAGATGATGACTACTCCTACCACTTCAGTTGCAGGTTCTTCAGATGTCGCAGCTTCTGCCAGAGCTTCTTCGAGTTCGTCATGGATTGCTTATGCACTTACCAGTTGTAGCAGTTTAGATTTGACTGAATGGATCATGGACTCTGGAGCATCTCATCATATGTGTGGTGATCGAACGCAGTTCGGTTCTTACAGGTCTTTCTCTCTTGGTAGATCAGTGGTGATTGCTAATGGGGTTCATCTACTTATTGTTGATCTGGGGGAGATTGTTATAGCTCTCTCAATGCGTCTGCAGAATGTCTTACATGCTCCAGCATTTCAGATGAATATTTTGTCGAATAGAAAATTATAAAAGATTTAAATTGGCGTATCATATTTGATCCATCTTCTCTTGTGTTTTAGGACACACTCACGGGCATGGTGATTGATAGTGGCCTTGAGCAAAGAGGACTTTACATGCTTGTCTAGCCTCTCTGTGTTGGTGCTGCTACTATTCCTTCTAGAGTTGTTTTTCCTTTCATGTGGCTTCTTTACTTTAGACACATTCCTCTGCAGAAGTTGTGTCATATTTTCCCTCAGATATCTACTCGTATTGTCGCAACGAGGACGTTGCGAATATAAGTGGGGGAGGTATGGCACTATGTTTGGGGTTGGGGTGTTACAGCCTCCCCCACTTATATTCGCAACGTCCTTGTTGCGACATGGCACATCACTTATTCCCAGTGACAGTGACGGTTGCACGCTTCGAGTAGCCTTTTCCTCCAACCTCTTTATAGGAGCGGCTCCACCTCTCGGGTAGCCCTTTCCACTATCAGAGGGATTTTAGCTCTGATAACATTTGTAACGTCCCGGGCTTAGGTCCCCGGTCCGTTATTGAGGAAAACTGGCCCTGATAACTTGTTGGGTTCGGGCCCAAATGGACCCGTTGACAACCACCCAAAATGCTTAAGTCCAAGTTGTCAAGTAGTAATCCCCACAACTTATAAACCACACCCACACTTTGTGAGTTTTCCATGTGGTACTATGTTTGGGGTTAGGGTGTTACACATACTACCTTGGAGTGTGAGGCATGTCAACTTGAGAAGCACCATCGTTCTTCTTTTCTGAGTCATCAGAGTCGTCACAGTAGTCAGTCATTTGAGTTATTTCATTTTGATATATGGGGTCCTAGTCATGTTCCCGATCATCAGGGACATCGGTTATATATGGTTGTTGTTAATTTTTCTAGATTATCTTGGATGTTCTTGTAAAAAATAAGTTTGAAGTAGGTCCTGTCATTAAATCATTCCTTATTGAAGGCAAGAACATTTTTCTTCTAATATGAAGTGTATTCGTACTGACAATACCTTGGAGTTTTCCACTTTACAGCTATATGATTTTCTCAGATCTCTTGGTATTGTTCATCAAACTTCTTGTGTTTATACTTCACAGCAGAATGGTGTTGCTAAACGCAAACACCATCATCTTTTGGATGTCACGAGGACTCT
Source organism: Ottelia alismoides (assembly GCA_037367405.1). Lineage (NCBI taxonomy): Eukaryota > Viridiplantae > Streptophyta > Magnoliopsida > Alismatales > Hydrocharitaceae > Ottelia > Ottelia alismoides. Next base: position 69,321 of record JAZKJV010001291.1, read on the forward strand.
TTTGATTCAGAGTCGAGCTCCTCATTCATTCTGAGGTGATAATGCTCATTGCTTACTACTTGGTGAACCGCATGCCTTCCACTATCTTTGGAGAAAAGGTTCCTTTCTTAATTGTGTTTTCCGAGAAGGACCTATTCTCCATTACTCCTAGGGTTTTTGGGTCTTGTCTACAATTTTACTCCTGGACCCTGGTCGTTACAAGCTCTCTCCTAGAGCTGTCAAATGTATGTTTGTTGACTATTCTCGTTTCTAAAAAGGGTATAGATGTTTTGATCCTGTAGGGAGAAAGTATTATGTTAGTGTTGATGCCACATTTTTCGAGTCTATTATGTATTTTCTCCTACATGTGACATGTTGTCTAATGTTGATTCTAGCAAGGGTGTTTTTGTTCCTCCACCTTCGTTATCTCCACCAACTACACCCCATGTTTAGTCTCAGTCATCTCCACCTCCACCTCCTCCACCGCCTCCACCTCTATCTACCTTGACACAATTCCTACCACGATTTTACATTAGCAGGTCCTCTACTCGCTCCTCTGCTCATGCGCCGTCCTCGTCATCCAACACGCCGCAAGTATGTAGTGAACACATTGTTTCTCTTGATGGCACTGGAAATTTGAGTGTTCCATAGGATACTGTACAGGATGAGTTGATACTAGAGAACAGAGAGATTGATGATCTGGATGTATATATTGCCTTGAGGAAGCTGCATCATAACTGTACCTCTTATCCTCTAGCTGTGCATGCTTCATTGGACCATCTTCTGGAGGAGTACATGAGGTTTGTTGTGGGATTCTCTGTTGTTACTATCCCACGAACATATCAGGAGGTGTTGAGCACTAAATGAATTATTCACAAATGAAATTGTGGTCGTCACAACCCAAAGAAGTCTTGACCATCTCTTGGGGTCTGATTCAACTTGTATCTATTGCTGTAGAAAAACAGAATGCGGAAGCGTATCAGAAAATAAAGATAAAGAAAACATTAAGGGACATCGGGATTTAACGTGGAACCCTACTCCAAAAGGAGCGGGATGAAACCACAGGAGAAGCCCCTGAACGGGGCATATTTTTCATTGCTTTTTCTCAATGAGTACATGAGGTCTGGGGCTCCTTATATAGCCTCACAGACAGACCCAACAGTGACCGCTCCCCCATGTGGTACTAAACACATGGGTGGGCTCTTTTCTTTTCCAACACTCCCCCTCAAGTTGGTAGTTGGGACAGCTGCAACTTGCAACAATGAAGAAAAATATACATCATTACATCTTCACTTGAAATCACTGCAATAAACGTATGTATCCGCAACTGGTAGACAAACCCACTTATTGACGAGTATATCAGGTCACCGGAACGTATCTCTGTCGTGCCTGGAAGGTCACCGGACTGTCTCTGTCGTGCCTGCATGGTCACCGGATCTCTGTCTCAGTCGTGCCTGCGGGTCACCGAACTTTGTCTCCGTCGTGCCTTGAAGAAAATAAATCCAGTGCGGAGTTGATGTCGAGGATAGAGACACCACGACGAAGATCGATGCACAGTGAAGATGGCTTGATATTCTGTGAAATCCGGAGTGTTTGGTCTGTCAGTCAATGATGTTCTCCCAAACTTGTGAGAATAATGAAAATAATAGACAAGTTGGGAGAAGCAGACATGAATCACATTTTTTCATGCGTACGACTTTTTCCTTGTACGCAATTTTTTTTTATTTTTTTTGTATGCGTACGGCTTTTTCTTGTACACGCCTCTTTTTCTTTCTCTTTTTTTCTGGCTTTTACTTCGCATAATCCTTTTTTTTCTCTCTCTTTTTTTTAGCGGCCTCTTTGGGCCCAATCTTGAAGGCCAACAAACCTCACCCCTTCTTTTTTTTTTACCGTGGTCGCATGCCCTTGAGCCAACATGATTTTTTTAATTACCAGCCATGGTCCACTTAGGGCTTCATATCCATCCCATCAAATTAGGCCTCTCAATCGGGAGATTGAGAGGAGGCAAGGGCCTGCCGCCTGGTCCTGGAGTGCCGCCGCTGTTTGGAGAGGGGAGGCGCAGCAGGGGCTGCCGCCAGTTGTGGGCGATGGGAACCTCCGCCTGGAGGTTTCAGGAGGGTTGCGGCGCCGCTTGCAGAGATTGGGAGAGTGCGGCGCTTGGAGGTGCGGCCCTAGGATGCGCGAGGTACCGCTTGGGTGTCGCGCGCCGTGTCGCCTTTGCTGGTCGCGCGCCGCTTGGTGGGGGCTCAAGGCGCGCCGCCCGCTGCCGCTGCCTGGGCCTGCGCGCGAGATGGGAGCCTGGGCTGCCATCGAAGATTTGTTCGCGCGCACGGTTGAAACCAAATCAGATACCAAGGGGGAGTGTTCGCGCGCACGGCTGAAGCGCGATGGGCAGCCGCACCTGCGCATGGGGCTTGCCTCGGCCTGCCTGGTGGCTCGATGTTGCTGCACCGTGCCTGATATGTGCGCCTGAAAACGCTGGTTGCAGGAGATATGTGCGGCTGAAACGGAATAGGGTTCGTGGGAATCCTCTTGGAGTGGCAGATCTGGAAGATCTACTACACAGCCCAGCATCCAAGAATAGATCTAATAACTTTGCTTCAATGAAAGAGGGATGATCAGAGATGTAAATGATCTTCCACAAAATCTTCACGAACAAATAATCTTCACGATCAAACTAAAGAACAAACTCCTCTTGATGATCTTCAAGAATAAATCCACGAATAGGAAATATTGTAGAACGAACAATAATCGAAACTCGACTAATTGAAAGATCATAAAATGATTCCTCGAGAATCGAACCCGCTCTGATACCATGTAGAAAAACAGAATGCGGAAGCGTATCAGAAAATAAAGATAAAGAAAACATTAAGGGACATCGGGATTTAACGTGGAACCCTACTCCAGAAGGAGCGGGATGAAACCACGGGAGAAGCCCCTGAACGGGGCATATTTTTCATTGCTTTTTCTCAATGAGTACAGGAGGTCTGGGGCTCCTTATATAGCCTCACAGACAGACCCAACAGTGACCGTTGACCCCATGTGGTACTAAACACATGGGTGGGTTCTTTTCTTTTCCAACAATTGCATATATACAGTCTTTTCTTTTTTATTTTTCCTTTATTTCTTTCTTTATTTATTTTAGGTTAAAATAGTGATAAATATACAATATTTACACAAGAATTAGGGTTAGTAAAAGAATGAATTTGATATTTACATGTGTTTTATAAGAGATTTTAAGCTAAAATAAATGAGTAAAGATGATGAAATGCATATTCATCAGGAGGTCGTACAGGATAATAGTTGGTGACTTGCCATGGAGGAGGAGATGACCGCTTTGCAGTCTCGCGGTACCTGGAGCGTTGTTTTTGCTCCTCCAGGTACCTCTGTTGTGGGTGCAAATGGATTTTTACGGTGAAGCAATGGGCAGATGGCAGTGTAGATCGCTACAAGGCAAGGCTTATAGCATGTGGGTTCACCGAGACTTATGGGGTGGACTATTAGGATACCTTCTCTCCGATGGCCAGACGTTCGACACTGCGCATTCTTCTATCAATTGTTGTTTCATGGGACTGGCCTCTTTACCAACTTGATGTGAATGATGCATTTCTATATGGTGATCTACATGAGGAGGTATATATGCAGCAGCCACCAAGGTTTGCTGCTGAGGGGGAGTCTCATAAGGTATGTAGGCTCCACAATGCTATTTATAAACTAAAGTAGAGCCTGAGAGCTTGGTACCAGAAGCTCTTAGAGTTGATAGAGCAATATGGGTTTGCGCGGTGCACTGCAGATCACTCACTTTTTGTTCAGAGGACACAGAGATGTATTGTTTCTATTTTTGTCTATGTTGATGATGTTATTGTCACGGGTGATGATGAGCAGGGTATTCAGGCTGCCAAGGAGTTCCTAGGTCAGCAATTTGTGACTAAGGACCTTCGTAATCTTCGATACTTCCTTGGATTATAGTTTGGCAGGAACCAGTGTGGTCTTGTGATGACACATAGGAAGTTTGTGACCGATCTCGGATATGACAGGGTGTGAGCTTGCTACTACCCCTATGGATCCTAGTATGAGATTATATGATGGATAACACTAAGGAGGTTGACAAGAGGAGATATAAATATCGTGTTGAGAAGCTCTTATATGCTACCATCACCAGGCCAGACATATCCTTTGCTGTGAGCAAGGTAAACCAGTTTATGGAGCGGCCCAGGAAGGTTCATATGGATGTTGTCTGTGTGATTTTGAGATATTTAAAGACTTCACATGGTACTGGTCGTATATTCAACAGAGGTATGTCTCTTGAGGTGACAGCTTGTGCAGATGCAGATTATGCAGGATGCTTTAGAGACAAGAAGTCTACTTCTAGCTTTGTTGTTTTTATCAGGAGCTCTCTCGTGTCATGGAAAAGCAAGAAGCAGATAGTGATTGCTAGATCCAATGCAGAATCTGAGTACATGGCCATGACACAGGGGAGCATAGAGATGATGTGGACCAGTGACTAATCTTGATGTTGAGGTCACTTTTCCCATGTAGCTTTTATGTGACAATCAAGCAGCTCTATTTATTGCCAATAATCATTTATTTCATGAATGAACCAAGCATATAGAGGTGGATTGCCATTATACTAGAGACATGATCTAGAAGGGTCTCATATCCACCTCCCATGTTTCTACTAGAGATCAGACAGCTGATATTTTCACCAAGGCTCATGCTAGAGGTATGTTTCAGAGGTGTTGTTTTAAGTTGAGCATGATTTTTTCCTCCAGCTTGACGGGGAGTGTTGAGACATTTGTATCTCTTATTATTTATTTCTCATTTCGATTTTCTTTATGTAGCTCTCATGTAATTAATCTAGGATTTTTCTTCGATATAAGAGAGCCCTAGGGTCTTTTCTATGGTATGCGATTCTTTTCTCCCAACGAAGCAATCCTCTTTATATCAGATCTCTAATGTAATGGTAGTTAACTTCCACATGGTTGATGTGCTTGTGAAACATGAGGTTGTTGTCTATATGTAATTTTGTGCAGTTGTCGCATATACGCTCCATGGTATCGCTAAGAATGATACGAAGATCTTTGAGTGCGGATTGAATCCATTTTAGTTTTGCTGATGAATGGGCCATGGCTTTGTATTCGCTTTCAGCACTTGAACATGAGGCTAGTGATTGTTTCTTGCTTCTCCAATTAATTGGATTTTCTGCTAAGTGCGTAATTTGGTAGTGAATTTTCTATCGATCATGTGTCCTTTGTAATCAACATCTGAATAGTCAATGAGACCGAAGGTATTGTGTTTGGTGAACAGTATGCCTTTCCCTGGAAAGGACTTGATGTACATATGACCATCATGCACGCGTCAAAGTAAGCTGAAGTAAGAGAGTCCATGGAATGACCCAGTTTACAGACGGCAAAAGATATGTCTGGTTGGGTAATGGTTAGTATGTTTGATAACTCTTGGCTCATAGATGTGTCCCTTATGATTCATGGGTATCTGTGATGGCTTGGATCCTAGCATCCATGTTTTTTGAGACATATCGGTAGCATACTTTAGATGTGACATAACTAGTCCTTGTTTGGATCTAGTTATTTCAATTACAAGAAGATATCTCAGTGGCACCAAGTCTTTGATCACAAATTATTCTGCTAGTTCTTTCTTTACTTCTGCAATACTATTAGATTCATCTCATACGAAGATGTTGTCATCCACATAAACAAGCATTGTCATAATTCTCTTTCTATTCTTTCGTTTGAATAAAAAATAGTTTAATGATAATCTAGTGAGGCTTGGATTCTCCGATACGTCTGATAAATTTCTGAAACTAGTCGTGACTCGTGAGGGCTTTGCTTGTCCATATATCATTGTTTTTTAAACCAATCAGTTCGATCGGTTCAACGAGTGAAGCACCCGATCCAGTCCGGTTATACGGGTTTCACAGTTCAATTCAACTTGGGATTTTTTGGATTTGACCACTAGTTCAATCAGGTATCTAGATTTTGGTTCAACCAGGTTCGACCGAAATTGAACTAGAAGTCAAATTTGATTTTATTAAAAAATATTGCTTTTGTGGGAGTTGAACCCATGACCTTTTGATTACAAGGAATGGCTTTGTCGGATATTTGCTTCAATGAATAGTCTGTAGGAGGACCCATGTCCGGAGAAGGACATAGCAGCAAAGATATGATGCTTGGTACATCGTTCATTCCCTTTTCTCAGAGCTATTGGAATAACAACTGCCCCATTCACAGACTCACTAGTGGTACTTATATCTTTGTCAATGGAACTAGAAATGCCATCAGTCTGTAAAACCTCAGTCGAAGGACATATTTGAGGAGATGGTGCATGCTTAAAAGGAGTATGTCTCTGCTAATAAGTAGTCATGTAAAAAGTATCCTGTGGAATAAGAATAGGAAGAGGAGCAGTTTGACATGGACAGTGGAGGAAATATATGTGTCTTGGACTTGGAGTAAAAAGGAAGGGATTCAAAGAATGTAGTGTCCGCATTGATGTAATGCTTCCTAGATTGAGGGTCGAAACACCTATATCCATTGTGATTCCTATCATACCCGTGGAACATGCATTTCATTGCTTTAGTTGTATGTTTGTCATTGCCTGGATCAAGGAAATGTACAAAGGCAACACACCTAATGTGACGACACCTATCCGGGATCCGAGTGTCACAAATATAAAAACCTCAAAGGGAGAGACTGTAATTATCCTGATGGTCCCCTACGCTCAGCTTTGACCATCTGACATGTCAAGCATCTGCTAACATGTTGTGCTACATCGCGCTTCATCTTGTCCCACCAGAAATGTTAGCGCAGATCACGATACATCTTTGTGTTGCCAGGATGAATAGACAACCGTGAACTGTGTGCCTCATCAAGAATGTCTCTGTGTAACTGCTCATCGTTGGGTACAACAACCCGGCTAGCCTTCTGTAAAATGGACTCTGTCACCACAAAATCATCGCATTCATCTTTAATGCCTCGCATGTATCTGTCATTAATCCAAGGATCTGTCTTCTGACCTTCGACTATGCGATCCCATGGATTGTTGAATCGTGGATGCACGACAGTAGATATGGATGCACTCTCATGATGGTGTCAATCGATCAAAGCTACAAGCATATCACTTGTATATAACTAGTTTGTCGTACTCTATGCATGAGCTCTCCTGCTAAGCGCATCTGTTACCATGTTTCCCATACCAAGGTGGTAAGAGATCGTGCAATCATAATTCTTTAGTAGCTCAAGCCACTTGTATTGTTTCATGTTCAGCTTCTTCTGATCGAAAATGTATTTCAGGCTCTTGTGGGTCTATGAAAATCCCAAAGTTCACCCCATAGAGATAGTGGCGCCAGATATTAAAGCAAAGACAATTGCCGCCAACTCCAAGTCATAGGTGGGGTAATTCCGCTCATATGGCCTTAACTGACATGATGCACATGCAATGACATGACCTTGCCGCGTCAGAAGCGCTCCTAATCCTTCTTCTGAGGCATCTGTGTATACTGCATAATCCTGAGTGCCTGAAGGAAGTTTAAGAATGGGTGCAGTAATCAATCTTTCCTTCAATGTCTTGAAGGCCTGCTCACATGAGTCGTCTCAAATGAAAGAAACTCCTTTTTATGTCAATCGTGTCAATTGAAGAACTACTCGAGAAAAACCACTGATGAAGCGTCTATAATAACCCGCTAGTCCAAGGAAGCTACGAATTTGAGTGACTGTCTTAGGATGCTCCCAAGACATAACTGCCTCAATATTCGTAGGATCAACTGCGAAGTCTGCGATACCTGCTCCAAAATTGACATGCCCAAGGAATGAGATCTGGGATAACCAGAACTCACACTTGCTCATCTTGGCATACAGCTTGTGTTCTCGTAATGTATCCATGATTATCCTCAGATCATTTACGTGATCCCATTCGTTTTGAGAATATATCAGCACATCGTCAATGAATACCACCGTAAATTTTTTCAAATATAGACGGAAAATCCTATTCATGATATCCATGAATGTTGCAGAGGCATTTGTGAGCCCAAACGGTATCACAACAAACTCGTAGTGCCAATATCGAGTCTTGAAAGTTGTCTTCAGAGTATCTGACTCTTGAATCCTCAGTTGATGGTAACCAGGTCGGAGATCGATCTTCGAAAACACCGAAGATCCATGTAGCTAATCAAACAAGTCGTCAATGTGGCAGAGGATAATGGTTCTTCACGTTGTCTTATTCAGATGTCTGTAATCAATGCATAATCTCATGGATTCATCCTTCTTCCTGACAAAAATAACAGGAGTACCCCAAGGTGAAGTGCTCAGGCTCACAAAACCCAAGTCAAGTAACCCTTGTAAATGCACCTTCTGCTCTCTTAACTCAGCTAGTACCATGCGGTATGGAGCCATCGAGATCGGTTGTGTATCTGGTAGCAATGTGATCTCGAACTCAATCTCCCTCTTAGGAGGTAAGCCTGATAAATCATCAGGAAATACATCTGGGTAGTCCGATATTACTCTGATGTCATGGGTCATCGGCTCTCCTTCATATGTCTCTCAAATAAAAGCTAGGAATGTGTCACATCCCTCGTCAACAAGTCTCTGAGCTCTCAACACTGAAATGTAGTCCATTTTGGAGTCATGTAATGTATCCTCGAAAGTGAACTCAGGTAAGTCTGGAATCTTGAAGAAAACTGGCTTTCTAAAACAATCAACCAAGGCATGGTGAGCTGATAACCAATCTATGTTCAAAATCAAGTCAAACTCATTAAGTTGTAGTAAGAGACAATCTACGATCACCTCGTGATCGTCAATCAATAGTTCAATACTGGCAAATCTCTAACTATTAGGGATATGATGAATAGTTGGCCACCTGGCCCAGGATGTGATATGGAGTATCTAGGGCCTCTGCAACTCTACCTGTTGAAGCTAGTAATCTCGAAGTAATGAAAGAATGTATTGCTCCAGAGTCAAATAAAACATGGAGAGGTCAGCTCAAGACTGAGACCATACCTTTCACCATAGTAGCTGTTGATTGTGCCTACTCCTCAGTCACTGCATGTAACTGACCATACCTTTCACCATAGTAGCTGTTGATTGTGCCTACTCCTCAGTCACTGCATGTAACTGACCATGCCTAGTTGTTACGGTGCTCGAACTGGCTAGGCTTTGTCTCAGCGGCCTCCTGAAGTTGGAGTTCCTGCCACGGAAACTCCCAGTATATTGTGCTTGTGGTTGTGGTTGAGGATCGCTAGAAGCCTAGGGGCACTGTTACCGATAGTGACACCACTGGATGCATAAGTATCATCACATAAACGGGGTAGGCGTAGTAGTCGTGTCGGTGCTCCGAGTCGATCCTATCGGGGCTCTCTCCGCGCTCTGTGGCCCAGATGGTCGTGCTGAACTGGTGCCACGTCCGACAAGTGCTCCTAAAGTAGTCGCTGGAAATAAGTAAGCACTGCCTGAAAATGCTGAACCTGAAGGACAAAACCTTCTGGTTGTTCTCTATTGCTAGAACGGTTGTTGAATCGGTCTGAATGACCGTTGTGGTGTGGATACTGCTCCACATGATTCCCAAAGCGTCTGTTTTTGATGTCCTCAAACTTCTTCGTTACATTAGTAGCCTCGGAGATAGATGTGAGATGTAGTCCAGTCAGCTTCTCTTGCACCTCTTCCCTCATAACTCTGATGAACTTCTCCAAATTCTCTTTGGGAAATGCAACGTCTGTTGGGATGTGTCGTGACAGCTCGGTGTAGCGAATAAAGTACTGTCTAGTTTTCATCCACCCCTGTCGAAACTCTGTGAATAGTTAGCGCTAGGACTCCTTCCACTTCCTAAAGAAGAAGTTGGATCTGAAGCTCGTCTCGAAATCATCCCATGTAGGCATGCATCCTATCTCGGAAATTGTCGCCTCCCACCATCTCTCGACGGATGCTGTCAGTGAATACTCCATAGAAGATAACCGCACGTCTAGTGGTACGCGAATCATCCGGAGTACATTTACCACTTTCTTCAGCCACTGTTCGGCCTCATCTAATGTCCTGGTGCCCTCGAACACGAGCATATTAGCTCGCTGATATAACAACAACAAAGCCTTTTCCCACAATTAAATAGGGTCGGCTACATGGATTCTTCGCCTCACTTCAGATCTATCTTGGGCCAATCCCGGGCATATATCCACAAAACTAAGATCCCTTCGAATGGTCTCTTTCCAACACTTCTTGGGCCGTCCTCGCCCTCTCTTAATCGGCTCAACGTCCCAACACTCGCATCTCCTAACTGGTGCATCAGCTGATCTTCTTTGCAAATGTCCAAATCAGAGTGCTTGGGTTCAATCTCGTCGGCAAAAGGTACAAGGTCCTGCTCCTTGTCATGATCTCCATCCTCTGCTCCATGTGCGGGTATCTCCTCATATAAGTCATCTAATCAAGGCTATTGAACCTCTACAGACTGAAGTGGCTCATGTCGTGTTCCATCCTGAGATGGATGGTAGATGAAACTAGACAGCTCCTTAAACCTCATCTCGATGTCGGTCTGCTTATCTGCGATCTCCGTCTGTTGAGCCAACATCTGATCATGATGATCTCTCATAATAGTTTGTTGCTGCTAGAGGTTGGTGAGGGCGGTCAGGATGCGCTCGAAACGATCTGTCATTTCCTGGACAGCTCTATCATGGTTCTGCATGAGAACCAACATCATTAGTCATAAAGATTGATGTTCGCGGATGCCATTAATTGTGCTTTTCTCTTCTTGAGATACGATATGAAAATTAATTGCAAAAAGGTGACACGTGTGGTTGAATATGAATGTCATTATTTCCCCTCTCAGACTCACGACAAGTCGAAGGATTGTCGCTATCCGAGAACTTAATGCGATCAGAATTTTAATACTGCGAATGTGTGTAGTGGTGCATCACTGCTCTGATACCATTAAATGTGACGGCGCTCGCCCGGGATCCGAGTGACACACCCAAAAATTCTGGGAGGAACATGGAACACTTATTTCCCTGTAAATATGAGTCATATGATCTCAGTGCGGACTTGCTCATTAATAAAGGTGGAGGGCATTGATCGATAAGAAAGGTAGCAGTGAGAATAGAATCGTCCCATATGTGAAAGGAGCATGATAGTTGATGAATAGGGTGCAAGAGATGTCAAGGATGTGTCGACGTTTGTATTCAACCACCCCATTTTGTTAGGATGTAGGGGTACAAGTAGTCTAATGTAAGATCCCATGAGAAGATAGAAAAGATTGCATGTCATGAGAGAAACTTCCTAGCATTATTTGACCTAAGAGCTTTGACAATGGTATCGAATTGAGTCTTATTACATTTATAATTTGAACAATAGTATGAAAAGCATCAAGTTTATTTTTCAATAAGAAATTCTAATACACACGAGAGAAATCGTCCACGATAACTTGTAGTAACTATTTCCCAGACAATTAGGGTGGATGGGTCCCCATACGTCAAGATGAACAAGCTCAAAAAAGTTTCTAAAATGAATGGTATCAGATGAAGGAAAGGAACTCATGTGGTGCTTCCCCAATTGGTAAACGACACACTCTAGGCTGACAATAGGAGGGAGCTAGGGAAGGACCCTATGAAGCTTCTGAAAAGAATGATAACTCAAACATTGATGCCAAAGAGAATAAGAAGATACAGAAAAAGGAATTCCAGAGTAGGCAGCAGTCTGACGATTGGACAAGATGGTTGTTGCAATATTGGGCTAAATGGATCGCATATTCGGGCGAATATTCTTATTCAAGGGGATAGAATATTACTATTAGATCAATATTCGACATGAGTATTTGAATATTCAAGTATTCGGTCGACTATTGCAACAGCTGCTGATTTTTTTAGAGGTTATCATTTATCCCGATACCATCACAAACGCTAAATTTTCATATATGTAACTTATTATCTGGGACATCCTATCAAAGTATCTGGGACATCCTAGTGGAGTTTTTCTCTTGACCATATGCGGCCTTTACAATGGTCCACATGTCGTGAGCGGTTGTATAGTAGAACAACTCATATACCGTCCTATTATTGATGTTGACCATGATCCAGGAACTGATCATCCTGTTATCTTTGGCCCATGTGGCGTACTTTGCTATCTTTGCAGCAGGTTCTGACTCAAGAAAAATATGCTCCTTGTTGTATCCTCGTACGATCATCAGGAACATTTAGGACCACTTGGGGTACCTAGTCTCGTCAAACGTGGGGATTGAGCCAAACGAGGAAGGCGGGCACTCCCTCTGGCGTATCTCTGAGACATCACTTCGGATTCTAACATCTCTGACTATGGTGTCATGCCTACTTGCAGAGAAACATTATATGCCACTATGTGAAGCAGAGGCCGCCGAATGGTAGGCGACTAGAACCCGTGGGGATTTGAATACAGATATCGCACTTGTTAGCCTGTGGAGACTGTGTCATCGAAGCTCGTTGGGGTTGACCAGTTTGAGAGAAGCTGGATGGTGTTGCCATGGCGACAGGTAGAGTTTTTGGGGAATCCATCGCTCAAATACCAACCAAACATGGGAAAGGAATCAGCCCTGGAATTTCAATTCCATTCCCAGGTCGATTCCGCCATACCATACATCTTGAGAGGCTTCTTTGAGAAAAGAGAGGGAAACTATGAATTCTATGGCCATTGACGATGTGATAATATCCGTGCTACAGAATTGTAGTTCACACTTCACATTGTTATGTGTGCTGATTAGCTTTTGCACCAAATAATGAAAAATCTGAATATTAGTTGCATAAAGCTTATGGCAATATTGTAATGCATTTGTCTTCATTCATGAAATTTCCAACTGCTTTGTAGCTATCATTTACAACTGTAGGAATGTTGACAGCTAAAAACAGATTCATGTCCAAGTCTACGGAGTTTGGATTCATGATTCTAGTTATCAATGAGAAGGAAATTCGTGCATTATGCTAATAAAATTATATCCTCATTGGACATCTTTTTTGGACAATCTCAGAAGTTCACATGTGATAATCTCTAAGTGGTTTTTTTCACAGCGAAATTGATAATCTCTAATGACTTTTTTGTCATTCCACAAATTTTGTCTGTTGATTACATGGATATTACAGTCGAACTCTCATTTGTTCTTCTCGTTCCAATCCATGTTTCATGTTTCATGTTTCTATGCAGGAAATGGTTTTATCTTATTGATGTTAACATTTGATCATTATTTTTATATCATAGATTTCCCATGTGCAGGTGAGAGTAATGAACCAGTAGTACAAAATCCTTCGTATCAAGGAAATCGAGCATATCCATCATGGCACCTGTGATTCCCTGTTCGTCTGGCAATGTCACCCTCTATACCAAAGCCCCTTGTTACCTGAGGAAGGAGGTTCCATCAGCAAAGTGCAGCATTCATCAGAAGTTCTCAAGATCTCCAAGTTCATATGGGAGATATCTCTGGTTTCAACCAGTGTCGTTGAGACTACTTCAGCAATACAATAGTCATCGCAGTTTGAAACATGCTTTGAGATTACAACCAACTGCAGCTGTAGGCACCGATGTCGCAACGGAGGAGAAGAATTCGACCTTGTCAACTGAGCTTGCTGAGGAATCTACTGAAGGTCATGCAGTGGTAGACGATGCATCGACTAGTTCTTCGGCTGCAACCCCTGCCCGCTCAAAGAGGTCTAGACCATCTAGAAAGAGTGAAATGCCACCGGTGAATGATGAGGATTTGGTAACAGGAGCTACATTTATGGGGAAAGTGACGTCGATTCAGCCTTTTGGTGCTTTTATCGACTTCGGAGCTTTCACTGATGGCCTTGTGCATGTATCGAAGTTGAGTGACGGGTTTGTCAAGGATGTAGCTACCGTTGTTTCAGTTGGCCAGGAAGTCAAAGTGAGAATCGTGGAAGTGAATAAGGAAACTGGAAGAATCTCCCTGTCGATGCGTGAAAACGATGATGTTAGCAAGTCGCCACCAAGGAAAGAGACGTATGGTAACAACGAGAACGAGAAGCCAAGAAACACCAGGAAGAATGCCCCAAGGTCCAACCAGAAGAGGGATGATGCGCAGAAAAGCACCAAATTCGTGAAGGGACAGGTACTAGAAGGCACCGTGAAAAACCTTGGCCGTTCCGGAGCTTTCATCTCTCTTCCCGATGGAGAAGAATGCTTTCTTCCAATGTCGGAAGAATCGGAAGGCTTTGGAAACATTCTGGGAAGCTCATCCTTGCAGGCTGGACAGGAGGTTAGTGTTCGGGTTCTACGTATCTCCCGTGGGCAGCTGACATTGACCATGAAGAAGGAAGAAGATGTTGAAGCCATAAACAAACAACTCAACCAGGGTGTTGTGCATACAGCCACGAACCCGTTTGTATTGGCTTTCCGTCAGAACAAGGAAATCGCGGCTTTTTTAGATGAACAAGAAAAGGCGGAGGAATCGGTTGAGGCTTCGGTTTCCGAGAAGGTGGTAGAAGATATTGTCGAAGTCACAAAGGATGAGTCAGAGGCTCCTGAGACTGCTGCACCTGCGGAGCAAGTTGCTGAAGCTGCTGCGATCGTTGAACCTATAACTGTGGAAGAGTTGACATCCGAAGCTACCTTAACAGAAAGTGATTCAGTACAAGCTGAGGCATTCAGCGAAGCTGATAGTTCGGCTGAAGCTGTAGAAGATGGCGGTGATAGTTCGAGCTCACCTTCCATAGGTTCTGAAATATCTGTACCCGAACCGGTGATTGCAACTGAAACTGTTGAGCCCGTCAGTACAGTTGAATCTGCCAGTGAGGATGGAAATGTCGAGGGAAGCATTGCCATTGCTGATGCAGGTACAGAAGATGTTTCGGAAACTGATGACAAGAAGGAAGCTGATCCCGTGCTGGAAAGTAAACCTGATAATGAGATCGGTGCGGTTGTCAATGCCGCAGCAGGTTCAGAAGTAGTTGGCGAAACCGAGACTGAAACAAGTCCAAATGATCAAACTGTTGAATCGAGCTTACCTCCGGAGATAGCAGTTGCGGAGGAGACTGTTGCAAGTCAACCTGATGGTTCTTTGACAGAAGAAGAAAAGCCTGAATCTGCAGATGATGTCACGTCTTCCGATGAGCCTTCGGTTGTAACTTCGGAGACGGATGCTATTGTTTCCGCTGAGCAAAACAAATCGTCTTCAGAAGGCGATTCGACCAAAGGTTTGTATCCTTTGCTTGATTCTCATTGATGTCAAGTTTAGCATAAGCGTATGCATACATTGTATGCTATAAATCGAGTCGGCTTTTATGTTTATTCTGAACAACCTGTTTAAGTGCTAATGATTATCATTACTGTTACGGTTGGTGTTGTTATTGTGATACACAGTAAAATATTTTAGCATAAGTGCCATCTTAGATGTGTTTTTTCTTAAATGTCGGTTTCACTCACCATTTTGGTATCGACTAAAACAGAATTTCAGTAGAATTTTGACCGGAATTTCGGTCATTTCGATCATTTTTTGTACTAGGATCCCCATATTTCGGTCATTTCAGTCGAATTTCGATTTCGACTGGATATCGATATTCGACAGAAATTCGATCGAATTTCGCTGACATTTGAGACCATGGTTCCAAATGCAGCTGTTATAACCCCGGCTCTTGTAAAGAAGCTCCGGGAAGAAACCGGTGCAGGGATGATGGACTGCAAGAATGCCCTCACCGCAACGGAAGGCGACATCACTAAGGCCCAGGAGTTCCTCCGGAAGAAAGGTTTAGCAAGCGCTGACAAAAGAGCCGGTAAAGCCACAGCAGAAGGCCGCATTGGAACTTACATCCACGACAACAGAATAGGCATCCTGGTCGAGGTGAACTGCGAGACTGACTTCGTTTCACGAGGTAACATTTTCAAAGAACTCGTCGAGGACCTGGCGATGCAAGTGGCCGCTTGCCCTCAAGTGCAATATTTAGTCCCCGAAGACGTACCAGAAGAGATCGTGAACAAGGAGAGGGAGATAGAGATGCAGAAGGAAGACCTCCAGTCTAAACCCGAGCAGTTCAGATCGAGAATAGTAGAGGGTCGGATAAGCAAGAGACTGCAGGAATTAGCACTGCTCGAACAACCGTACATCAAGAACGACAAGGTGGTGGTCAAGGACTGGGTGAAGCAAGCGATCGCTGCGGTTGGGGAGAACATCAGAGTGAAAAGGTTTGTGAGGTTCAATCTCGGAGAGGGCCTCGAGAAGAGAAGCCAGAATTTCGCTGCTGAAGTGGCTGCGCAGACCGTCGCAAAAGCACCACCCCCTCCAGCTCCAGAAGAGAAACCAGCCGACGACGGCCAACCCAAACCGACGTGAGTTTCCATTCTGTGCAAAACTTTTCATGAAACTCCTGTAATTTTAAAATCTTACATCTCTGCTAACGGTTTTTCTTACTTATAGTGGGAGAAGGCTTAGTACATTTTTTTTACATCTCTGCTAACGGTTCTTTCCAATCAGAATCGGGATGTCGAATTCAGATATATATTAGATCGCAGCTCACAGCACTCGATTTCTAACATTCTGGTGAAATGTAATATAGGACACCTTCCGTAGTTGTATCGGCTGCGCTGGTCAAGCAACTCCGAGAGGAAACAGGCGCTGGAATGATGGACTGCAAGAAAGCTCTTGCGGAAACTGGCGGCGACCTTGAGAAGGCCCAAGAGTACCTCAGGAAGAAGGGGATCTCCTCTGCTGCCAAGAAATCCTCCAGAATCACTGCTGATGGCAGGATTGCTTCTTATGTTCACGACTCCCGTATAGGGGCGCTCATCGAAGTGAACTCCGAGACAGACTTCGTGGCACGTAATGAGAAGTTCAAGGAGTTGGTTAACGACCTCGCCATGCAGGTCGTTGCTTGTCCGCAGGTCCAGTTCGTGTCGGTGGAGGAAGTCCCTGAGAGTGTGATTGCCAAGGAAAAGGAGATTGAGATGCAAAGGGAGGATCTGCAATCGAAACCGGAGCAAATAAGGGAGAAGATAGTGGATGGGAGGATCTCGAAGAGGCTAGCGGAGCTCGCACTCTTGGAGCAGCCATTCATCAAAGACGACAAGTTGCTGGTTAAGGATCTGGTCAGCCAGACAGTGGCGGCTCTCGGCGAGAACATTAAGGTTAGGAGGTTCGCTCGCTTTACGCTTGGAGAATGAACAGAGGACAAGAAATCGTTTTGTAGGGAGAAGATATGTAGCTTTCTTTCATGAGAAATAATCATAATTTCCGCGTTGTATTATCCCTTTTTTTTCCTCATTTCACACAACATTTTGGCATTAGATATGCAGGAGATTGGGAAGGTAAGTAAAGCTTTTGTTATTAATAGTGTTGATTGTTGTATCTTAGATTGGCTTTCATCTTCAACTAAGAACTTTATCTGGTGGGAATGAGAATAAATTTAATGAAGCATATAGCCTTTTTAGTTTGTTGTTTTTTTTCTGGAGAGCTTTTTTTTACAATGAGATTCAGAATGAGAATTTGGAATACATGATCCTATTGTTGGATTTCATGATGGAATGATCTTTGTATTTTTCTTCAATAACAAAATTGCAACTTGTGATTTAAAAGGAAAAGCAGATTTCATTGCTCAAACACCAAGGTGGGATCACAAGGGAAGCTATTCAAATCATATTAAATTGAAATCGCATTGTTCTCAAAAATACTGAAAGTTGCTGAGAAGTAGGTAGATCGTACTCGATCGATCAGGTCACTAAGGATTAACTGGCAGTCAGACGACTAATTGGATTTTTTTTACTGGTAATGGAGAAGAGGGCTTTGAACACTAATCCTTTAAAGTGGAAGACATTGCTTCTACCATCAGACCATTAGAGGAGTTCTCGACTAATTTGATTTAAGTCAGGACTTTCGTCAATTTTGTATTTTTTTTCAATTTCGCATTATACATACATCATTTTTTACACGTATATGTTTATATATTTATAAAATTTTGTACATTTCTGTACTATTATAATGAAATAAAAGAAACGATTGAATTTCAATTGAACATTAAGCATCTTAGATTAACTTTGCTTTTAAAAAACAAAAATAAAAAAAGAAATAAAAAACATTCAAAAAACGATGAAACTAGTTAATATAAACTCGGGTAACCTGGCTTACCCCCATCTCTACGTTACATTTCTGGATTGTAATTAGTTGTATGGGACTCCACAGTTTCTTTGTTATAATATTTTTTAACCACGATAGAATAAAGAAATTTACATAAAAAAATATATTATAATCATAAAAAAAATAATATAACACATAATCTATGTGACATCACATCACATTTATCATTCTAATCCTCCTAACTATTCAAACGGCTATTATTCACATGAAGTTACTCAAACCCAACCCAACCCGATTATCAAACATGCCCTTAGTCCTAGTCGAAGACTGCAACTCAGATATTAAATGATCAACCCATAGATAAAAGCACCAACCATATGCTCTATTTGCTTGAAGAGCCTTGCCAATCCCAAGCACACGATGTTGACTACGTTGCCGCGCCTAATAGGTCAACTGATCAACTCGGAATGACTTACCGGTATACCATGGTCAGCTCATAATATAAATCATGAAAGATGTGAAGCATAACGACTCAAATTTGGTATTTGCATCTTACAAACTTTCCACTCATTGTATGTTAAGAACATGTCATTCTAACAGCACCACCCTTAAGCTGGAGAAAAAATATGAACCAATCACTCTATTCAATTTATTCAAGCCAACGATCCAGTACTTGAAGTGTAACAAAAGAAAAATAAACAAAACAAAAAACTAGACACGACGATGGGTCGTCGTCGATTCCAAGCAAGTGTTCGAAATACTGCCCGGCTACAATTACAGAAACACCGTGAGAGGTTGGTTTCGGGATCAGTATAAGTTGTCCGTTACACAGAGGATCTTTTGAAACTGAAAGCTTAATGCAGTATCAGTTAGCAAACTGAAATTTTCTTGACCTGATAGAACCTAAAATAGGGCAACCAGAGCAGAATTACCAAGTTGTCTGCCAAATTTACATGGTAAAATTAAGGAATACAGAAAAGTGAGCAAAACTAACAATAAAGGTTGGTTTACTTTAAGAAAAAATGCTGAATCACAGAGGGGACTGAGGAACAAATCTCCAGAGATCCACTGCTATGTCAACTTCTTTCTTTTTGTGAAACTTGTACAGTTGTGGCACATCGAACCGAAGCTGAATAGAACACGAAACAACTAATTAGCGTAAAAACCAACAAATAAGCATATAGTGCAAAGGAATAAATGTTATAAATCCCTAAAATTTCTTGATACACGGAGGCGAAGAATCTCTACGTTCTAATCTTCTATCATTATCATAAAATTAGCACGCCTTGGTTTTAAGCGGATTCTACTCCCTAGAGCTCTCTTGTATAGGAGACGAGTCTAAAGTATAAGAGGGGGGGATTACATAGATATACCATGCTAGGGTGCAAAGCGAAGATTACAGAAATACCGAAACAAAAGAGAATACAAGTATTTCTCAAACTCTCCCTCAAGTTGTCACATATGTAGGCCGCATCTTCAACTTGGAAACAATACAAGAATGGCACTTTCTTGGAAGTGCCTTTGTAGAAATGTCGGCAAGTTGACCTTGGGGTTCTAGTAATCTTTTCTTGTCATTCTGCATCTTTCATAAAATGACAATCAATCTTAATGTACTTTGGTACCAAGGATGGATAGAAGGGAGGGTAGATTTCCCATCAAGGAGAAAAAACGGCATCCTTATATTTAAGAGAAAAAGCAAGGTTCCCATCATATTATTCCAATTTTTCCAATCAAACCACAAACTTTTCTTTATTTAACCTCAAATGCTCATGTCTCCCTCCCTCCCTATCTCTCTTAATGACTGATGTACATCATCTCTTTTAACATTATTTGTTCGGATTAAACTTTTTTTAAGATTAATTTTTTATTATACAAGATACTATGATAACCGTTATTATATAACTATTAGTTATTGTTAAGATTAAACTTTGGCGTTTCCTCTTTTGCTGAAGCATGACAAACACATGTTTACATGTTTGACCACAAACTACTTAGTTTTTTTTACTTTCGTTAGCATATAAATGTGATTATAAATGCATACTTGTGCAAGATTTTTTAGGTTATAACAATATAGTTTACCAATATGTATTATTTACTTTTTTATACTTAAGAAAAAAGATTGATTTTCAATCATATTCTTTAACAGTGACAAAACTTGAAAGTAGTAATGAACCATTATATTTAACTTTAATCTTCGAATGTGATGGGATGAAAATGATACTGAGAAGGTGAGTATTTTTTTTAGCATAACTAAATGTACCTTAATTTTTGTGATTCAAAATCTCAAATACATGCTACAAGTTCACAAATTTTAAATTCTATCTCCCAGAATTTTGAATTTATCGTCAATATGTAATATTAATTTGGTCAGATATAGATTCATTATAATGTAGATTGGTTAGATATGCAATACTCTATAATCAAAATAGGATTTTTATCAGTTGTGCCCTTCTGAGATATTGCAATCTCAGTTATGCCCCTCTCTTTTTGGAAATATCAGTTGTGCCCTTGACTTCTTGTCGTTCTATCACTTGTGCCCCTCCGTTACTTTAGATGTCAGTAATTTGAACTTAACCATGATTTTCTCAAATCATGGTATAGTTAAGAGGAGCGTATCCGGAAAAAAACTCACATCCTCCTCTCACTCTTCCTCCCTCATCCTCACCCTCCAACCCTTCCTCCTCCGACCACCTCCTCCTCCATCCCCTTCTCCTCCGTCGTTCACCATCAACAGCAGCATGTCGATGATGAGGTCGCGGGTTCTCGACGACGAGGCTGGCCACCTCCTCTTTCATCCCCTTCCCTTCCAGTTTCTTGACAATTGCAACAGAGGGGAGCAGCTCAAAGAATGAGCGAGGTACAGGGCGGAGGAGGGCGGAAGGGTAGGCACGAGGGGGTGGAGGAAAGGAGGGGTAGAGGGAGAGGTACGTGGACATGGGGAGGCACGGAGGGAGGAGCTCTGGGTGGAGGAGGGCGCGGGGGGAGGACCTCAGGGCGGAGGTGGCCTTCTAGGCGAGGGAGGAGCTGGGGGTGGAGAGGGAGGCGCTAGGGCGGAGGGGAGGTGCAGGGGTAGGGGGAGGACCTGGGGGTGGAGGGGGAGATCTGTTGGTGAGGAGAGGAGCTTTGGGAGGGAGGAGAGGATGGGTGGCGAAGGAGACGAGGGCCAAGAGGGGGAGGGTCGTGGAAGAGGAGCGGGGGCAGAGGCACGAGTGCAGGGAGGAGGAGTGGGCGCAGAGGGGGAGACACGGGAGCGAAGGCACGAAGATGAGGGGAGGAGCTAGAGGCGGACGGGGGGTCGAGGGGGAGCGGGGGCAGGTGGGAGGAGCTATGGAGGGGGTCAAGGAGGAGCGAGGGTGGAGGCTCGAGGGCTGGGGGAGGAGCTCGCGAACAAAGGGGGAGGCGCAGGTGCAAGGGGAGGAGCATGGGGCAGAGGGAGGCGCTAAGGGCAGAGGGGGAGGAGCGGGGACGGGGAGAGGAGCTCGGGGGCGAAGGAGGAGGTGTGGGGGAGGAAGGAGGGGATGGGGGTGGTTGGGAGGAGCTGGTGGAGGAGCAGGAGGCTGCGAGCCTGGGAGGAGGAAGAGAAAGGGGGAAGAGGAAGAGGATGGAGGAGGAAGAAGAAGGGTCCGGACATTTGATTCCATTTTTTAAAATTAATTCACATTGTGTACCCAAAGTTAACGTCCGTTTGCGTTGGACATGGACGACGACAACTAATCCGAGGGGCACAAGTGATATAACAATAAGAAGTTGGGGGCACAACTGATATTCCCAAAAAGGGAGGGGCATAACTGAACTTGCAATATCTCATAGGGGCAAAACTGATAAAAACCCATCAAAATATATTCTTCGGACATATTATTTAAGTTTACTTAACAATATGTTATATCAACGAATACATGATGGCGATGACTAGTGAAATCATAACACATGTATCCTTTCCGAGCTTGAGGATAGCCAACGAAAGTGCATTTAATAGCATGAATAGAGCCATTTGTAGGATGAAAGTTACGAACAAAAGCAATACAATCATGGAAGGCCGTATCCCGATATATCGGCGATATATCGGTATCGACAGGTCACCGATATATCGTTGATATGTCCGATATCAGGTATCGACATGCAAAAAAGGCAAGCTGAATCCCGATGTCAGCGATATGGCGTTGATATATCGGCGATATATCGGTATCGACATGGTACCGATATCGATACCGATATCGATATGTCCTTCCATGAGTACAATCAAAAATGCGGAAAAGGGAGCATACATGTTCAATGTTAGGGTAGAGCAAAGAAAACGGGAAGATCCCCTTTCCAAGAACAAATGAATCATGTTGATGTAGTAGGTGTAGGGATGAAAACGAATGTGAATATATTCGTATTCGATCCACTGTCATATTCGTTTTATACATATTTTGACATTCGTATTCGTATTCGTTTTAAAATGGATGCGGATATGGATGTCACTTTAACATTCGTTAATATTCGCATTCGTATTCGTATATTCGTTTTCGAACATAAGTATAGTAATATATTTATTTATAAATGTGTGTAACAACATTTTAAGATTGCATTCACCATCGTTGATATAATTTTTATGAAATTGCATTATCGGGTATATCTATTTTATGTTTAAACCACCCTAAACATGTGTATTAGTAAATTATTTTTGTTATTATTCATATCCAATTCGTATTCGTTTTATATTCGTATTCGTTTTTCAGGATATGGTAACACATTTTTCACATTCGTCAATATTCGTATCCGCATTCGTATTTGTAAATGGATAAGGATATGATTATACATACATTCGTATATGTATCCGACCGTTTTCATCCCTAAGTAGGTGGCAACAATGTTTGAAAATACAGAAGATAGAAAGAGGCATATCCCTAAAATCAAGCAAGCCGTAGCCTCGAAGCGGCCAAGGCATAAGCATTAACGCCCCCCCCCCCAATATATGCAATAAAGCCAGCCTCATCTCATCTACTATATGCAAAAAATCATGCCAAAAAAAGATTAAAACAAAGTATTAAAATCGAAATGTCGCGTCACACCTTTCCCACCACCTCACATCTCACAACCATCTCAACGATGAAAGGTGCACGCATTGGTCATGCAAGGCGTACACCTTGCGAGATTCAACCAAGGCAGTTGTCTAGAGACTAAAACCATCGTCTCTCCTCGAGGCGTATGTTCCAAGCACCTTGAGGCTACCTTTTTATTTTTTATTTTTGAGGAAAAGGCTAGCTTTTTATACCATGGCAGGCAGTACAACTGGGAAACATCTAGAGACATTGAAACTTCCATTCTGTAACAACATTTTGTTGTAAGGTGTAAGAGCAAGAGGTATGATGCAAGGTGCCCACAAAGGTAAAGAAAGTAGCTTAAATATGTTGAACTCTAACGCGTTGCAGAGAGAATTAATAATAATACAAGAGTCAAAGGATGCCTTTATTTCACAAAAGAGATTTAACAATGACCTGATCTCGAACTGATATGTCATCAAATAGACCCATGTTGCTCTATTGAAATCATCCGCAAATCAATTAAATTATAGATGACCTACAATAGTGCAAAACCGGCAAGTACCCTAGATTTTACAATGAAACAAATTTCATACCGATCTTTGATCAAATAAACCCATAATGCAAAAAGAATGACAACCCTAAAAAATACAATGTGTCAAATCAAAAAGAGATAACCGTGAGGTGCCAGAACAAGAGGTTTGATGCAAGGTTCTCTCAAATGCTAAGAAAGAGGCTAAATTATGTTAAATGAACTCCAAAGCATTATCAGAGTGAACATTTTTTAAAGAACCAAAAGATGCATTTACTTCATAAAGAAAGATTTAACAACGAAACTAATCTCTACTAGGCATGTGATCAAATAGATCTTGCTCTACTAAAATCATATGAAAAGAAAACAAAATAGAGATGACCTATAATTGTGCAAACAAGGCAAGGACCCTAGATATTATAATGAAATCAATCTCATAGTAGTCTTTGATCAAATAGAGCCAAGTTTCTCTACGAAATCGTAAAACAAACAAAATAGCAATGACCCAAAAAGTGCAAAAAAAATCAAGGACCCTAGATATTACAATGTATCAAATTAAATGAGATAACCAACGAGGCTTCATACGCCAACGAAATGATATGGTGTGATGTTTTCCAAACTAACATGTCAAGGCAGGTGGGTGACCAAACCAAAGATAGCACAAGAAACATGTCTAATGAGTTATGAGATAAATATATCACTGCGAAAATTTAATTAAACGAGACATCCACGTAATATAGATCATCCTTCTCATAGCCTTCGCCACTTACCTATTGCATCCGGTTTCTTGAAAGTGATATTAGAATTGATATAAAATAGCCCAACCTTCGAGATGTGAGTAGGGCTGTCAGGAAAGCTCGAACTCGATGAGCTGAACTCGGGCTCGGCTCGTTAAGGGCTCGCGAGCCGGACTCGAAACCTTAACGAGTCCGAGCCCGAGTTGGGTTTTATGGCTCGTTAGCTTATCGAGTCGAGTCCGAGTTGGGCATTGTTCAACTCGATAACTCGTTTTCCCTCTTAATAAAAAATTAAAAATATATACCGAAACTTTTTGAATTTGATGTAAAATAGAGGTTAACATTTTTCTTGTCCAAAAATCTATTGAAAAGAGTATAAAAAATCAAAATTACAAATATCATTTGCATAATTTAATATATAAAATTGAATAATGATTCATTAAGAGGTTCACGAGCCTGCTCATTTTGAGTCTCATGAGCCAGCTCAGAAACTCATGACTCGATAAGAGGCTCGTGAGCCAGCTCATTTTGAGGCTCGTGAGCCAACTCAGAAACTCGCGGCTCGATAAGAGGCTCGTGAGTCAACTCGAACTCGACGAGTTCGAGTTCGAGTTGGTGATCCAAGGCTCGATCCTTATCAAGCCCGAGTTCGAGCCTTAGGTTTCTTATCGAGTTCGAGTCCGAGTTGAGGCCAACTCGGCTCGTTGAACTCGATAGACACCCCTAGATGTGAGCATAAACAGCTAATAAACAATTAACTCAGATGAAACTTAGGAGCTCGGTAGACTTAATCAGCTTAAATTTCAAGGTGAAATGTCTCTTTAAAAAAAGTTTCAAAGTGAAATGAAAATTATCAGCAAAGGTCATCGATAAAAGTAAGCCATTAGACAGTCTACTAGATCGTAAATGCACAAAAGGTCATGAATCGCTTAGAACTATACCTTCACCAATTAGATGATTCAAAACACATGAATCAATGACCCACCCGAGATAATGGATAAAGGCCAAATGAACATTAACACTTAGACAAAGTGGCTAAGTTAGTCGTAGTAAATATTGCAGTAGGGGGTGATCCCCCTAAAGAGGGAGTCACCGCAATTTATCAAAGATAGAAGTTAAAGATACAATATCAGCGTAGCCAGGATCGATATAAGGCTTTACAATGTGAAGTTACATTTTCCGAGAAAAAACTTTGATTATTGAAGACCACATCGTTTCGCCCGAGCCAGATGGCCCACAGAACCGCAAACATCTTGGAAACATCATCACTAGAGTTGTCGCCCACCAAACGAACTGACTTCCAGATTCCTCAGCCCCCCCCCCCCATTCTCAACCCACTGAATCCTAACCTCCCTCCAAACCCGCGCCGAGGCTGGACATCTGAAGAACAGGTGATCCAAATCCTCTACCATCCCTTATAGTGTCAGTCACCCCAAACAATCTCCCCCTCCTAGCTTTATTGCACAAGTGATTCCTTCTCAAACACCATAAGTCACATCACTAGTCCAAAGTCAAATAAGGACAATCGAATAGTTTAGGGAGACTTGATATGATCAAAGGGGGCTTTGTAGGCCATATCAAGTGCAAAGGAACGATCACTACCAATTAAGGCTTAATTGACCTTAGAAGGTGCCTCAAACTTCGACCAGCACCTACCAAAGAGGTGGTTAGTCGACTAATAATGTATACATGGTAGTAGATATGTCCATGACCACGTCCAAAATCTTATCCTTGACACCTACCTCCACGATCATCGAATGCAACAAGTGAATAACTCTCTATAGCTGTTTACGGTAACATGCTAGTTGGAAAACACCCAACTCCTCACATTTTTTTGAGGCCAATCATATGTGCAATATTAAGGAAAAGTGGAATGAACATAGATCCTGATCAAAAATGCATATAAATATTAGCAAGTCTTGACTTAGTCGTCTGTGACACACACGTTCTTTAATGTCTCATTGTAGAGAAGATTTGTCGTAATCGAGTGCTCAATACTATTAGAGGTCCAATTCATAACTTGATAAATGGCAGTTTTACATATATCATAGTATATGTACAACTTCCTGAGAGGATCCCTTTTTTGTTTTTTTTAATACTAGAATGGGGGGTTGGGGGGGGGGGGGGATTCGAACCCTGGTCTTTTAACGTGGTCTTTGTAAAGATATAAATTTTCCTTTCCCTCCAGCAAAAACCTTGAATGCCCGAGGCTAAAGAGCTTAGTTTGTAGCACCTTTAAATTTGAGCGAGGTGCCGAGGCTAAAGAGCTTAGTTTGTAGCACCTTTAAATTTGAGCGAGGTGCCTTAAATAACCACGTTAGAGTGGAGGCAAGTGATCTTGTCTCAGAAAGTCATGTCAGCCACATTGAGCATGAACTAATAAGATCGATCCTTAGAAGAAAATATAGCCTTAAAATTGGTTCAAATGTAGATGATTAACCAGAAGTGTTTTATACACAAGGAGTTGCATGCATGTTTAAATTTAGGAATTTTTACACTCATAACTTTGTATACTTTCAATATTACATACATAACCTTCCATGATCACGAATTACACCCAGAACCCTGAATAAGGGTTCCGTTCACATGTCTCTCCGTTAAATTTATCAACAGACATAACCTAACCCTTAAGGTAATCTAACTAACCTAAACCCTAACCCTCCCCCCTCAACCTCCTCTTCTCCCGCAGTAGCAGCCGCAACTCCAGTACCCCCTCCTCCGCCTCCTCTCCTACCATAGCAACAACAGTTGCTGCTCCGGTGCCCCCTCCTCCTCCGCCAGCATGAGGTCCATCGACTTCGAGCCACACAATATCTTTACATGTTCATCAAAACGCGAGAAGGAGAACATCCTGAAGATTAATCAGATCGTTCGAACCAATCACCTAGAGATAACGAGCAGCATAGCACCACTTGGAGGCATAGCATCATCTGACCGAGTCGAGCCTCTTAATCATGGCACCTTTGATTACTTACCACTGCCCAAAGTTTTCAAGCATAGCAGTACGAGGAAACCATGCATCATCAGGAGATCGTCTTACTACGAGTCACCACAGTAGTTCAATGCTTAGAGATCACGTACTTCAACATTCGAAGAACACCCCATCACTCCAGACGATGCAGTAATTGTATGATAGCTGAAGAGGTATTATGATCGATGAACATCATCGAAATCTAGAACCACGACCTGAAGCTTAAAGCGATTTGGAGAAGAATGATAGTTGTACTAGATTAAACTATTGTCGTTCGATTAGAGAGGTACCAACAGATCAGATCGCAGTTTTAATATCATTTCACATCCGTTGATCAGATTCAAGAAGAAAGGATAGAGTTGTCTGATCGAAGCAATTGAAAGCCACACGATCAACACATATCCTTGAGTCACACAGACCACTCAGCACCATCCGGTCAGAAATCCATGGTTCCATCTAGACCGCTCACTGGGTAAATGTAATTTTGTTTAAGGGGTGAAATTGTCAAAATTTGATGGTTTTCATCGAAACTAATGGAGGAAATGGATAGAACTTAACACAAAGTTATGTCACGTATGGTTAAGCATTATTCAAGGTTCTCAGTGTAATCCACGATTATGGAGGGTTGTGTACGTAATATTAAAAGTATACAAGGTCATGGGTGTAATTTACATCCATTAAATTTATTTGTTTTTCTGTAATCAGAAACAAACTAGTGTTGTTGGGGCTAATCACTGACGAACCATGATCAAGGTTTGAAATATCGATATCGTATCGGTCCGTCAAAAAAGGATATATCAGGATATATCATGATATATCGACGATATCGATGAAAATATCGGAAATGGCTCAAAAAAGTTGTTTTCGTCGTTTTTTCGCAAACTAAGATCATCTAAGTTATTAAAACAACAAGTAACATACAAATACACACTCATATCACACATATTGGTCATTTATACCCCATGTATCAAACATATCGATCATCTCGAACATATCGTTGTTAATATTGATTGTTGAATAATAGATATTGGAAATGGAGTTCATCCAAGTTCTTAGAACACTAAATAACTTACAAATATACACTTATATCTCACATATCGATCATCTATGACCCTTATATTACACATATTGGTCATATCAACCATATCGTTGTTAATATTGATTGGTCGCTGATAAATATTGGAATGGAAACAAAATAGCTAAGTTAACCACACTTAGAATGCATGTTTTGTTCATGGAAGACAGTGAATGACATTGAGATGAGTCATTTGATTCAAAAAATGTAGATAATGATTAATGAGACAATGTTTCTTTTGTATAAATAACTTTCGACAATGGACAAGGTTCTAGTGAATTAAAGAATTAATTACAGACTTACATACAACAAGACTTACATACAACAACTGAAGATTTATTTATTCAAAAAATAAATAAAAAATGTAAATTAATGTAATATTGTAAAATATATTACCTGGTCATGAGGAGTTCAAAATCGAGTTCCATGGTAGATATGTATGGCCCCCCACCCCGGTGTCTCTCGTAACGCATCGCGGACTCAGTGAACTCGCGATAGTTCTCCCATGTCATGTACGAGTACATGACCTCGTAATCCATCGCATACTGCTTGTATTGATATTCATTGATGCTTATGAGTATTCCGAGATGAGGATAAGCACCACTAGATCAGGTATCATAAAGGACATGACGAGGTTGCGAAGTGTTGCCATGAGGATCCTCGGGATGACGACGAGGGAGTATGAGAAGATCTATAGAGGAGAAGGCACGGTCGTGTAGTAGTCGAGGAAGAGACCATAACTATCACAACCAAAATAGATGCCTTGGTTCTGATCAGGCTGGCTACCTTGATAGTTTTCACCATTGTAGTTGATGTATCCATGCCCGTTGCACCCATATGATGGAGGTGTATGCACCTGAGGAGGTCCAGGAGAAGAAGGATGAAAGTATTCGGGGAAGAAGTCAAATGATCTCTCATCATGTGATGATCCATATCCACCCAAGGGACTTGGTGGTGCTCCACAATGAGCGTTGTCAATGTCCATGCAGCTCAAGGGACCTACAGATGATATCAAATCATCCATGTAGATGTCCGTAAGACGATGGTCACGTTTGTATGCTTCGTAATCCATAGGTCCTAAACTCGTACTTAGGTTTCTATGTTTCGATTTCTAAGAAAAAAAACATCTTAGAAGTTAGATCTAGAGTTGATGCAACTAATTTCAGGACAAACCACACATGAGACACAAAACCCACAAATAAATTATAGATTAAATATTTAATTCATGGAATTAATAAATTATGAATTTTTAGTTAACATAAAAGTTCTTAAAATATTATTTTCTATGTCTAGAATATGAGATCCGAGTTTCTCGTTTCACAACTTAAGTTGATTCCATAACAAAAATCAAAAACCCCAAATTAATTATCTTTATATCTCACTAAATACGTCAAATCTTACAAAAAAACTCAAGAATATGTAATACCTAATCAATAGGAACAAAACCCCCAAAACCACTCATTCAACATAAAAACTGGAGAAGATCTAGCATTTACCTCAAGGAAGCAAGGCAAGTCGTCAACAAACCTTGGAGAAACTCTTCCCAGCAACTAAGACCGAAATGAGCCTGATTTTGCCCTAATATCAAGCATCTCACCCACTTGGGTGGACTTTACTGCACACAGATTCCATATATTGGTGATATATCACCAACACCCGATATATCGGGACCATATCAACGCTATCAGGGAAATCAAGAGGACTGATATCGATACTCCCCTCCCATTGATACCAATATATCCGTGACATATCGTCTATATCGTGACATTTGGAACCATGGCCTTAATCAGTAGTGTTAGCGAAACCCTTGGTGTTGTTGACAACACCCTTGGGGTGTTAGTGGTGGTGCTTCCTAATGGTTGTAGGTGATGAGCAGTGGTCTGAAAGAAATTGTTAAGACAAGAGAATTGTCATGGATTCCTTGCCTCCAAGGCTTTGGTGGAATGGATGGATGCTTATTAGCGTGGATCGACGTATATTGCTTTAGTATCATGTAGGAAGAATATAATGACTTGTATTATCATTCCTTAGACCTCTTATATAAGATATGAGTCCATGGTTCTTTTTTAAAGGAACTCCATGGTTTAAGAGATGACAATATTTTTTTTGAACGAAGAAAGGGTGGCATCCCAAGATGGAATCTGTCTCGAATTATATTAAAAAATTAAAAGTATAAGAGGGGTTATATCAAACGCTAAGAACATCATTTTACAATCTCCATGACAAACAAAGCATCCTACAAAGCTCAAGCACGATCTCTGAGTAAAATGTTGTCCCCAGAATATGGCCTCATTTCTGCCACACCAGATCACCCACAAGATTGCAAAAGGATAGGAATTGTCCTCATAGTTGTTTCCTCACACCGAGTTGATGTTTCTCCAAAAAGTTAAGCCATCATCCGTGCAAAGCCAAAAAATGTTTACCTTGCCCCACACCTGCACAGATGGGGACATGAGAAAAACAAATGGTCTACGTCTTCCTCCGCTACCCCGCATCTATCACACAAACAATCCTCGGTGTGCAGCAATTGACAGCATCGGCCCTTGGTAAGGATTATGCCCAGCTTGAGAAACCATAAAAGACCTTCACTCTACTCGGCACTTTGCTTTTTCCAGATCATTCTCATATCCACCCGTAATTCCTCATGCACCACTTCTCCATCCTCTATGAAGAAGCGGTAAGATTTATTCACCGTGAATCTCCCTGCCCAAACGAAATGGTCCCTACCAGTTGTCGGTCCCTCCATCTATGTCGACTCGCTCTGTACTCAAAGAAGTTCCTCCAACCTCTAGTCGGACAAATTCGATGTGAAAAGATGAGACCATGTTCCCTGCTCCCACACCTGACTGACCAAAACATCCCTGTCACGAGCAAGCCCCAGGAGGCGCGGGAAACACACCCCCAGGATCCTATCACATGTCCAGTCATTAAGCCAGGAACAAAAGCTCTCCATGTCCCTAAGAATCGATCGCAGTTTGACCGTCATCTCTTGTAAAATCTTAGCAATACCCTACCACAATGATGATGGAGTACATCCCAACACCACCTCCAAGGACATGGATATCCCATATATATGCCTCAGCAAACGACACACAAGATCCTCATAACACCTTCAAATTAAGCACCACTCACTTTGCCAAAAGCTCCTTGTTCATTTCCTCCATACGCAGTACCCCTAATCCGCCCCTAATCCGTCCTTTTAGCATTCATCACCCTGCCCTAATCCACCAAGTGGAACCCCTTCCTTTCCTGCTTTCCATCAGACCAGAAAACCTGCCTTATTAGTGATTCAATCTTTGTGTGTACCCCTGCTGGTAGTAATCTAGTGGAGCAGAGGAAAATCAATATAGCCAAGAGAAAATGCTTCAGAAGAATCAACTTCCCTCCCTTGGACAACAGAGACGCCTTCTACCCAACCAGCCTCCCTACCAGCCTATCCAGGATCGATTTCCAATAGCAAGCTCTCAATCTCCGACCAAGAGCGGAAGGCCCAAATAGGTTATGGGTAAGTTAGTAATGGGGCATCGTAAAATTGTTGCCGCCTCATGTACCTCCTACCTTGAAAGCCCAAAAGGGACGATGACTGATTTTTCTATATTAATATGTAGTTTCGGCCAGTGTTCAGAAAGGCGGCCCAAGCGGTCGCATATGCGGCCGCATATGCGTATTCGGTGACTGAACCGAACCGCATATACAATATGCGGTACATATGCGGTTTTGGCGAGTATGCGGCCGAGTAAACCGCATATGCGGCCGCATACTCGGCCGCCTATTGGATAGACCCTCTCCATTAAGGCTTCATCTATAGTTGATGTTGCTGCTGCTCTTCAGAGGCATAAAAAAATAAATGTTGTTAAATATTTAATTAAATTGATTATAGAAATGCTTTTATACAGCTGCTGCTGTAAAAAAATATTTTTTTATTTAATCACAACCGACAACTATTTATGGAGAGGTTTTTTTATTTAATTTCTTCAAATACCATTTCCTGTCTTTGCATTTGCTTAATTTGAATTCATTTAGTTTTAGAATCCAATACATCTTCTTTCATGAAAAATATATTTGAGTCGTTTGCTTTCTTCATCATTACTTTTCTCAATTGTTCAGATATTCTGCAATCAAAATTTTGTTAAATCCCCTAGCTAGTTACCATCTCATTAATGCTTGTTTTTCTCAAAAAAATCTCATTAACGCTTGGTAAAAGGGGATCCCATTATTTAATCATTGAACACAATCTAATTTCATTTATTTATAGTTAATTCCTATAGAAACATAAAAATGTTTTTAATAGGAATTGATTTATTATTGTTTTATCTCATAATATTTTTTGTTCTTATATTAATCATTTTAACAATAAGTATGCCAACTAATTTCACCTTCGAATTTTTGTTATGAATTACTCTTTTATTTAAATGGGCATTTTTTCGAAATGCTTTGCTTGAAATCATGCCGTACTAAAAAGTCTATGCATATATTCCGTCTATTGTTATTTATTCAAAATATAAATCTCTAATATTTGAATGTAAGTTATTATTTTAATTATTTTTAAAATAAAATAATACAAAACGCATAATCCGCATATACTTCCGCATATACTTCCGCATATCCGCTTACTCGCTTCAGACCGCCTGACCGAACGAATATCGCACACCGACTTTCTGAACCTTAGTTTCGGCATGTCCCTAAATATGTCCAAAATGAGAGATGTACGTCAAATTTGCCCCCACCCATCGCAAAGGAACATCATAGTGTCATCAGCATACTGTAAAATATGAATTAAGATCTTATCCTTCCTAGAACCAGAACACAACTCTGCTTCCACTGCCAACCGCATCATAACCGCAAGCACATCTGCCACAATGACAAAAAAAGAGGCACCAGCGAGCATCCCTGCCTGATTCCCCGTTGCAGCTGAAAGAAACCACTCTCAGGTTTGCCATGAGTGAGCACAGCCAAGGAAGTCGTTACACACCGCTTCTAACCACGAGATCCAAACAAGAAGGAAACCCCCTTCTCCACTAAGACCAAAAGGAAGCGCCAATCAACATAATCATACTCTTTAGAGAAATCAACCTTCCAAAGCAAGCCCTTAGCCTTACATCTCTTCCAATCCATCACCATCTCGGATGCCATCACAAGTCCATCCCCCGTGAGTCTCCCCAGGACAAAGGCCGTTTGCTCAGGTGCAATAATACCAGGTAGGATCTCCTTGAGGTGGTTGGCAAGCTTCACAATAAGGAGGTATATCACATTGGAAAGTGCAATAGGTAGGTAATCCTCTACACGACGTGAGACCTCTTTCTTAGGCAGCAGAATGAAGAGAGCCTTATTCGATCTCTCAAACACTTTATTTTCAACATGAAACTCTTAGGGCTCGTTTGGTTGGGGGTGTGCCCCGGGTCAATGGGGGTCACCCCCTCCCAACCCCGTGCGCGATACCGTGTATTGTCATGTTTTGGTGGGTTGCAGCATGTGACTTCTGAGCCGAGTTAATGCTTGGCAGTGGCTCCATCACATCCATTTCAGACAGAAAGCTTCATCTCGAAGCCAACGCCTCAGGCTTTCTCCCCCAAATCCGCCCATGCCTCTCCCTTTCCTCCATCAACGCGCATCTCGCGGCAGCTTTTTCAGCCATTTGTTCGCCGTGGAGAAGACTAGTCGAGGTCCTCAGAAGACAAACCCGTGATGCAGCCATCTACTATTGCATCCTCCCTTGACGCTTCCATCCCATCGGCACTCAATGGAGGAAGGTCCGTCCTCATGTGAGTCAACCGCTCCCTCGGTATCCCCTCTACCACTGAGGGGCGGGAGGAGGAGACCCCTGCAAGTTGTGGATGATCTGTGGCCCTATAAATTGGGGGCAATACTGATTTCGGCGTTGACAGCGGCTGGCGTGTCATCGGCGGTGGAGCTCGTAGAGCCAGTGGTTCGGGTGATTACGAGAATAGTCGGCAGGTCAGTGGTGCAAACCCCTCTTTGTTTCCATGTTCTTGTTATGGAAGGGCCTCTCCATGTCGAGCTTGAATCCTTGTTTATAATCTGCATTGTATATCTCGAAAAGAAGTGCAACCATGCCTGATTTTGTTGCTTGGACGGTTGGAAACACCTTCTCTCTGTTTTGGACTACGGTGTGAAGAGTGGCTACTGTTAAACAAGAAAAATCTTGGCATCTTGTTCGTAATTATGGAGTGAGATTTAATTGGCACCCAGTTTCATATTCTGTGGATCTAGTTTGTAAACAAAGCATGTCTATATTAAAGCATGGAAGTAAAACTTGCGGACTTGGGGCCCTTCCCCTCGGTCTTCAATGACTGAAAATTCGAATATTAAGCTCTTTTGTTGTGATTCTCTCTTCACGCGTTTAATAAAATTTTGTCTGCGCCCATTAAATTCCTTAACTCCTATTAGGATTGTTGAAGGAACATTACACAGCATTCCTATTCTTCCAGATTAGTTGGTCTTTTGCTTGAATGTGGTCTTCTGTGATATATTTGTTCTTATCATATATTAGACCTGTTCTTCCTATTATTCATGATATATTTGTCCTATTTTGGATTCACATTCTTCACAGCGATTAAAACATAAGCACACACTCCTGTTTAGTATTTATGAAGGAACACAAGTGCACATCATGGTTGAACATAAGTACACATAAATTTGTTCTTATGTCGTTCTGATTCTACATGATAAATAAAATACCGAGTGAATGGCTTACTTATATACCCTCACTGAAATCGAGGTTTGTATTTTGTAATGGTGGGAATATTCGTCCTGTTTAAGTTATTGTGCTAATTCAAGTTACATAAATTGTGCTAATTCATAGTATAAGTTGTGCTAGATTGTGCTAACGAGGGATACTCCTGTTTAAGTTCTTCCTATTCTTCATGATATATTTGTCCTATTTTGGATTCACATTCTTCTCAGCGATTAAAACATAAGCACACACTCCTGTTTAGTATTTATGAAGGAACACAAGTGCACATCATTGCTATTATTCCTGATAAATGTATTCTTATGGTTGAACATAAGTACACATAAATTTGTTCTTATGTTGTTCTGATTGTACATGATAAATAAAATACCAAGTGAATGGCTTACTTATATACCCTCACTGAAATCGAGGTCTGTATTTTGTAATGGTGGGAATATTCGTCTTGTTTAAGTTATTGTGCTAATTCAGGTTACATAAATTGTGCTAATTCATAGTATAAGTTGTGCAAGATTGTGCTAACGAATTAGTTTTTAATGGTGGACTGCCTGTTTTTTAATGGTGGACTGGTCTGTTCAATTTACTGTATGTAATATGACTCCGGATTATAGTATACGATGGTGCGTTCGTGTGTGAAGTACCGTACTGTTTTTCGCTTGAACGCTTGATATTTATATCGTAATATAGTCTATGACTCAACTGGTTGTGGATAAAATTAAGCGCGATGGCGGGGAGATTCCCACAAGGGGAAAGGCTTGCATCGAAAGCAACACAATGCCCGGGGAATGCCAGTACTGAAAATGCCCACTGGAACCCAGGTTTAGATCGGATTTTCATTGATGCTATGCTGGAACATGAAACCTCCTGGGCGGGAAGCACATTCACAGTGCCTGAATGGCAAATGATTATGACAAGATTCAATCATGTGGCCTGTCTCCACTATACGAAGGCTCAACTGTTGTATAGGTGGAAAAATCTCAAGAAAGACTACGCACCGTACATATATCTGCGCAACAAGTCAGGATGGGGCTGGGATGGGATTTACAACAGACCGATTCCTCCGCAATGTTGTGGAGCGAACGTTTGGTGTTTGGAAGAAAAGATTCCGTTGCCTTCGTGATATGCCTGCATATCCTTTCAACATACAAAGAGATGTCGTTAGGGCTACATGCATTATACACAACTTCATACAACTGAATGGGGGAGATTCGGCATCCGATGATGACGAGAAGGAGGTATTGCCTCAGGAGCCCATTGAGGAGCATCATCGTGTTGTAGGCATACTGCATGACGACATTAGGCGAGGACAGCTGTTGCGCGATAGAATTGCT
The DNA here is from genome assembly GCA_037367405.1 of Ottelia alismoides. NCBI lineage: Eukaryota > Viridiplantae > Streptophyta > Magnoliopsida > Alismatales > Hydrocharitaceae > Ottelia > Ottelia alismoides. Next base: position 105,712 of record JAZKJV010001291.1, read on the forward strand.
ATCGCAATGTGGAACAATAGAAGATCGACGCAATCATAGTGCACTTGGTCGTGTATTTGTTTGTACTGATGATGTCTACTACATTACCGTTGTCTAGTTGAATTTCTTCGATAACTATCTTCGCATTCCAACCAGCTATATGTGTTCAATATTTCCTTAATTTAATATATGCCTCTTAATTACATCTTCGTCTCCAATTATAGGTGCAAACAGATGGATCCGGCAGCGGATAAATGCAGATGTGGCTATCTGATGATTCTCACATACGAGGACGGCCCGCAACATCCATGTCGACGCCTATTCTACATTTGTTCCACCGGTCGATGTGACACACGGATTAAGTACACGCGTACTAATCGGACTTTGCAGAAAGTAGCGGATGAATTTTTCTACATGGCGGACCGTCTTTGGGAACAAGAAAAATTAAACAGGGAGCTTTCTTCGACAGTGGACGCTTGCAGGAAGGAACTGGAGGATAAAGAACTAGAGCTGAATTTCATGTACTCTGAGTTGGATGAGGAAAGTGGACGCACCTCAACGATGAAGGAAACGATTGACACTCTTCGACTCCAGTTGCACGATGCAGGAATTTCCACCGCCGACGACGACTTAGTCGACAAACACGTCGTGGAATGATAGAATTTGTAATGCGCGGCAAAGAAAGACTGAGCAAGATAATGTAATCTTATCGTATGCAGGGAAACCCCCAACTAAATAATTAATCTCGTCATTTTTAAGCTTGTCACACTATCGTAAAACAATATTTTCTAGGTTGAATTTTGCAAAAACGCCACTACATGTGACTAAAATCACACTCTCAAAAAATCAAGAATTCTTTTTTTATTGGCAATCATATACAATCATAACTCAATCATAAAGCACCCCACTCCAATCCATCAATACATCACATCCTGTCACATCCAACTCTAACCCAACCCTCTTCTTATCCAAACACCTACTATTACAACTGGGCTATCCACCCTACCAAACCACCCTGAGAGGGTTGCCCCAACCCAACCCATACCCCTAACCAAACGCACCCTTAAAGAACGTTCATTACATCCATCTTGACCACATCCTAGAACTCTTTGTAGAAAAGCACAGAAAAAACATCTTGACCAGGAGCCCCATCTTCATTGAGTTGCCGCAATGCATGCCTGACTTCCGCCTCAGAAAACTCCTGAATCAAAATATCAGTCTGGCAGTCAGAAATCCTAGAGACTCCTCTCTCCCACCAACCCCAACCAACTCGAGCACACCGCCTGATGAATGCCTGGAAATGAGCCCGGAGCGTCACACCCATCTCCTGGTCACTATGTATCATTGTTCCCCCCACCTCAATCTGGTGTATGAAATTCTGCCACCTCCGCCCGCTCGCCATGGCATGGAAAAAACAAGTATTAGCATCCCTCTCTTTCAGCCACCGCTGCCTAGACCTTTGCCTCCAAGCCACTTCCTCCTTTTTATCTTCTAAGTGGATCTCATCTAGATGAGGAACTTCTCAAAGTCACATCTTCCGCGAAAAGCATCCCCTCCTCCTCAAGCTTATCAAATCTGCACACCTCCTCGTGTGTCCGCAATCATCCAGATCATCCTTGCAGCCAGTTGTTTCTATTAAACTCCACTAGATGTCTCCTGCCAACTTGGTCGCAAAACAGACTGTCGTCGACCCTGAGGGATGGCATTCCCTCCACCGACTCCTTAAAACCATCCTCCAGTAGCCACGTCCGATCGAACTAAAAGAAAGATCTAGGGTGCACGTCCTCCCCTGAAGACCACAGCAATGACGTATGATCCGAATGCGGCCTCAGTAAGGCCCAAGCCCTCGCCAGTGAAAAAACACCCATTACTCCAGAGGAGACCAAGAATCTGTCAATACGCGACCAAGATCTCGAATTTCGCCAAGTGCAAAGACAACACGCAGCGTCTAAGATCTGAAGGCCCAAATCATCCACCATGCTTAGGAAATCCTCTGACTCAGAGTCACAACCACCACAATTTCCATGGAGGTCCTTCAGACACAGTGTGACATTGAAACCACCTGCTATAATACAGGTTGTCAAAGGGAAACCCGCATGTGCCAAGAGCAATTCGGCCAGTAGCAACTGAATGTTTTCACGGCTGCAAGGCCCATAAACATTAGTAACGACAATCGTCGTTCTGTCCGCCTTCCACCTCAGCAGAATGGTGATGGAGTACCTGCCCAACATCTCCTGCCCATCTCGGGTAAATTTCTCACTACACAACCTCGTCACAAGGCTTCCCGAGGCCCCATCCAACTCAATCATCATGTACTCCAGCAAGTTAGAGCCTCGAATATCCTTCCAAATCGCGCCAAATCCCTCGACACATTTATTTCTTGTAGGAACACCACATCTGCCCTTTGTTCCGACATGTGGTTTCGCATCGCAAGCCTTTTTTTAGGTCGCCACATGCCTTTGACATTCCAGGTGAACAAATTTATTTAGACTCCATAGCAACCCTAGTTGGCCGTACCAAGCCAAGGCAATCCAAGACCTCCTCCTCGAGACCCTCCCATGTTACCATGTCCCCAACAACCCTAGAAACATCCCCCCCAATACCCACTTCCCAATAATCATCAGTTCATCACACCCATCAAGCTCGCCCAGGAAGTCCTTCCCCTCCTCTGCCACCCCTGACCTGCCTTCGGAGTCATCGCCCAGAGCCTCACCCCCACCAGCAATCGCACCACCCACACCCAAGCCTCCAAGCATCAAGCTCCATCAATCAGCCCAATTTATGATACACCTCGAACCGCCTCTGCCTCCTTCGTTCCTTCAAGGTGTGGCGATAATATATCCGCCAAAGCATCCATACATCACCGAGTTGCACTACCGCAATAACCCCCCTTGACTCCCCATCAACAACTCACCTCGACCATCCCCTATCATCTACCCAAGATTCGACGGAAAACTGTGATTCGAGGGTGGAGGCAGTGTTCACGAAATCGGTTGAAGCGGCCGCATATGCGGCCGCATATGCGCGTGCGGACCCCTAACCGCGCCGCATTCGTGAAGCCCCCCTGTATGCGGCTAGTGCGCATATGCGGCCCGCATATGCGGGCTGTGCGGCCGCATATGCGGACCGTGCGCCCCGATCATTACCGGTAATGTTCGGTAGAGGCACCCCGATCATTCTCGATCATTACCGGTAATGATCGGTAGAGGCCCACCGATCATCCCGATCATTCTCGATCATTACCGGTAATGATCGGTAGAGTCCCACCGATCATTACCGGTAATGATCGGCGGCAATGGCACAGCACGATCATTCTCGATCATTACCGGTAATGATCGGTAGAGTCCCACCGATCATTACCGGTAATGATCGGCGGCAATGGCACAGCACGATCATTCTCGATCATTACCGGTAATGATCGGTAGAGTCCCACCGATCATTACCGGTAATGATCGGCGGCAATGGCACAGCACCTTTTACATAAACTCCTTATATGCATATTAAAGTTTTTGTTTATATTTTTAAATATTTTGGTGATTGTTGTCAATTATTATGTCTGCTAACTTTTCTATTGAAGCATTAATATTTGTTGATAGAGACTGTTTTGAGCTATATATGAAAGTCATTTTCTTAGAACTTCTGTTGGACCACAATTATACATAATTTTTGTTCAGTTGTAGTCACTTTTGCATATATTTATTTATTTTTAAATAAAAAATTAGAAAACCGCGTAGAACCGCATATACCCCGCATATGCCCCCGCATACCGCTTAATCGCTATTCAGTGACCTGACCGAACGCATACGCATACCGCTTTCCTGAACCTTGGGTGGAGGACACCATCGAAATGCCCATGTTGAGCTACGGAGGAGCAGAGTGTGCCAGAAAAGGGCCCTCATCAGCCTCGAGAAGACAGGCAGTGCCGCAGGACACCGCACTCATTCCCCTACTTCGACAATCGGGTCAAATTCCACAGCAAGGGAAGGGACATGTTACAGCCCATATCCGCCAGAAGATCCGGATCCAGATCTGCACTGCCAACACGAAACGCCCACTAGAGATGATTCTAGGACCTGCTTGAAAGCCGCTGCAAAGGAAATCCGAATTCACATAAGGTCTGGATCCACCCGAAATACGGTCCCCAATTTCTGAATCCGACCGCCCCGCAAGCACTGCAACAAAGGAGTGCTTCCCATTAGAAGAAATGTCAACATCCCTCTCGAGAGCAATGCCCTACCCCCCTCCCAAGTCTTCTCCCCCATTACCCGAAGTGGAAAGGTGCGCTCCACCAATCGGAAAAGCAATTTTCCTTTTGTTTCAACCCTCCCCACCCAGGCGACGCACCGGACCTCCCCAGTTGCCATGTCCAAGGATCCAATGACTGCGATGCAACCTCCCATATCTCCAGGCGTGACGCCCAACCGCCAAAATTAGCGTCAAAGCAGAAGGGCAAGGTGTCGCGAGAGCTCTGTCAACTCCACTAGCATCTCAAGTCGCTGATCGCAACGCAGCCAATCAGAAACAATCGTCCCCACGCGCATCAGCGAGGCCAGCACTGCTCAAACCACTTCTATCCTCCTTTCAATCAAAGGGACACCATTAACGGATACCGCCCTTACCGCTTGCAAATCGCACACTCCATCGAGCAACCTAGGAGCTCACCAATGCATCCTCCCAGTCGCCCGCTTCGTGAGGACAAGCAACTTCAAGTCTTCCTCCTATGTGAGGTCGCACGCAAAAATAGCGGATCCACCAAGGAGAACCACATCTCCCACAAAGCCACGCCCAATAGCACATCCAACATTCTCCATTGCATCTGCCAGACCTCCGCCCATTTCTTTGTCGACAGCAACAAGCACACGAGCTGCAGCTTTCCCTTTCGCACCACTCCTGGTGGTCCTGGGTTTCCAAACACGAGGACGGCCGCACTGGAAACTCCGATGGTTGATCCTTCCACAGGCAAAGCACATTACAAGGTCTCCGCACATCTGCGTCCAATGTCCACAACCTCCATAGTGGAGGCAGATCCCCTCAAATCGTGAGCCCCGAACTGCACCCAAGACCGTGGAAGGCCCTGGCGGTGGCCTCGAGAGCCGACGCCAACCCCCCACTACGGACCACCCCCTCCCCCCCACACCCATCTCTGAGTTTTGATATTCTAGACTAATTTATGTTTGGTTGGAATCATCATCATTGCAATTACAACCAAGAGAAGACTACGTAAATACCCAGGTTAGTGTTTAAGGGAAAGATTACGGAAATACCCCAAGAGGTAAAAGATGGACATACAATACAACTAATTTTCTCACAAAATAAGCATATAGTTGTCTAACCTTCACTCGTCAAAACTAGGACAAGTTGTAACCCTGTTGAGTTTGATAGTCATCTATTGCAAAGTTATCAATTGCGAAGCATTTGTAATTTCAGGGGAGGGAATCCATCTCCTAGAATAACAGCACCAATACTTAAAATGGTTAAAGCAGTCTGCAAAGTCCCTCTATTTCTCCAAAGTCCAGTAGCAACCCATTTCGCTGCCTCAATGAATAGCCTAAATGATGTACTTGTTAAGGGAGATGTTTTACTAAATTGTATATAATGCAACCCGATGATCAAAACTGACTAATGAAATTAAAGTCCGTCCGGATGTCAAGGCTCATTAAGGTACAAACATTAAAACCAGTAGTTTTCAATGTACTCAACCCAGATCCTTTTGCTACTCTAACAGTCATTTCATATATCTTCAGCAACCCTAGAAGCCAGACTGCTAGTTTACTCCACCATGTACTATTCATACTTTTAGGTCAAATACTAGGCTATAGACTTACCCAAACACAAGTAAAGTGACAAGTCAACCCAAAGTTAGTAAAGCCATTTTCACATAATAACGGTGAAATGCGTTGTAAGTCTATAAAAACATTTGACAAGTGATTTTAAAGCAATTTCAAATTTCTATTGATGAAATAGCATTACCACATTATAAATGCATATATCGCAAATTGTGATAAATGAAAGAGAGTGATGGGTGTACCTCACATAGAACCTCTGCATGTTTGGCATTAAAATCTCGCAGAGCTGCTCTTCTCACATGCTACGAATCCGAAAAAAGTGACATTATAGCAAAACCCAATACAAATTATTTTAATATATTTTGTAATGGCGAGGATTGGACAAGGTGTTGCTTTTTAACAGAAAAAATATCGTAAAAATGTACTAAGCCTTCTCCTACTATAAGTAGGGCCGGCTACATGGATTCTTGCTCAAAGCCATGTTGAAAGATTTGATTATTTTTTACGCCGGTCATCGACTACCTAACGCAGAAAAAATATCATAATCGGAAAATAATCTGACTGACCGGAGTATTGTACTTTTTAGCAAGGTATTTACGTCTTCAGATATAATTAAGTCTATGAGCTTTCAGGCATTCGCGGAATAGAAACAAGGGAATAAAAAAGCCAACTAATGGCATAATAAAGAACTTCAGGATAGGTTTTTGTTGCTTCTCTCAAATTCTATGTTCGGCTATTTTGTAGCTACTATTCTTAGTTAGAATACAAAGATTACCTCCCGTGTTGAGGTCTTGTGCAGTGAATAAACTGCCCGAGATGCTACCTGCCAATTATCAAGGAGCCATATCAGGTAACAGAATCAATTTCAGCATCAGTGAAATATCAAGCCTGCTGGATAACAACTAACCTTCAGGGCAATGGAAACAAAATCCATGTCAGCTCCTTTCTTCCGAGTACCAAATGGAGGGTTCATCACAACTGTGTCAGCTATTTGTTCTGAAAATAGCTGCCCTTAATATAATTGAAATCTTTAGCTTTATAGTCATGAGTTATAGTCAAGCACATAATTGTTAATAATATTTATATTTGCTGCCACATTTTATTTACAGTTTTTATTATCATTTATAGCCATTTGCCAACTAGTAATTAGTGCTCCTGTTCTTTGTTCATATAAACATATTGAATAGCAACTCATATTGATAAAAGTCTAGAGCCTACTAAATCTGGAACCTGTCTCCTGCTAGACCACATCCATGTTTCAGTAAGTACATCCCTACTATTTGTGATTACTTGAGCAGCTCAAGTAAAAAGGGGATGAGAATGGCATGCACGTAAAAACACTGGAGAAAAATGAAGGAATTACCTTTCCATCTTATGCTCCTGACATCACCCTCTACAAGATCTATATCCACCTACCCAAGCAAGAAAGCAAAATTTTTCACTTCAATATTCCTTTTTTCAGAAAACATCCTCCAAAAAATATTTTTTGCAGAAAATAAAATAATTTATAAAGTGTGCACTCTCTTTCATGCATGTATTTCATAGCAAAAAGTTTTGAACAAAAGGATTTCCATGAAAATAACAGACGAGGAATCATTTAGAAGAGGATTACCATGTCTTTTATAATTGTAGGAATTTCAGTAAATAAAATGAAAAAGAACCCTAGATCAAGCTAATAAAGTAACAATGCTTTCCTGATATCATAAAAAAGTAAATGTAAAGAAGGTTAAACTAGTCTTACGGTGATGGGAAACCAGTGATACCTCCATATCAGCAGCATTTTTTGAAGCAATTTCTAGAGATTGTGGGTCAACGTCAACTCCAATCACATGTCTGTTCATATATATAAGAAACATGTAAGAGGTCAGCTTTTTCTTCAAAAAAGATGTGTGGTGTTCCTTCTCCGTCCTCTGCCAACATGCCAACAAATATCATTTTCACAAATTACTTAGATTATCAAACCTAGAAATTCCACAATGAGAGAAGGCTACATACTCTGCACCTAAAAGCGCACTTGCAATGCCAAGTGTACCACATCCACAACCAAAATCAGCCACTATCTTGCAACTTATGTCGTCGAAAGTATTTTCGGCCTGAAAGTCGACCATAGTGCAACCTGTCAGATTATACAATATATGACTCCGTGTTCATACAAATAACAAGTATCTTTACATTGTTCACAGAATGCATCAAAATGTTTTTTTTACAAAAATAACATCTCAGGTCATTGTATTTTACTGCATTGCTTACAAGAATAATCATTGTGTTGCAGTTATTTAGCTCTCCATCCCATAATATGAATACGATGTCTATGTTAAGCATTAAATTCGACATAAACATGGTTTCGGAATTGGGCAGGCAGTAGATGACACCAGTCCATGCTGGTCCATTTTTAATACTTCAAACAGACAGCTTAAACCTCCATCATAATAGGCACCCTACAATTCAAATCAGAATTAGTCACAAAGGTCGGCTTGGGATCAAGTTGAAACCATTTCTTCTTTTTTTGGAAAAGCATGACATTTCAGTTAGGTTACCCCGATTGAGTTCTTTTGACAGATTTCAAACATGTCATTAAAAATGTGTGATGTGTAGGCAATGTTCGATTTTTCAGGCACGTATTTAGAGAAAAGGTCCCAAATTTTCAAATTGCTCCAGCATGAAAGCAAACATTCGAACTCAACCACATTCAACATAATTCCATGAGATTAAACCCATTACGCCAATCAAAACAACCTACAGGTAGAGCAGACAAAAAGCATAAAACAAAAAAGAGATCAAAGAGTTCACCATATATAACAATCTGGAAGCAATGTGAGGGCCGGTGGGGTATTGTTCGAGCTCCACCTGAAGCAAAAACAATGTAGATAATTAAGCATATCTCATATAACTATTTATGTAGGGAAGTTACATCGAAATAGGAGACAAGCTGGCAACAAAATGCGCCGCTAACCCTTTTTGAATTTGCAAAACCAATCCTTTTAAACACTACATCCATAAACCTGGGAATCATAACATTGACGCTCGTGACTTTTTGGACCTTCTTCAAAAGCTCAACAGCTCCTAGAGCTAAGAAACATAAAGTATCAAAACCAAAAGGGATGAATGTATGTTGATTCTCAATGCACGCTTTCCCATACTTCACCACTTTTGCTAAGGGAGCCTTAAAGCCAGCATGCCCCGCTGTGAAGGTCCCGCTCTTCAACCCCATCAACGGAGAAACTCATGTAAAATCTACACAAACATGTTTCCCTCTGACCCATCCAAAAATCAAAATATCAACAGGTCTAAGTGTCGATCTTCCCTCATGTGGATCGGATAAAAGGTTCACAGGCGTCTCTTTCTTAGAAGCTACCTGCACGTCTGAGTACATCAAATAAAACGCTTCTAACAAGATCGTATATGTACCAAGGTTTAAAAAAACGTGAGGCGGTTCGAGGTATTTTTTCGTAATTGAGGCGAGGCGTAAGCCTCGAGGCGCTCGAGGCGTAATCCTCAATTTTTTAGAAAAAAATAAAATTAAAACAAAATACATTGAAAAAAGTATATAATAATATTAAGCTTAGTCAAAAACACATTCGATAATAATGTAAAATTAGTAAAAGATACTAAAGTAGAATAGAAAACATAAATTTTAGTATTCAAAGTAAAAAAAATTAATATGCCTTGAATCTCAACCATTTGTCATGTTGAACAAAGTTGGAGAATCGTCATATGCATCCCCTCCTGTCATATCATACCCCAACAAGACGGGGGGTCTCATGCCCGGTTCGCGAGCCTGTGGGGGTCTATGATGCAGATAAAATTTTGCAATGGTGAAAAATAATAATTTGACGGTGGAAATTTTATTTGGTGGAAGAAATTCCAGGGATGGAGAAGAGAAAGTGTTCAGGTTGTTTGAGATTCGGGAAAGAACCGTGTAGATCGTGCGGGGCGAGAAGAGAAAAGGAAGAGATAAAATCTCAATTTAATTGCAACTTGAATTGTTTACAAATAATAGACTACCACCCCTTTATATAGGAAGGATGTGATGACGGAATTAGAAAGAAATTTCAAATCTAAAGTTCAAATTTGACTCTAACTTATCCTAATTGACTCTAACCGATTAACTATCTAATTTGATCACTAATTGAGATCACATGCGATCTCTTTTATTTAAATAAAACTACAACAACTCGATAATAAAATTAGGCTAACATAAAAAATTAAGCCCTATTTATTAATTTCGCGCTGCAGCAGTTCTCATCTGCTTGAAAATTTCATCTCCTGGCGAATTGCTTGATCTTCAGGTGCGGTGCTGGAGAATTCTTTCCGAATTCGTTGAATAATTTGCTCCAATTGCGGAACATTTCCTCCTTAATCCAGCATTACATCTGTAGTTCTTATCAATTGGAGTGCATCCCTGCAATTTTTCTACCCATTCATTTATTTATACTTCATAACATGATATATCCTCCAATTGAACCTTTTGATAAAAATTTTTGAGAGGAGGGGATTCATTGCAATTCCTCCAAATCAAATCCCAATCCCTTTCTTCATGGGATTTGAATCTCCTTAAGGTGAAACCCCACGGTAGGGTTTCGACTCCTCTCTTGCAGCAGCGATGGCGGCCCAAGTCGGAAGGCAATCGGCGGTGGCAGCTCTGGAAGCGGAGATACTGGAGACAACTACGCTTGAAGCACGTGTAGTGATGACCGTGTTCGGCGTGTGTGCAACAGCAGTGGGGGTGTGGGCTCGCGCGGAGGCGGCACTGCAGGTGGCGGCGGATCGAGATTGGAAGGAGCAGGGCACGTGGTTGGGCCTGCTTAGGTGGTGGCGGAAGGTTGGCGTGGCCACCGAAGGGGCGATGGGGGCAAGGAGGTGATGCGAGGGTACTGGGGTGAACGGGAGTGATGGCGGCAAAGGGATGAGATGGAGGAGACAACGGGTGGGGAGGGAAAAAGTGGTGGCGAAGGGGGGGACAGGAGGCGGTTGTGGGTGTGTTGAGGCAGCGACAGCGGTGTCGAGGGGTTGTAGGGTAGGCGAGGGGGTTGTGGGAGGGACTCACGACGATGTCGGTACGGGTGGGGAGGGGAGGTTTGGTGGTGCGAGGGAAGATGTGGGGACTGGCGGCATAGGGAGGAGGTAGGGGGAGAGGAGATAGGAGGAGTCGACGAAGGTGCTGGAAAGTGGGGAAATAAGGGTTGGTGGTGCGGGAGGAGGGGGAGAAACAGTAGGCGGCAGCGGCTCGGGTGGGTTCGCTAGAGGTGTGGGTGTAGCGGGAGGAGTCGGAGGCATAGGGGTGGTGTTGGGAACCCTTGGGAGGGTTATGGATGGCGTTGGGGTCCATTTCGCCTCTAATTGCAGGTCTGAAATGATTTGGACAGCAAGCAGATCATCGATGACGGCGTTTTTTCTTCTGAAATGGGCTGGACAGCAAGCATATTGTTGAAGACGGCGTTTTTTTCTTGGTTTTCTTCATCGGGAACTTGGACGAAAGCTTCGAGGGCACGATGTGGTGTTTCAACAGCTTTATTGGCAGCGATTTTGAAGGTGCGTAAGGTTTTAAAGTTAGCAACCAAAACCCGTAGTTTTGATTGGAAGTCGAGCAATATGCCCATCATCTCCTTGTTGTAAGCTTCGTCAGTTCGTCGTTTACGTTCCGACGATTCATCGGTGCCGGCACGAACATCTGGATGGATCGTCGGATCATGAGGACGATCTGTAGGCCATGCTATGATATCAATTGATGCAGATAAAATAATTTGCAATGGCGAAGAATAAATATTGAATGGTGGGAAATATGATGGAGAAGAAATTGAAGGAAGGAGAGAAGGCACGGTTGTTGCACGAGATTTGGGGAAAGAATCGCGTAAACCGCGTGGGGGAGGAGAGAGACGAGAGAGATAAAACTCAATTGATTGCAACTTGAACTATCCCAAACAATAGACTGTCATGCCCTTTATATAGGAGGGGTGGGATTACAAGAACAGAAAGAAATTCAAATTTAAATAGACTATAATAGATTTAAATCAAAATTCAAATCTACATTATCCTAATTGATTCTAATCGATTAACCACTAAATATAACAGACTAATTAATTAATCAAGATCACATGCGATCTCTTAACAACAACAACAAAGCCTTTCCCACAATTAAGTAGGGTCAGCTACATGGATTTTTCGCCTCCATTCAGATCTATCTTGGGCCAATCCCGGGCCTATATCCACAAAACTAAGATCCCTATGTATTGTCTCTTTCCAACACTTCTTGGGCCGTCCTCGCCCTCTCTTAGCCGGCTCAACATCCCAACACTCGCATCTCCTAACTGGTGCATCAGCTGATCTTTGCAAATGTACAAACCATCTTAAGCGATTTTCTCGCATCTTATCCTCGATCGGAGCTACACCAACTTTCTTTCTGATTGCATCATTCCGAATCCGATCTTTGTGTATGCGTCCACACATCCACCTTAGCATTTTCATTTCTGCTACATTCATTCTCTGCACATGTCTATGGTTCACAGGCCAACATTCAGATCCATAAAGCATAGCAGGTCTCACGGCTGCTTTGTAAAACTTTCCTTTAATCTTTAAAAGAATTTTCTTATCACAGAGAACAGTAGAGGCTCCTCTCCACTTTAGCCAGCCTGCATTATTCTATTAGTAACATCTCCATCAATTTCCCCATCGTGTTGCAGAATAGATCCCAGATATCTAAAGGAATCTCTCTTCTGAATGTTATCGTCACCAATCTTCACCTCGATTCCTTCACCATTGCTTCCATCAAAGGTGCACTCCATATATTCCGTCTTAGCCCTACTTATACGAAATCCTTTAGTCTCCAACTCATGTCTCCAGACCTCAAGCTTCTCATTTACTCCATCTCTAGTCTCGTCAATTAACACAATATCATCAGCAAATAACATACACCAAGGTAGCTCATCCTGAATGTGACTGGTCAACTCGTCCATAATCAAAGTAAAAAGAAATGGACTCAAAGCAGAACCTTGATGTAAACCAATGTTGATGTCAAAATATCCAGTCTTCCCAGACGAGGTCCTTACACAAGATAAAGCCCTATCATACATGTCCTTTATGAGGTTAATGTATAGGACAGGTATTTGTCTCTTCTACAATACTCTCCATAATATCTCTCATGGGACATAATCATAAGCCTTCTCCAAATCAATAAAGATCATGTGGAGGTTCTTCCTTTTAGCTTTATAAATCTCCATTGTTCTCTGCAGCAAATGGATGGCTTCAGTCGTTGAACGACCTGGCATGAATCCGAATTGGTTTTCTTTTACATTGGAAATTTGTCTCAACCTTCTTTCGATCATATGTTCCCAAATTTTCATAGTGTGACACATCAGCTTGATACCCTATAATTTGAACAATTTTGAATGTCTCCTTTATTCTTATAAAGAGGCACCACGACTCAATTATTCGTAAATAAAATTAAACTCTAATTAACGAATAGAAAATAAAAAATGAGGCCTTATTTATCAAGTCAACGCTGCATCAGTTCTCCTCCGCTTGAAACTTTTGTCTCTTGACGAATTGCTTGATCGTCGAGGTGCCGTTAGAGAATTTGATCTTGAAATTATAGCTTCGAATTCCCCTAATTAGATCCTTTTCAACGCTACGTTTGTAGTTTTTTTCAATTGGAGGGCGTCTCTGCAATTTTTGTACCCTTTCATTTAAACAAAGTTTGTAAGATGGGCTTTTGAATTTCCCCTTTGAATAAAAACTTTTGTAAGGGAGCCCTTTCCTACAATTATCCCAAGTTAATTCCCATATTCGGATCCCTTTGCGGGGAACACCCATTGAGGGTTTCGTCCTCCTTTCAGTTTAGTGACGACGGTCGTTTTCAGCTCCAACGGCAGCGACAATGTCGTGAGAAGGGAGGCGGGATGGTGTCGGTGGTGTAGAGGTGCAGTAGGGAGAGAGAGGCGGTTGCGGCGACGTCGGATTAGGAGGCGACGAGGGAGGGATGCGGCGAGGGGCTGTAGGAGAGTTTGTCAGGGCAACGGGCGAGCGAGGATGGCAGTAGCGGTAACGTTGAGCGAGTAAGGGGAAGGAGGGCGGTCAGTGGCGGTGATACCAATTAATGCAGATAAAATTTTGCAACGGTGAAAAATAATAATTTGATGATGGAAATTTTACTTGGTGAAAGAAATTATTGGGATGGAGAAGAGAAAGCATGCCGGTTGCACGAGATTCAGGAAAGAATCACGTATATCGTGTGGGGCGAGAAGAGAAAAGGAAGAGATAAAATCTCAATTTAATTGCAACTTAAATTGTTTAAAAATAATTTACTCCCACCTCTTTATATAGGAGGGATGCGATTACAGAATACGAAAAAAATTCAAATTTAAAGTTCAAATTTGACACTAACTTATCCTAATTGACTCTAACCGATTAACTACCTAATTTGACCACTAATTGAGATCACATGCAATCTCTTTTATTTAAATAAAATTGCAACAACTCGACAATAAAATTGGGCTAACATAAATAAATTAAACCTTATTTATTAATTTCGTGATGCATCAGTCTTGGGGGGAGCATGTGCGCTCCCCCTACAGGGGTGTGGAGGCAGTGCCCTCGACGATTTTTTTACTAACGATATTATTTTTATTCAGCTATTCACAATAAAACATAATAACTATTTTACTTCACGTGTTTATTTTTCAACCTTACTTCTTTATATATGTGATAACTATTCTAAGATTCACAACTTATACAACCAAATAATAACATCAAGTTGCAATCTTGCAACTAATATAAAATATTTATTACAATTTAAACAAAAATCTGTATGCAATAGAACTAGTATGTGTAGATGTATGATAAATTGAATATGATGTATACAAGATCATGAAGCTCGCTTGTTTCAAGCGATTTCTTCTCTTTGCATGGAGCTATATATAGAAATATATAAGGTTTAACATGGAAACAAAAATACAAACATAAAAAATATAATGCTGACAAAAAATAAGGTCATGTGCAAAGCACATAACCAAAAAGATTAAAAAAAACCTCGTACTCGAGGTTTACGCCTCTGTCTCGCCTCGAGCGCTTTAGACGAAGTTGAGGCATACACCCCACCAACCATATCTGGGACGTGCGCCTCGGGGCACTTTTGGCGTGCCTCGCCTCGAGGCTTACGCCTTTGCACCTCGAGGCATTGCTTTTTAGAAACATGGTTTGTACTTAGAACCCGGAAGCTCCCTGCAATGAAGTGCATGATCCCCAAAAGTGTCTAAGCATGCCTTAGGGCAAACTGGGCATATCTTATCAACTGTGAATAAAGGAATCATGAGACGATATCTGAGGATTATGCGATACTCCACCGGTGACATGTACAAGCTAAGTTCGTCAATAGGAATAGCAAAAAGAAAATCTTGAGCATGATCAGCTTGAAGACGTCAGAAAATTGCATGTTATCTAATGCTCAAGTCAAATTTCACCTCCATGTCCTCAATTATTTTGCTAAAAAGGACACTCGCCAAATTTTTTTGGGTCTTTAAAGGGACAATATCCATTCTAGAGAAACAATTGAAGTCGAATGAGGGAATTGTGCCTAAAGTTGATAAAGAGCATGATCAAAGACTAAGTCCATATTGTAAATATCACTGTCTCGCAAGATATGATCCTAAAACTCCCGAGATTGGGCCCTGAAAGCCACAAAAGCATACGAAGAAGTCTCAACTGCTGAAAGAAGTCCCAAACCACCAAACTGAATGGGCAATGAAGCCACCCTCCATTTGAGGTCTCTAAAAAAGGGACCTTCACAAACAACAATGTAGTCAATAGACTCTTGTAAGCCTTTGTCGAATACTATTGATGCCTCATCCATGTACATAAGTTGACAAATTCTCAAGCCAAATAAAAATTTTGCTATACCCATACATGACAGAGTAAAAGCTTACTTTGGAGATCATCCAACTGAGGAAGAAGATGCATCAACTTCACAGCTTTAGCAGCCCTCTCCAATGCTAAACCTTCAATAAAATTTTATCTCTAACTAACCGCCCCTCCAAGCAACTTCACGCATAATGAAGTTCTTTCAATATATGTTGTGAACAACCCTTTGCGAAGCTTCCTATTGTCACATGTAGGCCAAAGGAGTTCGGTTTTATGAATATTTAAAACTAGACTCAAGTTTAGCCCACACTACTAGATGATACCCAAAATCTTGGCTACCTCAATTATATCCCCAATGATTGTACCATGGAAGGAAATATCAGGATATATCGGCGATATATCGACGATATATCGATATCAACATGGAACCGATATGGGTACCGATATGGCTATATATCCCCATTTCCAGACATTTTCTTCACAAAAGCTCGTCGATATGGGCGATATTTCGGCGATATATCGCCGATATATCGTATCAATACGATATCGAAACGATATCGATATCGATACGACCTTCCATGGATTGTACCATCATCAAGATACCAAGCATGAAGAAGTAACTTGCAATTATCTCTGATATAATGGATAGGCGAGTGTACTACAAGATAAAAAGGAGCAGCCCTAGAGGATATCCTTCTTGCACCACAGCAGATGATCAGATATATCTGTCTTCGAGGTATAACCTTGCAGATTGTCTATATAAGAACTCCACCTACAAAGAGATAGATGGACATCTCGCTCTCACCTGGCGTAATAAGGCAAACCTACCAACCATATTGAAAGTATTAGAAAAACCCACTATGAGTATGGTAAGAGAACCATCACTATGACGAGTGTCTAACACTCTGTTAATACTATATGGAATTAGCCTCAGATCCACCAGAAACCCTCGCTCCAAACTGGAAGTCATTCAGATATTTGGTCATATCTTTACTTACTCCCGCCATAGCAACTTTAGATACTAGCCGCTTCCAATAGTACCAACTTCAATAGTACGAATGTTGATGCCTGGCTTAAGCAATTGTGTAAACGGTGTAGACGCTATAAATTCTGACAAGCACAAGGGACATCTACCTCCCAATTATAAATTAACCACAAGGGTGATGGCATGTAAAAGGTCCATGGCCACGACACGCCCCTATCCACACATAACATCAAGGAGGTGTTGGGCTCTCAAACCATCTCTGCCACAGGAAGTCCCTTTAAGGAAAGACTTGATACGTCCAAGAATGTGTCAACTTCTGCAACAAGAGGAGTTTCAGATAGGGGATAATCCAATAGGGACGAAGGTGGAGTGCAATGGTGTTTCGCCTCCAAATCTCTAATGGTATCTCCATTGAAAGGTGTCAGTGTCACACCAGAGGAAGACAAAACTTTTACCGTTTGTTGCAAAATGACCATCTGCAACCTTGTGAAGGCATTTCATGATGTTGGAATTTAATTTTTTATCTCCCTCCTTAGGGTAGCCACCGTTATGGTCTATAGCCTCAAGCACGGGAGTGTTTAACACCTGATCCACTAGCTTAGAAATATTGTAGGCTTCTCCCCATGTAGAGAATGAGCTACGGATAAGAAGTTGTTGTATACACTTTCTATTACCCAATCTACAACCACGTCTATTTTGAGGACGAAACACCTGCAAAGTACGTGGAAGAAGCAACAGCATCACCCATGTAGAAATGGATCCTGGCTCAGCGATCACTGTATAAAGAGACGTCTTCAAAACTTGAGAGAAGGTAAGTCAAAAACTAAGAGAGATGCTCTTCACTATCAAGATAGGTACTTTAAAGACCCGGTCGAGAAGCTCTCCATCAAGGACCGAACGCTTTAAAGTAGTAGAAATTTCAAGACTCTTTTGGAGAGGTTTAAGGATGCCAATAAGGCGACTTTCAATCTCTCCAGTCTCTTTAGTGACCCGATTAATACCATCATCGTGATGGCATGTGCGACTCCTTACTTGTATCTTCATACATTTCCTGCATAATCAATGATCGAGGACCCTTAAGGTTTCATCCACGGCAAGAATAAATCATAATCTTTTGAAAAGCTCCCTGCAACGTGGTACAACGCTCTTCACTAAAGAGATGTACTCTTCGAGATGAGAGATCAAACGTGTAAAGACTTTGCTACCCTTTCTACCATCCGGGCACCAATAAAAATCTCGGAATAGACACAATAAGATCCCTTCTCGAGAAGGCACAAAGAAGATAGTTGGTGGCTGGGTGTAAAAAGTGCATCTCTAGGAATTTCTCCTTCTTCTAGATCAAACATATTATGGACTTGACGAACGTGAGAGGGAGAGATGACGCTCAGCGAGGGAGCAACAAAAGCTTCGGCTAGGGTTTTACATCAGCATTTGATGGTAGAGCTCTAATACAGTGTCCTGAGGTCATTCCAAGAGCAACCGCGAATGAGGATGGTCCAGAGGAAGAGGTTTCTTCTGTTGAGAATTTTGTCGAACAGAAAACGTGCATGGCGGAGGTGACCGCAGGCAGCATAGAAGGTGGCGCGTTTGATGGAGATGGGGGTGCAGAAAGCAAGGCCGGAGAGGATGACGCCGGCGTGGAGCACAACCGGCAGAGCAGGGAGGATGCAGCACCTTAACTTGATCACGGGCAGCATG
Source organism: Ottelia alismoides (assembly GCA_037367405.1). Taxonomy (NCBI): domain Eukaryota; kingdom Viridiplantae; phylum Streptophyta; class Magnoliopsida; order Alismatales; family Hydrocharitaceae; genus Ottelia; species Ottelia alismoides. The sequence continues at coordinate 124,012 of JAZKJV010001291.1, forward strand.
TGGTGTGCTTTTGACTCACTGGCATCTGCATATCTCGTTCACTGCCAACCCCATCTGCAAATTACAATCATTGCCAAACTGGAGTTGCAATACCATCTATTTCGTGTAGCAGAACCTCAAACAATCACAAACAAAGTGTCACAGCTCGCGGTTGTGTCTGGAGGTGGGACTGACTCACGTGGTGGGAGGACACCAATGGAACGAGGTCGGGCGGTTGCACTGGAAGGTGGGAGGGAACCGCGAGATAGGTGCGAGCGACCGTCGTACGAGGAGAGAAGGGGAGGAGGTAAACGGTGGTCGGTTGCGTTGGACGATGGGGAGGAAGGTCGGCGGTGGAGGCGCGAGATGGGGAGGGAGGTCGGACGGGGAGGAAGGTTTGAGATATGCGTTGCATATGTGACCTCAAGCGGGAGGAATTGGGCCATGGGACAAACCTTGGGGTTGGAGAACTGCTCGAGATCGCCGAGAAGGCCTTCCAATTGCTTCAGCTTCATCTTAGCTAGGAGTTGGCGAGCAGTGGTGGAAAGGAGAGTAGGGCAGTAAAGCCGACGGATTGTTGGCTTGGGTTTAGGTAAAAAAGGTAGAGGAGGAGGAAGGGTTGAGAAGGAAAAGGGAGTGAAAATAAGAGAGGGACATTCATCGATAACTTGAGTTAGGAAAGCAAAGTTAACCTTAAAGGGGTGTTTGGATAGTGGATTTAGGTGGGTTAAACTGGTTGCAGGTAACTCATTTTTGAGTTTTGGTGTTTGGATAGAGGGGTAAACTAGGGGTGGGTTAGAAGTGGGTTTGGGGTGATATGATTGTATTGGAGTTTGAAAAAGTGAGTAGTTATTGTATGTGATTGTATTGGAGTTTGAAAAAGTGAGCAGTTATTGTGATGTGATTGTATTGGAGTTTGAAAAAGTGAGTAGAAGTAGTGTAGTTTATAATTTTTATATGATATGATGGTATAGTATATTATTTTTTGATGAAATTGATGATGGAGAATTGATTTATTTAATTTTTTTAAAAAGATAAAAAAGTGGGACCCACATGGTGGAAGAAAATATGGGGTAGGGGAGTTAAACCACCCCGAGGGTGGTTTAACCCATTAGCCGAACGGGGTCTAAGGGGTTGTTCGGTTAGGGGGGTATACGGCCCTTAGGGTGGTTTACCCTCCCTAATCCACTCTTTTCTCTTTCTAAGTGAGGTCTACTTTTTATCTTTTTAAAAAATTAAATAAATCAATTCTCCATCATCAATTCCATAAAAAAATAATATATTATATCATCATATCATATAAAAAATATAAAATACTCCACTTCTACTCACTTTTTCAAACTCCAATACAATCACATCACAATAACTGCTCACTTTTTCAAACTTCAATACAATTATATCACAATAAACTCACTTCTAACCCACCCCCAGTTTAACCCTCTATCTAAACACCAAAATCAAAAAATGGGTTACCTGCTACCAGTTTAACCCACCTAAACCCACTGTCCAAACACGCCCTAAGGATTTGTTTGGTTGTCAAAGTTACATCGGGTTATCTCAGCATACTCCTAGCTTCAACTCTGTATTTTTTTATTGAGATTGCTTGTTTTAACCTTACAATTTCTTTGATATAATATCTTTTAGTCATATTCAAATAATTTATTAACATAAAACATATTATAATTATTAAAAATAATAATATAACACATAATCAATATCACATCACATCATAATTATCATTCCAACCCTCTCAACCCTCCAAACAGCTACTATTCACAGGAGGATACCCCAACTCAACCCAACCCAATAACCAAACAGGTCCTAAGTGCATCAAACCTTTTTAAAAAAATTTATGTTAATTACTAAAGGTGAGTTATTTCCCATCGGAAGCATGGTATGATGTCTCAATAAATGATTCATCGAACGGGGCTCTTACATCTCATTCGGTAAATCATTTGTCGAAACAAAAGATCTTTTCCTGCTCTTCAAGGTACCTTAGAAAAAGAGACGTGTCATATCTCACTAGTTATAAAAAAAGTATGGAAAAGTACGTTAACACAACAAATGGCTTGTCGAGTTTGTCAGCAAGTCTTGGAGGATGGTTGACATTGCAAACCATTTGTCAAATGTGTCAACTCCCTCCTGCTCAACCACCTGTAAATATCATGCATGAATCTTTCTTCCCACACTCCCACCACCACCACTCCCTCCCAACCTTTACCTCCCTCTCAAAGTCTACTCCTCCTTCTCAAGCTCTTCCTTTCCTAAGCACATTCACTATCTCGCAAGCTCTCCCTCTCCCAAGATATGTGTTTACATTTACTTTTTATTTTACCTTCATGGATTATTTAAATTAGAACTTGGTATGATTAAACCCCTTCTCAAACTCTCATATGTTAACATGACATTACATGTTGAAATAGTCTGCATTAGATTGTTAACACGACATTAATCGATCATATTATCTAAATGTTTGTATTGTACACCTCAATACATACATGTTTGTTGTTTGAAATAGTTTAATTTAGTTGCTAAAATAGTTTAAATAGTTGTTTACCTTGAAATCGTATCAGTTTGGATTCATATTAAAGCCACATTAGTTACGGATTCATATTAAAATCATATTAGTTGTGGATTCATATTAGTTGTTGAAACATTAAAAACGGAACTGCTATTATACCATACAACAATATGTTCACGTTTATTAGTTATGGGTTCATATTATTTTTTAAGAACACAAATTATCTTGAGGAAGATCCCTCACATTGTCTTTTCTAATAGAAATTAGTGGGCATTATAGAGGTACACTTTAAACATAATATTAAAAAATAATTGGGCAGCTTTAATCATTTGATTAAATTTATAAAATATAGGATTTTAAAACATTCACAATTATATTATTATGATTGTAATTATTTTGGTGTCTAGGCCTAAATATGTTGAAATTTGCACCTCATATTGATGGGAAGCACAAACTCGTATGTTTGCATGATCTAATCGGACTGGTTGAATCACTATTAGTGGGATTAAGGGTCAAAATTTAAATTATTTAGAAAATTGTTATCATAACAATCCTAATCATGCTATTTTTATTTTAATTAAGTAGGTATCTAGGCCTGAACATAGTGAGTGCTTACTTAATTCACATCTTAAAACAGCTATTATAACAATCCTAATCATACTTAGTGTTTTAGGAAGCGCTCCTGATCATATATTTATATGACCTGACCAACTTAATTGAATTCAGTTTAGTTTGACTATAAAAAGCTTAATTCATTCATATTTGGAAAAATGTGGATAATGAATTCAAACATTTAAAAAATTAAAATAACGAATCACTATCAAGAGTTGATATTTAACAAATGACATATATCAAATCTATTTTGTAATTTTGGGTGGAAGAATGACCTATCAGAACTCTGAGATTAGAAGCAAAGGTGTCAATAGTAAGAACGAGCAGTTTGGCACTTCTAGCAATTGTAATGATTGTTATATGGGATGTGCAAGATAACTGGCTAGAGACCATACGAGCTTTGAACTGAAGATAACATGTAAGTGACTAGCAAATGAGCGGACTTTCTACTTATCATGATTGAAAATGACATGTTGGTAACGTTGATGTTACAAATCAGTAAACCAGTTAGAATGATGCAACTGTTCGTAAAAAGCACATGTAATTAATTTATGACAATGTGACATCAGATCATCATCGATGCAATTGCATCACTAAGTAATTATTACCAATGAAGCAGATCACGATAAAGGTAGCAAAGACGAAGGAGATGAAAATGAAGGATATTAATTAAAGAAATCGAGACAAATTCGAGGAGAATGAATGTAACGAAGAGTAAAAAATGTAAATCACGAAGATGTTCGTAAGATGATGAGAGTTATGAATGATCACGACCAGAAATCTTTGATCTATTCGATAAATAACGAACCAAATTATGATCCTCTGATGATGATGGGATGAATTTAAATCTGAGGGAAGATTTATCGGTCATCTTCAAAAATGGTGATTGAATTTTCATTGCATTTATCGAGGAGATGTCATTTTTAAACGAAGAAATTGTTCGTACAAATGGTGATGAAACATGTTAACTTTTTTGGATGAATAGGTTCATCGAGTCGAAAAACAACATTGGTGGACAAGTTAAGCACTTGGAGTAGGGTGAAATATGTTTAGTTCAAAGTGATTGCGTCCAAGAAATATGAATACACCTCGAGTTGCTTGCACGATGACTGTCAATGGAGATTGCATTCTAGTTAAAGAAAAGATCATGATACATTCTGCAATACAATGTTGCTTATTAATAAATCGTGCATGTATGTCGAAGTTCACTGATCTCTATATTTAGACCATTTTAAGATCAAACTTGAATGGCACCTGACGTTTTCAAGACTCTAGTTGCTGATAAATACAAGGTTACCATATCCTCTAAAAATAGTATGGTGCGAAAAGAGAAGACCTTTAAAGAGGATATTCAGAGATGTTGAAGGGTCTTATGTTGATATGTATATATTTATGTGCTTAATGAAAATATTATAGTTCGGAGTCATTTTATGATTCAAAATAGCTCCATCTTGTGTATAACTGGGGTCATTTGAATTTTTTAAAGAAATTTATAAGCATTTCTGAATTTTTAAAATTTTTCCTAGAGTGCCATGTGTATGCACCTTACTCATCTCCTTCCTCTAGCCTTGTGTAGATCGCTCTCGTTGTTGCCCCCGAGGGTTGACTCCTTCATCTGACTATCTATGACCACCATCAGAACTTGACCAACCCCCGTTCGATAGCCTCGATGACCATCTCTCTTATGCATACCCTTAGGCCACCTACCATAGACCATTAACCCCATAAAACCTCACCAAAATCTAATGAGAATGTTTATCTTCACCTCTACTGCCCGTTTCGTAATTCCCCCGACATGCCTCTTCCCATGACATGGTCGTTGAGGCCATGAACTGAAGTCATAACAAGGCATGGGAGAGCAAGATCAAGGTCTAGACAACCTTTCGTTGTTTGCAGCCAATGTGGCGGTGGATACAACTTTTGCTGAATAATCCAGGTGTAAGGCCATCATCAGAGCATGATTCTTGATCGCTCACCCATTATTCAACCTTATCTTCCCACAAGATTGGCAAAGCCTTCCTCTACCATTACACCCCTGATGAATCCGCGATTCATCATCTCAATATCTTAATCTTAGCAAAATCTCCGAGTAAAATCCCAGAAAAATATCCATAAAATCAATAAATTAAAAAATATCTCTTGTAAATAAAATACACTAATATTGTATATTAGATTATACAAAATAAATTAACAATAAAAAGCCGCAAAATTAAAGGAATTTTCACATGTAAATAGCCCAAAACTTCATGTATTTTTAATAATTTCATTTCAACTCTTTTTTGGCTAATTCTAATTCTTTCTCTAACTTGTTCATAACAATGTATATAAAAATACAAAAATATAAAATAAACTTTACCTCAAATAAATGCTCCTCGATCCCAAAGGGAAAAAGCCGTAAAGTCCAACTTCCAAGCCCAATTCCCACTCCGTATGAACTCCAAATTCACCAAACTCATTTTAAAGTTCGAGCTAGAAAATTATGTATCCAACGGAAGTAGTTTCATTAAAATCAGATTTCATTTGCAAAAGTTGGGTTTTGGGACCTAGATGTACATTGTATATTATGTATATATTCATTCTTTCTTCATTTTTTTATCTTTCTTAATTAGTAAAAATAAAAAAAATCATGCTTGTGTTGTATTTTGATTCAGTATTTTATTGTATTTTTTCGTTGTAAATATCTCTTATTAAAAAGAAAAAATACATATTAGAAAAGCAAACCAAAAAATGTACATGTTGTATGTATTCCTTTGTAAATTCTCCACTATTTTTCCTTCTTTATATTTTTATTGTATTTAAAGTAGCCTACTTTATATCATTATTTGTTTTATTATTTAATTCCCATTCTCTACAATAACTTCTCTTCTACCACCAACCTTCATTCATCTCCACCATTTTTTAACAACCTCTCATTCAACTCCATTAATAATACAACCTCTCATTCAACTCCATCACTTTAATAACTTCTCATGTATTCTCTTTATATACATCTCATCCTCCTCATTTTGCACTTGATCCATCTTTATGTGAGGAGAGACAAGTTCTCGGAGATGAATCGGTGACAGCGACGCAACCGTGGTTGAGCGACGACGACCCTCTCTCCGATGAGATCCATTGGCTTTATGGCCAACATCGCAGCCACATCCGTGCACTGCTCGACCTCATCGCTCGCCGAGGATTCGAGCGAATACCGTGCTCTCGTGAGCACTTCATAGGCGTACGTGTTGGAGTATTTGGTAGTGCACCTATTGAGTTGTAGCAGGGTAAATGGATCCTGGAGAAGATCCATTTACCCCATCCTGTGTTTAGTCCCATACCGCCCAATGGTGGGACTTGGAGGCTCTGGGAAGGCTATATAAAGAGCCCCAGACCTCCTGTACTCATTGAGAAAAGCAATAGAAAAACATGCCCTAGTTGAGGGCTTCTCCCGTGGTTTCATCCCGCTCCTCACGGAGTAGGGTTCCACGTAAAATCATGGTGTTCCCATGTTGATGTTTCTTGTTTTTATGCTCTGTTTATCAATCGCTTCCGCATTCTTCATATTTTATAACATGGTATCAGAGCGGGTTCGATTCTTGAGGTTTTTCATTTTTGTATTGATTCAAGATTCGATTGTCAGATTCCTTTTCGATTTGAAGATCGTTATTCTGGTCAAGATTCGGTTCTAGGGTTCAATTTCTTGAACCCTATTTTCAGTCGGAAATTCCTGCAAGTATTGGCTAGCGGCAGATTTTATTCTTGGTTTTTTAGGGTTCCAATCAGGAACCCTAATATCCTGACATCTTCCAGCCCTAGCGGAGACGGCGTTCTCCACGCGATTGTGCATATTCAGTGCACGTAGGCGGCGTGATCGCCTCCTGCGGCTTCCAACCGCTGGTGGTTCTCCCCCGAACATCGCGCAGCACCGCGCATAGGCAACACGAGCACCTCCCGATCTTCGAACCCCAGGCGGCTCGTCTCTCTATCTCAGGCGAACAAGAAGGAGATGCATCGCCTCCCTCCTCCGGTAGCTCCAAGCGGCGACTGCAGCCGAGGACCCTCTTCAGATCGGGGCTCCTCGTTGGCGGCAGCCCTAGCCCACTTCAGACGCGCCGCCCTGCTCCAGGCCGGATGCTACAGTCCCCATCTTCAAGATCCTCCAATGTCGCGTGCGCACCCCAGAACGTTCCCTCTCCAGGGCGGAGCGCGAGACCCCAGTTCTCCACGCGGCTCCAGTGAAGTCGCACCTCCCCAGTAGCGCTTCGATGCGTTCCATCCTCCAGCAAGCCCCAGGCGGGCTCCTCTTCCCAGGCGCATCTGCGCGCACCCCCGCAGGCGAAGCCCTCTCGATCTCTTGCGCGTGCGATGGAACCCTAGCGGCTCCCCTTCAATCCTCAAAGTGCGGCGGCGGTTTGTATTTCCAGAAGAGGTTCTCCCATTACGGGAACCCTAAGGGGCCTCCCAAAAAAAGGGAGTGTTGTCTTTGTAAGGGCCCAAGAGGGGCGGTATGTATTAAAAGAAAAGGGGAGAGGTTGTTGCAATGGGATGTGTTAAAAAAAGGGAAAAGAAAAAAAAGAGAAAGAAAGAAGAAAAAAGGAGAGAGTTGGGCCCAAGTGGGCCGATGAAAAAAAAAAGAAAAAATGCGCGTACAAGAAAAGAGTCGTACGCGAGTTTAAAAAAATTGCTTTGAGAAAGCCGAGAAAAAATTGCAATGGCTTAAAAAAACAAAAAGATGTGACGGCTTTATTACAAAAAATTTAAAGCCACAAGTATGTTTTGTTTTCTCCTTCTATCTGGTCTTCTCCCAACTTTGTCGATTTGTCTGTTTTCCGACAAGTATGGGAGAAAGGGAGAGTATATATGTAGAGTCACAGGTCTTGTGTTCCAGATTCAGATGCCAGTCTCCAGACCAGCCAGTTGATCAGACTCTACAGTTCTGTTTCAGATTCGACGATTGTCTTCCGAGTCTTCAGTTTCAGACATGCACATGGATGCGGTCATTTGCAAATGAGCATAAGTTGCCATCATTTATTTCGCGGTCCCCATCATTCTTCTTGTTGTCATGCCAGAGTTTTCATGTGAGCCATAGGGACTCCAGAGCAGAGGACCATTCCCTTGAGGGCAAGGGTTTTCATGTGGTATCATAGGTACACCAGAGCAGTGCACCATTCTCTGAGCCAGATGGGAGAGACCCAGTTCTCCGACGAGGAGACTTCAGGTGCAGTTTCAGACTCGATGTTCAGATTCCGAGTCTTCAGTTGACTCACACTCCAGCCTGTTCGTCCTCCTCACTTGCATGAAATGAGAAGCAACGTCCTCGACTGCAGCATGTGCGCGTTGGGTTGATATTGTTCGTAGTGTCCTGTAGTGTGAGTTGAGTTTCTTTCTGTTTGTTTGTCCAAGCTGAGCATTGCATGCTCCAGCTTGAGGGGGAGTGTTGGAGTATTTGGTAGTGCACCTATTGAGTTGTAGCAGGGTAAATGGATCCTGGAGAAGATCCATTTACCCCATCCTGTGTTTAGTCCCATACCGCCCAATGGTGGGACTTGGAGGCTCTGGGAAGGCTATATAAGGAGCCCCAGACCTCCTATACTCATTGAGAAAAGCAATAGAAAAACACGCCCTAGTTGAGGGCTTCTCCCGTGGTTTCATCCCGCTCCTCACGGAGTAGGATTCCACGTAAAATCATGGTGTTCCCATGTTGATGTTTCTTGTTTTTATGCTCTGTTTATCAATCGCTTCCGCATTCTTCATATTTTATAACAGTACGCGTTCATCATAGGTAATTTCTCTTTTTATCATTCGGCATCGTTGTCATTTTTGCATTTTTTAATCACATCACCTGACCATCCACATGCCCCCATTTGTTTAGTTCATATCATCTTCACACTGTCATTTTCCCCCTTTTGTGTACATATTATTTCATGTTTAAAAAATAAAAAATTAAAATCTAAAACAAAAAAATAGAACAACAAAAAAATAAAAAATAAAAAAGTAACGGGAGGGAAGCAGTTGCAGCACCGTTGCCCCCCCTCCTCCGCGGCCAAGCGCCACCGTCGGCCATCTCCCCCACCGCGGAGGCCACTCCTCCAGCGCGGCCGTCGCCGCACCTCCGAGCTACGCCGCCCCAGCTCCACGGTGCTCCGCCGACCTACTCGCGTCGCACCAGCCTCCCACGCGTCAGTCGTCCGCGAACTCCAACCGCGACCGGCCACTCGCCTCGTCGCCATCCACCGCGCGGCCGCCGTGCGTGGATCCGCGCCCCCGCCCCGTCGATCGTAGCACATCGCCCTCCGAGATATTTTAATTTCAATTATAGGGTTTTTATCATTTGCGCTCCTCCGAGATATTGTAATTTCAATTATGCCCCTCCCTTTTTGGTAATATCAGTTGTACCCTTTCTTCTTTCTTCGTTATCATTTGTTCCCGTCCGTCAGATTAACCGTCAAAAATTAAAATAACCATGGGTTATTCAAACCATAGTGTGGTTAAGAAGGACATTATGGTCAGAATAAAATATCACCATCTCCTCCCAGTGGCTCCTGATGACGAACAACCTCCATGACATCAATTGGTCGAACATGACATCCCCCGAGAGCCTCAACAAAATCGACTGGAGGGAGGAGGGGTGGGGGCAAGGTAGAATTAGATGAGATGTGGCTGGGGAGGAGGAGGATGGGATGGAGGGGCAGATTGGGCGGAAGGAGTGTAGGGGTCGATCTGGGGAGGAGGGGGCAGAGCATGTATCTAGAGGGGTTGGGCTAGGGAGAAGGGGGCGGGCTGGGGAGGAGGGGCGGAGAAAGAGGTGTTGGGGAGGAGCTCGGGGCAGAGCTTGAAGCTGACGAGGTCGGGTTAGGGAGGAGGGGGCAGGCTAGGGAGAAGGGGCAGAGGAAGAGGTGCTAGGGAGGAGCTCCGGGCGGAGCTCGAGGCTGGAGGGGTCATGCTGGAGAGGGTGGGCAGGGGAGGAGGTGCAGGGGAGGAGCTCGGTGTTAGAGGGAAACAAGGAGGGGGTGGGCTAGGGAGGAGGAGGTGTGGGGAGGAGCTCAGGGCGGAGCTCAAGGCTGGATGGGGCCGGGCTAGGAAGGAGGGGGAGGGCTGGGGAGGAGCTCGGGGCGGAGCTCAGGCTAGGGAGGAGGGGGTTGGTTGGAGAGGAAGAGCAGAGAAATGATCTTTTCAATATTATTTTTTAATATAATTCCCGTTACATCCCTCGGGTTAACTTCTGTTTGCATTAGAGATGGACGACAACTAACCCGAGGGGCACAAGTGATAACGGAGAAAGAAATGATGGGCACAATTGTATTACCAAAAAGAGAGGGCATAACAGTCAGAGGGGCACAAATGATAAAAGCCGCAAATATTACCATATCCTATTCTTACATTAGGTAAAATGGGGTTGCCCCCATATGAGGAGCTAACTTGGTTCACCAGCTCCATTTTCATCATATTTTTTATTTTTTTTTTTAAAATACTTCTGTAGATTTTTATTATTATATCCTTATATTACGTCATTCAAATTTCGTGCGAAACAAAAACTCCTGCGGCATTCATCCAGACGGGGTCGATTTCAACAATTCTTCAACCTTTAAAAAATGGTTATCTAGAGATATAGTAATGAATTTTCAAAAATTTATTTTTTTTAAAAAGGAGTGGAAGAGCCAAGTTAACTCTCCCACAACGGGCAACCCTATTTTTTCCTTTTACATTCTAGTTCGCCATCATTTTCATTGAAGTTAGTATGAATTAGCCATTCGGTTTTTGCACAAACTTAGTACATTTGTATATTCACTTGCAACTTTGTTATTTTATTCATTTATATCTATTTTCATGATACTTAATATAATATATATAAAATAAATACATTTAGTATATTTCCATCATGAGTAAGCCATCCAATTCATATATAATATACTGCCATTATCTATATATGATGTGTATTTATTTTATATATTTAACTGCTATCTATAATGGCATTCTTTTCTAAAAGGAAACAATAAGTTAGCATCTATTATCGTATACGACCATTTACATCCTTATTCTGGAAAGTTAGATTGTAGTTTCTCTCTAATTTCTCTTTGTATTCTAGATTTTGATAATTATTGTATTAATCATATCTTATATATGAATTAATTTATAATTGAAATGAATGTATTAAAAATTATAATAATCATTTATATAAAAATGTTAATCTTAATAATTAAGCATACATCTTTTAACTATTATAAATCTTTTATTCTATTTTAATCATAAAGTGAATCTTGTTGAAAAACTTGACCTCACATTATCTCCGTCATTGCACAATTCCCACTTTATCATTAAGGCCATATCCTTACCAACCACATACAAATGGGAATGCTAAATTAAATGTTGTTTTCTACATTGCCCGTGACTTCTGATGTGTAAATTAAATGTTTAATAGTTTTTCTCTATCTTCTTCAGTATCAAAGAATTAGTAACACTGCAATGGATGAGGTATATATAGGTAGGTACTACGATGTCTCTATCTGTTTTGAAAATGTGTCAATGGTAAATCCAATGGATTCTGACACTAAAATAAGACATTTGACCATTAAGATAAAGTAGGAGATGATAGAATCCACCCAAACTCAGATGATAGAAACATTCGCTCGGTTGGAAAAGGAGTTACAGTTAGGGGTGTAAACGAATTGAACCTGAGTGAACCAATCCAAACTCAGTTTGGTTCGTTTAGCGTACTTTCAGGCTTGAATTTGGATCGATAAAATGAAAACTGCAATCAGGTTTGATTTGGTTCGGGTAAGGTTCGGTTCGACTCATTAAAGGTTCGTTTAAGAATAGGGTATCGTCGTGGTCTGTAGGGAAGGGTTTTGTGGAGGGTTTCAGGAATAGAAAATATGGACTTAAGGAGTGGATGACTGGATGGGTTTGGAAAAATAAGGGAGTATCCCTTATGTTATGAAAGAATGTCTTTTTTCCTTATATATATACAAATATGTATGTATATATACTTTTATGTAAGTATGTATGTATATAATCGAACTTTTAATGAATCGAATTTGAGCGAACATATGTTTTTGAGGTTCGGTTCATTTCTTTAATCGAGCCCAAACTCGTGTTCAGGTTCGATTCGTTTATTTTCGAATCGAGTCTGAATCGAACTTTTAGCGAGTCGAATCTGAACGAATGTCAAACCTGAGAATTTTTTTAGCCCTAGTTACAACAGAGGTTATGCTTCCAACCTTTTTAAATTCTTTGTTTCCATCTTGACAATGCATCGGAGCGGATCGTCTGCAGACTTGTTGTACTCGTATTATTTTCAATCCAACTTCGATTCGAAAATCTAACCTTATAAATTGAATCTTAGATCAATGATCTACATATCCTCCAAATTTCACTCAACTCGAAGGTCATTTGCTATTTCCTCTTAATGTTTAAAGATGTGGGTGATAATTAAGCAACTAAAATTACATGTAAAAAGAACCCAGATATTCAAACATTAAGATAAAATAGCAAGCGATCTCCGATTTAAGCAAAATTTAGAAGATATATAGAGCGTTAATCTAAGATTCAATCTATAAGATTGGATTTTTGAATTGAAATCGCAAAGAAAAAAAATAAGATTACAGCATGTTTGCTGTAACTCTCGTTACAACAGACGATCCACTTCCTCCAACTGACCCTGAAGACGTTCAGCTTTCGGTGGCATTGGATTTAGCATCATTTAGTACTTGGGAGTGTCATCCTTCCTTTAATTTCTACTTTGGCTTTGACCAGTGTAAATCCTCTGATATTTCCTCATGGCTGCATTGAAGAGCATGAGCCCATTAGTCTTTGGTTATTACTCGGGATGCCTCCTCACTCTTTGGCTTTTGGGATTCGTTCTTTAAGTATGTTCTCTATAAATTCATGAACGAAACGACCTCTCTTGCATGCATGTTTCCCACTGGTTGCTTCTTCAGAACTTCATCATTCTTTCAGTGGTACGTACCTTCTACCCCTTGGAGATTAACTCGACGCAAGGTAATTTAAGTCCTCACTTAAATTTAGATTATCCCTTCCCTTTGATTCAATAAATCTGCTGTTGAGAACCCTCATCTTCTGATATATAGAGAGAGAGAGCATCTTCTGGAACTGATCATACACGCAGTACACATTCATCATATTATTTAACAGAAACTACGAAATAAGGTCTGTATTTGAGATTCATATGTGGACAGTATAAATTTTTGCATCACTGAAGTGAAATGGAAAGGGATTAAGATATGCTGCAGAATTCTATCTTCAAGCATATGCATACCTTGTTGCATGGGATTAAGGGGCTAGCTAACAACATGCATGCATGGCTGTGCTCTGATTAATTAGTTGTTTTACTTAGGACAATGAAGTACTAGATCCAACAAAAGAGAGCAATCAGAATCGCGATCGCCTGAAATGGATCGAGGCACGGTGGTCGTCACAGGCGCTACGGGGTTCATCGGTTCATGGCTTACGATGAGGCTCCTTGAGCAGGGATACACTGTCCGTGCCACTGTCAGGGATCCCAGTTCAGTCTCCAATTCTCTTTTTTGCTCTCTGAATTTATCATTGATTTTATTCAATCTAAAATCATTATGCATATGATTATAGTGTTTAACTGGTTTCTTTGATGTAAAATATATCTTGTGGCATGTTCTTTAGATATGCTTATGTTTACCAAAGCATCTTTTATTAGAGTTCATATGTAGCTCTACGTACCAAAGATTCTTATAGCCAGAACTAAAGAATCCAGTTCCCAAAATAAAAGAAGGGATACACCCAATTAAGTCTATCAAAAAAAATTATTGTTCAGTGTTTGCTCAAATCTAATTAGTTAAATATTCAATTAATATACTAATAAAATATTATATCAATAAATAACAAAAAATAGGAATTTCACAAATGAAGATGAATGAATTTAAAATTTAAATTCATTTCCAAAAATTTGCAGTCAAATTAACGAGTTTTTGCTATCGAATATCTAGTTGGCCTATTAATTTTTTATAACCTACTTTGTTTTTCTTTACCAAATAAGCTAGTAATCGTTGGTGTTATCCCATAATTAATTATTCGAATATCCCTCTAAGATAAAAATTTGATTTCAAAATAACGAAAAGATCATATCAATAGTTTTAGGACTACGCTTCTTTCTATTGTATTCATGGATCAAAACCTTAATTAGTAAGGCAATCACATATTTGCAAGTCTTGACAAAAACAATGCATGCACAAATCGATAGATTGCAAGGAGATTAACATGGAAGCCCTTCTTCCTGAAAGGAAAAACCATGGGTGAAATACCCCTCTTATCTTAACGGCTAGGGTTTTCCTTATCTCTTATATGTCAAAAAGGAAGGAAGAGTTCTGGCAATAGCCCAATGCAAGGAAGAACGGATCCTCTTCGTGATTCGTCTACTCGTTTAACATAGTAGAACACTAGCCCTCAATTTTTGCGTAGGGATTGTACTTGCTCAACTTGCTAATATTCTTCTCATACTTGAAAGTGGGAAGCCCTTTTGTGAAAACATCATCTTTGCTCTTCAATTTTTATGTATGGTGGTAGTAGTTCTTTAAATTCTATTATTTCCCGGACAAAGTGGTAATCAATCTCCACATGATATGTTATGTCATACAATACATGATTGTTGGAGAGATTTATGGCTTACTTATTGTCACAAAATAACTTCATAGTAGTTCTAGATCAACCACAATATCAAATTAGAATAATCTTAAGCCACAACATCTCAGTAACAACCATAGCAAATAGACTGGTACCTATCCTCATAACCGGACCTTGCACACACAGATTGTCGTTTGCTTCTCCAAATCACAAGGCTGCCATCCAAATATGTGCAATATCCTATATTGGATCTTCTGGTATCAATGCATCCAAGCAATCAGAACTAGTGTAACCATCAATCTCAATCTTACTACAAATTGTGAAAATAAGTCTCTTTCCATGATTCTTTTCTATGTAAAAGAGTGTGCCTACATAGGTGATGTCAGGTCTGGTAAGGGTGAGGTAGATCAACTTCCCTACAAGTCTCTGGTATCGGTTTTTGAAATCCTCATCAAGTTGCGTCCCCTCAGTTTTGCACAACTTGTGTTTTTTTCTCAATGGACGTGGTAGCATGCTTGCACCCCAATTTTCAATTTCCTTTAGTCCAGGTTGTACTTTCTCTGACATATAATTAGATCTTCATTCGATCTTGCCATTTCAATGCCCAAGAAATACTTCAAATTGTCGAGATCTTTCATCTCAAAATGCATCAGCTAACTCTTCCTTCAGATGCACAAACTCCTCATCATCGTCACCTGTGATGATCATATCATCAACATTCATATCATCAACATACACGAGAAGAACAATCCATGCATGGGATTATGCCAAGATTTAATAGAACACTTGTTTTCAAGATCGAATTTATGTCTAATTGTCATGAATTAGATCATATAGTGTTGTTATCTGAAATTCTATTTACCAAATTTCTCTGACATCTCGCTATATAAATTGAGTGCGTACTAAACTATTTGTATTGAAGTTATTTTTTTCCGAGACTGTAAAGATCAATCCATGCATAATACATATTATCCAATGCTATAGGAGTACATGATCAATATAATAAATTATCATATCAGCATGGCATTTATGCTACTTATTATATTGGTTCACTCAACTTTTATCATGCCTTTTTTATAACAAAAAATGGACAAATCATACTTCGATAGGGTGCAAGATAGCTTGAACCAAATCTTATTAAAACCATCTATAATCAATAAACATGTTTAACACAATGGGTTCAAACAAAAATAAGAAAAATGAGAAATGAACAGACACTCAATCTTTTTAAACTCAAAATTCCATCGAGCAAAAAAGAAAACTGACACGACACTACAAGGAAAACAAGTTGTTGCTACATAATTATGCCCACGGATAATGGGTTTGTGGCCACAGAATTGGGCTCTGGCCACAACACATCATGGCCAGTAGTCGTAGCTACAAGTCTCATCGCGAAAGTTCTCTACGTGGCCACTACAAGTGACCACAAAACATGTCGTGACCACAACTCTTGTATGAAGGCTTTGGTCACGGATTGTATCACTACAAGAAAAATGAGTTGTGGCTACGGAATGTGGCTACGGAAACTTGTAGCCACGATAATTCCGTGGCCACTAGTTTCTCGTAGCCACAATCCGTGGTCAAAGTCTTCATATAAGAGTTGTGGCCACGATAAGTTCCGTGGTCACTTGTAGTGGCCACGACATATTCGTGGCTAGAGACTCTCGCGACGAGACTTGTAGCTACGGCTACTGGCCACGACGTGTCGTGGCCAGAGCCTAATTCTGTGGCCACAAACTCCATATCCGTGGCCACAATTTTGTAGCCACAACTTGTTTTCCTTGTAGTATATCTTCGAGAAACTAGTGGCCACAGAATTATCGTAGCCACAAGTTTCCGTAGCCACATTCCGTGACCATAACTTATTTTTCTTGTAGTGCGAGATTGGATATTATACTTTTAATTTGTGCGTTCCTTTTCCCCTGCAAAATCTCAGCGAACATGAAGAGGATAAAACCCTTACTGGATCTTCCCGATCCAAAAGGCAAACTGAGCATATGGAAGGCAGATCTCTCAGATGAAGAGAGCTTCGACAATGTGATCAGTGGATCCACAGGAGTTTTCCACATCGCGACTCCCACCAACTTCGACGCCACAGATCCAGACGTGAGTCTCCTTCATCATATTTTAAACATCAACATGGAATCAAGCATGCATTAACTGGAGTTCATGCTGATATGTTCAGAATGAGATGATAAAACCCTCCACGGAAGGGACGTTAGGGATACTGAGATCGTGCAAGAAAGCCGGAACGGTTCGACGGATCGTCTTCACGACGTCGGCCGGGACAGTCTGCATTCAGGAGGGCCAGCAAACCGTCTACGACGAGAGCTCGTGGAGCGACGTCGACTTCATCAGGCGTGCCAAAATGACTGGTTGGGTAAGAGCTTCCTTCACCATTTTAAGGGTAAATTACAAAAAAAGTGACTGATCTTTACATCGATTCCCAAATTAGAGATTAATCTTTACTTTGTAACAAATAGGGGATCGAAATTTAATTTAATGTTCTAGTCCCCAACGTCGTCAATGAGCGGCTCAACCCATGATTGTAGTTGATGAAAATACCCCTGGTGAAGAGCATCCTCCGGCCTCTTCTCCTTCCCCTAGCTATGCCCGACCCTTCGACGTCGGTGTACCACCCTGGCCCATACCACTTCCATCGCCTTCCGCCCAAATTTAGTACCCCTTCCCTCCAGCAACTAAGAACCATGGCGACTTACTAGAGGACCACATATGATCTAAAAATGTAGTGCCTATCTGAGCACGATAGAGCGGGGGATCGAAGAGACGGTAGGGCACGTCCTGCACGTGCCTTGGTTGACTACTCTCCTTGTAACTCTCTAGGCTCCTCTATCGGAAGCCCTTCCACATCTATCACCACGATATCAGCCAATTGCACAAGCTCCAGTTGGCACAGTGCATAGCTGCCAATAACAGTGGATCCACCACAAGAAGTGCTCGATTTTGCTTGCAAGGTCCTGCTGCATCGAGTTCTAGGACGAATCCAATGTTAGATATATACCGACCAAACTCAAGATACGATAAAAAAATCTTAGAGGAAAGCATAGGTAAATCGAGAGGTGCGTACCTTTTTCAAGGAGGAGAAGGGGTCACGCTGCTCCTTTCGCCGTCTTCTCCTCGTGCTTTTGCTTCTCAATATGTCCTTTGTGTTTTTGGGCGGGAGGCGGCGGAGGTGGCAGGGGGCAGGGTAGTACGCCGGCGTCGAAGGGTCGGGCACGTTGACGTGATGGAAGCCCAGAGGTGCATCTCCGCCGTCCATAGAGAGGGGAAGGAGAAGAGGCCCAGGGGTATTTTCGTTAACTACAATCATGGGTTGAGCTGCTCATTGACGGCGTTGGGGACTAGAACGTTAAGTTAAACTTCGGTTCTCTATTTGTTACAAACTAAATATTAGTCCCTAATTTGGGAATCGATGTAAAGATCAGTCCCTTTTTTGTAATTTACCCCCATTTTAATGATGGGAACGCATCAAATGCAAACCATTAGAACTTTTAATGTTTACATCTTTTAATGTTTCATCAGATGTACTTCCTGTCCAAAACCCTAGCGGAGAAGGCTGCATGGGATTACGCCAAGGAGAATGGATTGGACCTGGTCACCGTCATACCCACATTGGTGGTCGGACCTTTCTTGAGCTCTTCCATGCCTCCGAGTCTAACAACTGCCCTGTCATTGATCACTGGTAAGTTGCTCTTCTTCAAAAATAAATGATGCATAAGTTAGTTTTAAGTCTTCTTGAATGATATCTATCCATGAAAGTGCTTATCAACAACAAAAAAACTTGCATAGACATAGACATTGGTGTCATAATCATTCATTAAATATGTTGCATGGAAGAGTTATAGTTTTATTATCTTGTTAGCATGCATATTGCACTACAACACAATTGAGCTACAATGATGTTTTCTTCAAAATTCGTCAATAAATTAGCCGTTATTAATATATAATGACGATATTATTCATTGCGAAATGAGTTTTCGTACTCGAAATTAGCGACGAATATCATATATGTCATTATATCATAAGCAACGGTCCATATAGCGACGCATATCCGTTGCTATTTTTCAAAATATCACCTAATCGTCGTTAATTTTTTAGTTTAAAATTTAACGACGATTAATTAAAAGTTTGAAAAATAGCAACGGATAAGTATCGCTACGTAGGCTGTTGCTAATGATATAGTGACATATATGATATTCGTCGCTAATTTCGAGTACGAAAAATCATTTCGCAACAAATAATATCGTCATTATATATTTAATAATGACTAATTTAGTGACGGATTTTTAAAAAACCATCACTATAGCTCAATTTTGTTGTAATGACGATACAACAAAATGGAAATGAAGGACATTTTAAAAATCGTCACCATATCGTGTGTTGTTAAATTTATATAATGATGATATTATTCATTGCGAAGTTATTTTTTATACTTGATAGTAACAATGCATGTCATATCCGTTGTTATATCACTGGCGATGGTCCATATACGATCATTTATTCATTGCTATTTTTAAAATTTTAACTGATCATCGCTAAATTTTGAACTAAAATTTTAACTGGCAATGATTAGCTAACATTTTGAAAATGCAATGGGTAAGCGTTGTTGTATACACCGTCGTTAGTGATATAATAACTAATATATCATTCATTACTAATTTATAGTATAAAAAATAATTTTGCAAAGAGTAATATCGTTATTACATATTTAACAACCGATGAAGGGACAACTTTAATAAAAACCCATCACTATAAGGAGAAGGATCGTTTGTTGTAGTCTATGTTGCAGCAGACTTTACGGTAGGAGCTGGAGCCGTTCGATCTTGATCGAGCGGTTCACACGAATTTGCATGGTACGAGACCACAAAAAGTGCAAATCTGTGCAAACCGCTCGATCAAGATCGAGCGGCTCCAACCCCTACTGCAGAGTCTGCTGCAGCAGGGGCTACAACAGACAATCCTCTCTGTCTCTGTAAACCCATTTTATTGCAGTCCAAATATGAAGAAGACAATGGTATCAAGGTTGACTTGTTTGCATTCATTATGCTAGAGAACGAAGCTCATTACTCCATTCTAAAGCAAGTGCAACTGGTTCATCTGGA
Organism: Ottelia alismoides; assembly: GCA_037367405.1. Classification (NCBI taxonomy): domain Eukaryota; kingdom Viridiplantae; phylum Streptophyta; class Magnoliopsida; order Alismatales; family Hydrocharitaceae; genus Ottelia; species Ottelia alismoides. The sequence goes on from JAZKJV010001291.1 coordinate 143,839, forward strand.
AGATGTATGCAATGCTCTTATGTTCCTCTTCAATCACCCTAGTGCATCTGGAAGGTATATATGCTCTTCACACGACGTGACGATTTTTGAGCTCGCAAAAATGATTAGCTCTCGTTATCCCGAATATCGCATTCCTCAGAGGTACGCAAGATTTAGCATCATCAATCAAAGGCTTGTATGGAGAAGTTGTAAGAATGCTCTTACACAACGCTTCTTGCAGGTTCGAAGGGATCGACGACGACATCGAAAGGGTACATATGTCTTCAAAGAAGCTCTTGGAGCTCGGGTTCGAGTACAAGTACACCATAGAAGATATGTTCGATAACGCCATAAAAACATGTAGGGAGAAAGGATTCCTGGCAACTAAATAAATCAACCATTATAAGGATAAATAATGACCGATTTCAGTACTAATGTATGTGAAAATCAACAAATATTTTTTTACCTGAACAATGTCAGTGACACCACTAATTGATGTCACTAGTTTTTTTCTATAAATAAGTTACCTATTGGATGCTTTTAATGAGTTCTATTTTGTTATTCAATGGGTTAGTAGTAAACCTTGGGAACAGATCCGAACAAGCGCAACACAAATAGAACCACGATCTCAATAGAAAAGCATGCACAACTGCACATGACAAGGATTTATAGTAGTTCGACAATGTGTGTACTCCACTTGCTTACATCAAACTCTGTCTATTATTTCTTAGAAGATTTAGGATACAATATTTGGCGACTGTAACAAAAAAATACCAATGCTACTCGACCAATGAGGATCCATGAGGGAGATCAAGCATTTCAGAACTTCAACCATCGGCTCTCAACTAAACATGAAATGCAATAAATTTTCATTTTTAAGATACATGTTCTCATTTAAACCAATCAGTTCTAATATTAAAATTATACGTATAATTTGATAAAATATGATTCAAGATCATCTATCTCTTCATTATATCTAGAATTCCTTACAGATGTATTAAATTTTGTTGTTCCTTTTCAAACTTTCACTTAATATGTTAACCTTAGGAACATATTCGAAAATGTTTAAATCATTAGATTGTAAATAACCATCGAAGTTAATAATCTATTTGAAAATTCAACTTACTAATAGATTTAAATCAATTTTAAATTTAAAATTTTTATCAAAATTGTAAAGAATTCTGTTTAACTTATTAACTTTATTTAAAATAATATTTGAAATATGATTTTCTTATTTTTGAACACGCTTGATAAGCCATTCAAACCAATAAATTTTAAAATGTAAAAATTATAAGCATAATTTGATACGAAATTAGGATTCAAGCTCATTTGTCTCTTCCATTAATTCTAGTACTCTTTAAAGATGAATCAAATTTTTATTAATTTCTATTTAACCATGATCTTTTTGTATAAAAAACTTACTTAAAGCCTTAGCGACATGTTTAAAAGGTTTAAACTATTAGATTCATCAAAAATTAAATATCATGAGCAAAGCTATTAATCTATTTGATAATCCAACTTACTAATAAGTATTAAATAATATTTACATTTTAAGTTTATAAAAACTAAAAAATATCACTTTAAAATATTAATTCTATGTAAAAATATTATTTCAAATATAATATTTTTTTTCATTTTTAAACATGCATAATAGGTATATACGTGGTAACGTGGCCCCTCCTTGATAAAATTCTTGGTTCCGTCATGTAAGAGGACAACTAATGAGAGCTTGATGTCAAAGATCAAACTATATTTCATCATTTGTGTAGAGATGAGAGAGAGGTTGATCCCTCCCATTAGATTAGATGTGTCTTTTATTTCCTTAAATTTAGCTTTTATTTAATATATTTAGCCTTAATAGTTTCTTTCGATTTGGTTCTCAGTTATATATGTTGTATCAAAGGAAGTGGGTCTTGGTTTTTATTTCTATGTAATCCCGCGGTTAGGCCGAGTATTAGTGTAATGCCACATCTTTGTTCGACAACATCAATCTTAATTAAATCGGGGCTAGTGCCACATGCTTGGTTCAAATATAGTAAGGACGAGTCAAGTGAGGTGTTGCAATCGTCCTAATTGACTCTCTTCTCCCAAAATCATGGCGAAATATTAGCAAAGTTTAGTGTGCCACGATTACAACGACGATAAACAATTACGACAATGGACAAGGGAAAGTCTTCTTCATGGAACCATGGCAGGCGACAATCACCGACAAGTCAGTTGGTTAGCCCTTGATCGACGCCTCCTCCCTACCTTCCTGACAAAATGGGATAGCGTGTCTATTCGATCACGTATATGCAGGATCAGAGAAACCAAATTTTATTACCACCTCTATCGTTAATTCCTCGTCGAAGTTTGCTCCTCCTTGAGGAGCTCCCAAACACGAGAAAGACATGAATACATACTGATATCAGAGCTTCGGTTCGGGACTCGCAAAGTAAACAAACACCCTAACAGGACTCCCCTAGCAAGGATGTTCAAATCCTTCAAAATGGACCTTTAAAAATGGAATATGTATGCCTTCCCCATTTTGATCAAGAAATACAGAAAATAGAAATCAGGAAATGATTGCTTAATCAGGAGTGGAATTTCTTTTTTGGAGAAAAAAACTCAAAACTCTTGTATATGCAAAGCTTCCATTAGAAAGATAGAACTGTGGAACAACTTTTTATGTAAACGATGTCATATTAGAGGATGGGGAGCTTGCACCAAGGTGCATATAATTTTACATGCATCGGGGCTTATATCTTCCACATTTTTTTACTTTTTTGAAAAAATATCGCAATGTATATTCATCTATATATCCCTCCAATATGCCATTCGAATTTCGTCAGAAACAGAGACTCCTATGCCCTCTATCTAGAACAGGTCGATTACAACAATTCTAATACCGTTAAAATTACTTGTTCTAGATGGAGGTCATAGGAGTCTCTATTTCCGACGAAATTCGAATGGCATATTGGAGGGATATATAGATGAATATACATGGTGGTATTTTTAAAAAAAGTAAAAAATGTGAAAGATATAAACTCCTGTGCATGTAAAATTACATGCACCTTAGTGCAAGCTCCCTATCCTCGTCATATTATCCACTAAAAAAATATCCACTGATACTAATGCCCACTATTGATGATAATAACGATAACAAAGTAAATTACACAAAAGTTCCTAAACTATACTGACAATTTCTGTTGTAGATGAACTTTAAAAAGATAATAATTTAGTATCCATTTTCAAGATTTGTCTTAATTGAGCAAGAATCCATATAACCGACCCTAATTAACGTGACAAGACTTTGGCATTTTCTTCGGTCTTAATAATGTTAAAAAAATTGACTTTAATAACAAGATGTTTGAATCTATCAACCGGATTTTCAAGAGTCAAAATAAAGGGGTCCGCATGATTGAAGCTTTCAAGCATAATCGTGGAATTTAACATGACTTCAAATTTCAACGAAATTCGGTCGAATTTCTGTCAAATACCGATATCGTGTCGAAATCAAAATTCGATGGAAATGGTCAAAATGACTGAAATACAAGGATCTAGTACAAAAAATAATCGAAATGATCGAAATTTCGATCGAATTTCAATTGAAATTCTATTTGATCGGTCACCGAAATGATGACCAAGAACGATATTTAGGACCTTGAAATTTAGTTTAATGCCAAATGTGGAAACAATCCTTTTGGTTAATTTATTATGTATATATACATGAAAAAGGAGAGACAGGAAACTAACCTAAAGAAACCTCTTATATTATATTATACACATCGGAGAACACCACAAAATTATTGGGAAAAAGACCTGGAAAAGGAAGTACAGGCCAATCAAACAGATCCCCAAATTTACTCCATCCTGATATCTGCATCCAACCGTCCATCCCATCCCCCGACAGATCCAACGGTCTGTAACTTTTCTCCGATCCCCATCCCATGCAATAACCCCCCCTCCAGCACATCACATGCAACCCGCGCAGGCGGAGCAGCAGAAGCCATTCTGACGTCCCCGTCTGCACCAAATCCCACCTCCACCTTCCCTTCTCTGACACCACCACCGATGCGGTAATCTCACCGCGGCTCACTCCATCTCCTCGAGGCGGCCGGCCTCTCGCAGGGCCTTGAGGAGGAGCAGCCCCTTCCTCCGCCCCCTCGCGCTGCACTCGCCCTGCAGCGCAGCAGCCACCGCCCTCCCCACCTCCACCGGTGCCGTCGCCGCCCACTCGCCGCCATACGCCGCCGTGAGGACCCCCAGGGCGCACTCCCTTCCCCTCCCGACCATCTTCTCAACCGACCCACAAAGCACCGCCCCCGCCTCCGACATCGCCCTCACCTCCGCTGCGCCCTCCGGCACTGTGCACATAAGTTCCAGAGCCGCCAGCGCCCTCTCTGCAGTCGTCGGCGAGGACCCAAGAGAGAGCATGACGGCCTCCACGGCGGCGGCGACGGCGCCGGCCTCCACGGCCGGGAGACGGTTGGGCACCCCGAGGAGGACGGCGAGGAGGACCTTGGAAGCAGGGCGGGAGGTGGATGGGTCGAGGACGGAGCGGATGATGGAGGAGAGTGTGGACAGGGGGCAAAGAGGGGTGATGGAGGGGTCTTGGGAGGCAAGGAAGCGCTCGAGGAGGCGGAGAGCGGTGATGGAGTTGCCGGAGGAAAAGTGGAGGTCTGCGAGTTGAAAGGAGTCGAGCGGAGCAGGGGGAAGTAGGTCGGAGGTGGTGGGGTGCTGGAGGGGGAAACGCCACTGGGTGAAGCTCTGGGAGGCGGAGGAGGAAGATGAGGAGGAAGAGGAGGTGGAAGGGGGAGGTGGGTCGGTGAGTGGTGAAGGTGAGTTGTTGGTAATGGTAGTGGTGATGTCTGTGGTGGGTGGGGGAACGGCAGAGGAGGAAGGTTGGTTTTGGTTTGGAGTAAGGGGAGGGGTGTTGGAGGGGCTGAGAGGGGAATGGGTGCAGTGGCGGAAGATGGAGCAGGAGAAGAGGGGCTTCAGCTTTGGGTGGTGGGATTTGCTGGCCATGGTGGTTGGTTTCCAAGGAGAGTGGAGCTCTGTGGTGGAACGGAGATGGGCGGAGGAAGACGGTGATCGTGTACTTATATATTATTATTGCGCGAGTTGGAAGATGCGGAGGTCGGGGCGTGTGGAGTAGGGATAAACGGGTGGGTGTTCCCGACCCGACAACAGACCCGAATCACTTGGTATACGAAGCTACAAATTCTATGGTCGTATTCAATAGGAAGAAAATTTAGCCACTAAATCAAAGAAAACCAACAAGCCAATGAATTGCACCACCACCACCCTCCCAGAATATAAGTGTTATTTGTATATTTCTAACATAAATGCCCATGGAGAAGAAGAGACACTCTAAATCGACCAAGAAATAATAATAACCACAGTCGCACGCAACCAGAAACTTCCCACTAAAGAATCAAGCTCGAACCAACAAGTCGAGTCAAGCGAGCAATAAAGAGACTCCCGCTCCCGCATGGGTAGTAGCTCTCAGAAAGTTGGAAGGGAGAGGACAAAGGCATGGTTCTATCTCTGGGTTTAGGGTTTAGGGCCTGTTTGGTAGGAGTAACAGGTAGGAGAATAGGCCCTGGAATAAGGGGCCAATTCTCCTCCCGACACGATTCCCAGTGGTACGACTATTCCCCATTATTCCATCTTATTTCACTCTTATTCCTATATTTATCCCACCTTACCTACCTTTATTTCACCTTATTCTCCTTATTTCTATCCTCCAGCTGAATGGAGAATAAACCCTTATTCCCCTTATTCTCCATCCTTATTCCTGCTTATTCTCCTAGGGTTTTGGGTTTTGGTCTTCTTACTAGTGTAGTTGGAATCACAAAAGAGGGCCTCCTGGCCGTATAGGGGCTTGACAAGGGGGTATTGGGGAGCTTTCCTGAACTTGACTACTCGGTGCAAGAAAAACGAATTTCTGGCGTAGAGGGGAGGAGGATAGATTGACCAAAGGCTGGTCAGCCGACTACCTTGAGGGAATGGGAAGCATAGTCAGAGTGCCTAGTGCAGGAAGGTTCTGGATGCAAGGAAAGTCTCTACAAGCTCAGGCCTCAGCTACTAGCAGAGAGTATGGGAATTCGGGAGTAGTCGAGGTGCATAAGAAAGTAGTTAGATAGCATGGACTCATCAACCTACGAGATCTTCTGCAGTTCTATTAGACATCACACAATCTCTGTGACACAATGCGTCTGCCATAAGTTAGAAACATCAAAACAGACATCCTTTTACAGACATAAATAGAGCAATAAGTCGGACATTAATCACACGGATGAGTTTCTTTTAATCTAGAAGCAATACAGAGAATACAGACAGATATCTACTGATGTTTAGCAAACTTTCCGCGGAAGTGCTGCAACATTTTTGTGATGTTGGGCAAGTTCCTGGGAATCCATGCACTCACTTGTTTGAGTTGCCAGTCCTTTGTTCTACTTCCTGGTTTTGACCTTTTCAGTTGCCTGCGGAGCTGCAAAAATTCAAGATTTAAGCATGAACAGGTGGTTAGCATTCATGAAAAAGATAACCAACCTGATTCCAAATCCTATGGAATATTAAGAATAAGGTACTGAGTGAAATCTAACATGATTAGAGGTATATAGCAATAGATGTAAACATCCGAATCCATCCGTTGTCATTTGTATGTTCAGTTTGATGAGTAGAGACTTTGAATGCTTACAAGCATATGAATACAGATGTCCTCCTGGACAAGAAATTCTCATTCCAGTTACTATGAAATGCTTGGTTTGGCTTTTGTTTAATATTCGAAGGATAATCCATCTAAGTTGTTTTCAACTTTCGGAAAGAGTATTCACCATTGGCATTAAAACTGTAGTGATCAAAATTTACAACCTATAATTCTTCTAAATGGCATAGTTGGTATTGTTAGGATTAGGGTCATTAAGATTAGGACTCCTAATCCCAATGGTAGTTGAGTTGTATTCTATTTATATTCCTATTGGGAATAGGACAATGAGGTTGTAATTGATATATATATATATATAGAGAGAGAGAGAGAGAGGCGTGAAGGCATTGCCTCTACACCACATTGAACACTACAAGAGAAAGAGAGTGGGAGAGGAGATGAGAGGGCGAGGGAACGGAGAGAGTTGTACTTGTTCTTTTATAGTGATCTTTCTTCTCTGGCGGTCACGAGAGGTGACTGACGACCGTTATATGATTGTCTTTTCTTTACGTGCTTCCGCGATGGTGGGTGATTGCGCATTCACATCCATATCAGGTAATTTGTATCCCCGGCAACCGGTATCTGAGAGGAGATGATACATGACGAATCGTATCCCATCACGTATTACAAGAAAAATAGTGGTACATACAATACGAACGTACAGATGAGTAGAATCTTCATGTCCTTGAGTTATTTGCTTTGCCCATATGGTAATGTAATGGCAAGACGTCCATCTTTATATTCAGTATTTTGTTTGGCTACTTTGGGTTGTAGCCGAGTGTAATGTCTCCGTGTCCATCATTTCGAGCTTAGGTCCCCGACCGTTATCGCGGAAGACTTGTTGGGCTCCCAATCGAATTCGTTGATAGCCACCAAAAATGCTTAAGTCCAAGTTGTCAACTGGTAATCTCCGACTCTCATAACCCACTCTCACACTTGGTGGATGTTAGTTGTGGGTCTATGTTTGGGGGTGTTACACCAGGTTTGTAAATGATGAAATGATTACCATGTTCGAAGGCAAGGACACTTGAGGAAACTTATATTATTAGAGGCATTCCAAACCATAATTTTGAGGAGAATGAAATTGTTGTTTAGAATGCGCATAGAATGTTGGCATACTCTTCGTGCCAACTGCCAACCTTTCCAAATGTGTGCTAACAAAATCGGCTGAAGTTCTTGTAAAGCTCGTTTTTGCGAAGGTCCATCCAGTTCCACTTTTGAATTCAAATATATTCCCCACTTTTCTAACCATTACTAATATGAATGGGAGAAACTTATTAATCAACTGAAACTATGAAGCATTTGTTTATCTGATATGATAGTAACTTCAACAACAGCTTTATGTACTAGAGTTGAGGGGCAAAATCTCCTCATCACATGTCACCTGCATGAGAACCTAAGAAGAGTAGAGTGACAAGTCCAAAGACCCACCGAGCACGCTGAACAAGTTCGAGCCAACTGAGCATCCAACCATAAAAACACCAAGAAACACAGAAAGATAATCCGAACACGCAATCAACCACGGAAACCATGTACTATTTTACATGGAAAAACCCCACCGGTGTAGTGGAGAAAAAAAACAACATGCAAAGAGATGTTTCACTATGAGAGAAAAACAGGAGTATAGATATAAGAATCCTAGGAGGTGGTGGCTCTCCTGTAATGAGACTCTCTGATGACTCACACCTTAACCATACAATATGTTATAAAATAGAAAGCGGAAGCGGAATAACATAATAAATAAGGATAATCATGAAGAACACAAAGATTTTTATGTGGAACCCTACTCCGGGAGGAGCGGGATGAAACCACAGGAGAAGCCCTCAACGGGGCGGATATTCTATTGCTTTTCTCAATGAGTACAGGAGGTCTGGGGCTCCTTATATAGCCTTCCCAGAGCCTCCAAGTCCCACCGTTGGTCCATGTGGGACTAAACACATGATGGGGGTAAATGGATCTTCTCCAGGATCCATTTACCCTGTTACAACATAAAGGGCGCACAACCAAATACTCTAACACAATACATATATGGATAATCGATAATCCGTTTACGGAATGTAATCGGATCACAAACAGGTCGATGATTCAAGGCGTATTTCACCACTATCACTGCCAAACAATGCATCTTGCAAATCGTGGAGGGTCAACAACCGACTAATACGATCAACAGATCCTGCTGATCATGGGAGAAGGGGGAACAAAGGTCACTGCCCAACATCATAATAACAAACAAATAAGGTGGATATGTTCATCACGAGCATGTGCCGCATGGCCAGTTAAGAGACAACCTTGCTTCACCATATTAACTATCCCCATTACCGCCACTTCTTGGGAATATTTACTATCAAAGATCATTGCATCGAGAAGCATACTGGACAAAGACTCGTGTACTCAACTATATAAGAAGAGGTCTCCCTCCATAAAAGGGGCCAAGCTATTCAATCTCTCTTAGCAATTTCTCCAAATCCTCGATTCTCTCAGAAAAGATTGAAGTGATCCAACACCAATGATACCAAGTAAAATATCTTATCTCTATAGTTGTTCGTAAGTTCTTATATTCTAAACTCCGGTGATCAGCAACTTCACCTCCAATCACTCAAAGTTCTCATCCGATCAGATAGTTGTACAGACTAAAGGTGATTAACTTGTTTAGCAAATCTGCCAGTCCTATAAGTATATCCACAAAGTCTAATGTGAATTCTAACAAAAATCAGCATTTTCTCGTGAAGATCCCCAGAGTGGATCAAGGAACATGGTGAGTACTTTCGTAATGCTACAATAGGCTATATATTTATTCTCAAACCACATACAAAATTGGGATATTAAAAAAAACAAAGCAGTACATCAAAATAGAGCGAGTCAATCATTTATAAATGTATGTTAAGGGATTGGAGATTATCTATCCTAGGATCCATGTATTTAAGTGTTTCTATTTTCGCCAAGTTCTCAACACCAAGCAATTTGTAACCACGTTTTTTGGTAACCATGGGATTCGTAGCTTGATGATGTTTTTGCAGCTTGACCACTACTATGGTATATGCGGTTGCAGCTTAAATATAGCTATCTATCCACCACAAGTGCCTCCAACTAGCAAACAGGCATATGCCACAAAGTCAAAAGGCTCTAATAAACAACAAAGATAGCAGCAAAAGTGCCAAATCGGAACGTTGACATTCAAACAAGCGGGCCCTTTGCATGGTCATTACAAATATCATCAAAATATCAAGCAGCCAGGCATTGTTTACTCTAGTTAGATTTTGATTCAATATTTCTTCTCCTTGGTATTATTTTGGAATTCATTCCACAATCATGTCATCCACATCCATTCTATTTTTTGATATAACATTAAAATATATTAAGATATGAGGAGGGTGAGAAGAGGTAGATTGGAATTTGAAAGAAAAATGTACTTGAAAGAACATACCTAAACCAATTGCCTCGGAACCCTTCATTATCCTTAGCCTTTGGCATGTCTCCATAAACATGCTATCAAGTAAACCACATATAAAACAAAAGTTTCAGAGAATATCATGCATTGCAATTTAAAAAAGACAAAAAGTGGGGTATATTTAAAGCAATAGATTCTTCAAACAAAACATTTATAAAACTAAGCTAAGCATTCTACCGCAACAATTCTTAGCAGATGCTTGACAGTGCTGAGACAAGAACAAAATAAAATAATGCCAAAAGGAACGACTATGAATTGGAATAAGGAAAGAAAGCTGAGGCAAAGAAACATAGAAGTTACAAAGTAAGTATACCATATCATTTATTATATATTCTTTCAAGCTATTTCAGAGAATCATGTAAAATAAAAAGTTTATCACTTCGTCTCATCGCTGACCATTGTAGAGGAGACATGGAAAAAGGAAGAAGTTCTCGCTATGTGGAGTCTGGGAAAGGGCCTTACTACCTTGATTCCATTTACAAAGCCTTGCTTTCTTTTTTGCAGGAGGCTGTTTCCAAACATAAAAAGAAAAAATACGACACTTCATAATATATATAGAGAGAGAGAGAGAGGAAAGGGATCATACTTCACGAAGTAGGTAACTTACCTACTTCATTCTCATTTTTCCCACTTTTTTATTTTTCGAAAATGCTTCCGCGGATTTTCATAACTATATCCCTCTAATATGTCATTCAAATTTTGTCGGAAACAAAGACTCATATGTCCTCCATCCATAACAGGTAATTTACAGCAAATCTAAGACCGTTAAAATTACCTGTTCTGGATGAAGGGCATAAGAGTCTTTGTTTCTGACGAAATTCTAATGACATATTAGAGGGATATGGTTATGAAAATCCACGGAAGAATTTTTTAAAAAATTAAAAAAGTGGGGAAAATGAGAAAGAAGTAGGTAAGTTACATACTTCATGAAGTAGGATCCCTTTCCTCATATATATTTGTATCTGTGTCTGTGTCTGTGTGTGTGGGTTTGTGTGTGGGTGGGTGGGTGCATGCGTGCGTGTGTGCATGTGTGTGTGTGTCAACCAGATTTACAACATAATATTTATTATCCTGACAATAACCAAGTAGATGCCATAGCAAATGCTTGACTTACTCCCATGGAACATCACCAACAAGCATCCAATCCCCATCTTTGTCTTCATAAGTGAGCACATGTTCAGATCCATGAAGCAGATCAGTCAGTCGATTCTCACTAAGCCCATCTTTGCTCGCTAAACCATAAGAACCACAATGCCCTAAAAAAGTTTAGCACAGAATATATTACACCATTTTCTGATTTGGTTAAAAGGAAAAAGTAAATTAAAGTACAGAAAAAAGAGAGAGGCTAAGAGCAGTCCATGCAACAGAAATACAAGCCCCCCATTAACACATCATGTTCATTCATGTTATTACTTACCATGATAACTTTTAGTTACTTTGGTAATTTGGAAGTTAGAAAATGCTATATGTCGCATAAGTCCAGTTACCGAAAAGCAAATCACCTGCTTTTGGTCCCTTTGCTGAATAGCACAGAGGTTTAGTGCGTGTAACAAGCTGATTCTAGCAACAACTCGTGATGCTTAATCGTATAAAAACAGCATTTAATTTTCCAAATTACAGGCTAAAATATGAAAACAATAAGGACAACTTACATCCATCACCAAAAAGTCCTTGTGAAGATCCAGTTTCACTCTACAACAAGATGGTATGCTTTAAAAACATGCATTCTATATATGTTTTTTTGTCAAACGAACTATATGCAACAAAGTCGAATATCAGGTTGAACATATTACTTGGGAATAATTTCAGAAAGTTTCCCTGTTTTTTATAAAGTGATCCCGACCTCAACAATTAATTACACAAGTTAGTGTCAGATTACATTTATTGCAATTACATTACCATGAAGTGGTAAAGCACTTGCTACTGTTTTCTGCCCAACTTTCTGCATTTTTCTGAATCCAGAATTAGTTACATGCTGCTGACCCTGTTGAATCCCAACTTGCAGCTACGGGTTCCCACTAGTCCCACTAGTCTCCTACATCTAATGCAACAAGCAAAACACAGAACCTAACAGTGCATCTCCAAGAGGTTCCACTTAGATAGTGAGTGAGGCACTACCAAAGGAAATGCGACAACCCTTTTACCGCATATGGTATGCACCAATAATGCTTCCCAGATGTAGGTGATATGATATCTTCTTTGGACCTAGTGAGGATTGCCCTGTCTAAGGTGCAACTAATTAACATGTGAAAGCAGAGTTTACCAATGGTAAAGCAACTGAACATTTTCTCAAGTGCCATAGCGAGCTCCTTGTAGTTGCTCAATGTTCTAAGATCAACTTTTCGCAGATAAGGGGCACCGTCCATGCTAACTTTGACATAGAGAGAGCCTGACCCACTCTTGTCCTCAGTATTGTCATTGTTTTTGGATGGATTAGCAGCCATTGAGTTCTTCCTGTAACTTCTGATAGGTGGCCACCCAACAACTTGTGCTCTGTAACAACAATACCACAGTTCTATCAATAAATGTCCATAAACGGACAAAAAAAGCAATTACATGCAAAGATGCCTATATTGTCGCAACAACTGTAGGGCATGATTATAAACTAGATCCTATTTCCACGACTTGCAAGCCAATGGTTCCTAGATAGGACCAACCTATCGCTTGCAATATTCCAAGAGATGAAATTGAAATCAACGTAAACAGCTTATTTGGAGAAGTTAAAACGCAAACTTGCAACACAACACAGTTGAATCACAATAATTGAAATCCATAATTGATCCATGGCATGTCAAAAAGCATTGTAGAGCCCATCTTTCCTTCTTTTTTCCTTTTTTTTTCCGAAATAGCAATAAAACAAAGTCACAGTAAAACAAAGTCATAAACTTTGTGCTCCATCAAGTTGTACCATCAAGAAGCGAATTCAAAAGGAAACTTCAACATGTGAGAAGTAGGGCCAAAGAATGGATCACACTCATTTGAAGCACTAGAAAGAGTATAGGGAGTTCTTGAAAAACAAATATATATTGACAAAGAAAAGAAACTTAAGTGCAAAGAGAAGAATGAGGGATGGAGCGATGAAAAATTGGAAACCGAAGGTAGATGATAAAAGAGATTCTGCAATCAAATTCCTCCAGGAAGCAACAACCAACTCAAAAAAATATAAAAGACAACCAACTTTACGACCTAATGAGCACATAGTCTCAATAAAAATAAGCCTAAGTCCTATCTGCAAATCGTGAAGAAATCTCTTTTGTTCTCGTTAAATTGTCCCAGGAGATGGACAACACCCTGAAAGAAATCATGGATACACAAGCAACAGAAATGCAAGAAACACTTGCATGACCAACTCCAAGCCCAGTGTGCAATAAAAACACTGTTCTCATAAATGTTTAGCAAGAACTCCCACTGGTCAACAATCCGGAGGGAAATGATGAGGCCAAAAAAGGATGGGAAACAACTACAAAAATTATATGTGTCTGGAAGACAAATCGAAGCAAACCAGTCCATGGACAATAAGAATGACTGATCAAAATCAAACAATAGACATAAACTGTTTCTATAATTACTAACTACCAACTATTATGTCAGTGCTTATCCTAATGTATTTCACCGAATTTTCAAGAAATTCCACTCTAAGAAATCAAAGTGGAAAAAACAAAGATGAAAATAAAAACCCACGAATCAGACTTCTCCACATAATTCCATTTTCATGCTTTCCTCGACAGGTTCTTCCTCGGCCAAGACCAATCAAACGTGAACTAAGAGGATCACATGAGCAAATCCGGAACAAGAAGAGCCACAACCACTAGGATTCACACATCAAAACAGAATTCAACGATTACCACCATTTAAACTCAGGAAGAAATCCCTTAGACAGGTCAACACGAACAAACGAAGGATGGGAAAAGACGACACAATATCAACACCAATCAAAAACCACTTCCATCAAACGCATCTCCTTCACGGCGAAATCCAAAAAAGCTCTCAACTTTGAGCACCGAGATCACCCGAGAAGAGCACAAACATAAGAAATCCAACAAAGAAGGAGCTACCCACTTCGCCGCAGGCGTAATCCCCGTCTCATTCCTTCCACCATTGCCATTGTTCTTGGGCTCCTCCTCCTTCATATTCTCCCCCCTCGGCGAGAACAAGGCTCCGCCTTTCCCCATCTCCCCTTCACATCCCTTCCCCCCGGGGAAGACCCACTTCCCAGATTCGTCGATCGCGTCGGAAAAAACCCTCTTTGCTCCCGACCCGTAGCAGCTTTTGCTGAGCCCAAGAGTGAGTAGAGGCATGTCCTTCCTCTCGGGGGAGCCAGACCCCGGCGGACCCAGCCTCAGCTCCGTGCCCTTCAGGTCGTCGAGGTTGTGGGAGGTCCCCATGGAGGAAGGGGGAGCCTCGGAGATGCCTATGTAATCATGCTCCATAGGAGGTTGTGGTGCCATGGAGGTGGTGGTGGTGGTGGGTAGCAGCTGTGGACATGAAGCGTGCGTTTGGGAGGAGAGAGGTTTTTGGTTGCAGGAGAAGCTTCGTATAGCCTTTCTGCTGCTGCTACTTGAGTGTGGCTGTGAAAGTTATAGAAGAGAGAGCTGAGCTTGAGAGAGAGAGAGAGAGAGAGAGAGAGTTTGTATGAGTGGAGCCATTGGCCTTCAGGTTATTCATCCTTTTTTCGTTGAAGTGGCAGCATTTGTAAATAGATAATGTTTAGGGGGTAAAGCTACAAAGAAAGTATGAACTCTTCATCTACATATTAAAATAAAGATTTTATTCCTAAGTAAATAAACCATAAAAGATTAGTTCAAAAATAAGCTAAGTTAAACATCAATAAAAAGTTTAAATTCAATTATATAAATAAATCGAATAAGATAAGTTGGATCATGTTCATTCATAAACATATGTCGGTGTCTGTATCGGAAAAGGGAGCCTACACTCTAAAGTATATGCACCTTCCTACACCTACTCCTTTATTTTTTTATTTTTTGAAATGAAACTTTGGGAGATTTATACCACCATATATTACAACGATGACATTTCAAATTCAATTTAGTTCAAAATTTTAACTTGATTTTTAATGAAATCATGTCTCGTGTATCTAAAGCTGAAAATTGAGCGAGAAACCATATTGAACACATGCACCTATATATTTAATTAATATTTTTATCATTCATGTATATGTATATATTCATGTATATGTATATAAGAAACATTAGTTACAATTTAAAAACAACTGAACATATTAAAAATATAAAAAAACTTAAATAAAGGACAAAAGAGAGAGTAATGCTGTATATATAACAAATAACCAACCCACTTATATTTTATGTAAAAAAATAATGATGTTTAATTTCATTCTTTTTTTATTCATACATAATATATATAGGGGTTGGGGAGTATGCATCCAGGTGAATGTAATTTTACATGCATCGGGGTCTATATCTTCCATATTTTTTTTACTTTTTTTGAAAAATATCACCATGTATATTCATCCATATATTCATCTTATATGTCACTTGAATTTCGTCAGAAACAGATACTCTTATGCCTTCCATCTAGAACAGGTAATTTTAACAGTCTTAGAATTGTTGTAATCGACAGGTTCTAGATGGATGGCATATGAGTCTGGCGAAATTCGAATGACATAATGGAGGGATATATAGATGAATATACATGGTGATATTTTCCAAAAAGCAAAAAATGTGGAAGATATTAGTCCAGATGCATGTAAAATTACATGCACATAGGTGCATGCTCCCCAACTCCACACACACACACACACACACACACACACACACACACACATATATATATATATAAAGGAAAAAATGAGGTTGCCTCGGGGGTTATTTTCCTGCATTTTTTTATTTTTTGCAAAATATTACCATGTATATTCATTTCTATATCCCTCCAATATGTCATTCGAATTTCGTCAGAAACAGAGACTTCTATGCCCTCCATCTATAACAGGTAATTTAATTGTCTAAACATTGTTGTAATCAAACTGTTTTAGATGGAGGGATTTCTGACGAAATTTAAATGGCATATTGAAGGGATATATAGACGAATATACATTATGATATTTTTTAAAAAAATAAAAATCACCGAAAAATGACGCGGAGCAGCTAGGTGCAAGCCCATCAAACCGATATATTAACTAAGTAGAAAAGAAATAAATCTAAAAAAATGAAAATATATATAAAATGGGGAAAATAATGCGTGTATACTGCATATATGTAAATATATACCCAATTCTACATTTAACTAATATATTAAGAATCTAACAATTAAACAAATATCTATTTAGTATTATATTAATATATTATGACATAGCATATGTACATAGACAACCAAAAAAATCTACGAGATTTTTATCTATGTTTAAATGATATCTTATTAAATATTATGTATTTTCCTTTATATTTTACATTTTGTGAATTTTTCAGAATGCATCTCATGGTCAGAACTTAACCCACCTTTACTGCATGGCGTGCACCAATTCGCCACTTCCATCCCTCGTTGACCATGCCAGACCCATGTCAACACCCCAATCCACCTTACATAGGTCTACCTCTGTTGACCTTAGGTCAACTTCTCCATCAAACTACATTTCACCTTTTTCTTCACTCGACCAAACCCACGCTTCCATCTCGTTTAGTTGATATTAGGACCCACTTCCAAGCTCGTGTTGTCCCCTCTTACAATAGTCTACCTCAATCTCCATCACCTCCACCATCCTCCAAACCTCATGCCAGCACCTGTAACCTCCAAACCAACCCAAAAGCATCCCGATCTTATGAGGTTGTATCTTAAATCCATATGAACATGATCCCATCATCGTCGTCGTCGTCGTTCACTTTTAAAATCGAAGCCCCAAACCAAGCATTCGTATCCTATATATACCCATCGGAATCCCCAAACTCTGTCGATCTGTCATTAGGTTGAGAGTGTCCCCCAGCTTCCCACTCCTCATGTGATAGGGGAGGCATACATGATACATCGAGGCATCGACATGTTCTTCCTCATATCTTGTGCTATCCAGAAGCCTGCAAGCTTCTGCAACAGAGCTCCAACTTTATCTGAGCGTCACCACCTCGTCGCAGTTTGAGGTTACGATCGAGCCATCAAAGCATGCTGATATGGGCGATATATCTCTCATATATCATCGAAATTTCGTGTCGACACGATATCGAAACGATATCGATATCGATACGACCTTCCATGATCTGGGCTATATCTTAATATCCACCTGAAGAAGATTGTCCTTTGCTTGAGGCTCACTTGTGTTGAATTTCATCAAGATAATTTCAAAATTTTCCCTAATGTTTGTCAAAATCTGGAGCTCCGATTTTATATCTTAATTTCCTTTTAGGAATCTAATTAATATTTCAAAAGTAGGGCTACGGGTATAAATATAATTATGGATCATTATTTTCTAATCCGTTTAAAATACATGTAAAACCACATATATATATAGGGTATGGTCCTTCCTGAGTTCAGGATGGCCGCCTTTTTTTATAAAAAGATACCAACACTTTACTAGAATAGGTAAACAAATTGTATTATAACAATACATTATAATGTACAATTATACATTGTAAAATACAAAAATACACATTGTATTTTTTCAATAAAACATCAAAATAATGTATTATAATACAAGTCGTTGACCTATTCTACAAAAAGGGTGGCCTTCCTGCACTATGGAATGTAGGGGTGCACATGGATCGGATAAAATCCGTAATCCGATCCAATCCGTTGTCATTGGATTGGATCGGTTTGGATTTATAAGTTTAATGGTTTGGATCGGATTGGAATTTTACAAATCCATTCATTTGTGGATTGGATCGGATTATTGTCAAAATCCAATCCGATCCAATCCGTTAATCCGTTAATAAATAATAATATATATTAGTTTATTTATTCTCAATAAAGCATATTATACGTTACATTTTGTTTGGAAGCTATGTGTAAATATCCAAGCAACTCTCTTTATAACTTAAATCTATTCCAATTCAAGTTTTACCACATACAACTTGTTGGAAAGCCCTTTATCTCACCTCACTAATTGGTTTAGAAAATAGTAATACCTACCCGCATTGCCCTTCAGACCCTTCCAATTTTTCAAACGAAACATCCTTCTAAAAATAATAATACATAAACCTAAAACCACTCGGGATCCATTCCAAACAAAACACTCACCCGTGTCACACACATCTCCAACCTCAAGTGTACACATATCTCCATCAGATGTCATCCTTGTCCTAACTACGCGTATGCGCAGCCAGATCTTCCTTGCGCACGCACAGTTAGACCTCATCCTCTGCTCTTCCAGACCTCCCTTGCGCGTGTGTAGCCAGATCTCATCCCCAGTTGAATGTCGTTTCGTCATCATCTACACTCTCCTTGTCCCCAACTATACACACGTGTAGCTAGACCTCCCTCGCGTATGGGCAGTCAGGAACCTCAAATACATCCCTCCCCACTACGCAGTCGGCCACGGTTCTTGTCCCAAACCTCCCTCACGCACGGTCATGCTTCCCACATCACGTAGCCAAGCAGGTTAGTTGCAAGTTAGTTGTAGTTCCTATTTGATATATACAAACTTTCAATTTTATTCAAAGTCGGCGTGATTATTCTATGACTTCTACGGATCTATGCTCTTTTTATTTAGTTATACAATGAATGTTTGTAATAAATCCACAATAAGAATATATGTTTTTGCTTTAAAAAATTGAGTCAAATTGCTTTCCAAAATTAACTATTCTTTTCTTTATATTTATCCATAATCTCAATTTTAGATCCACGAATCGAACATCGAGGTCGACTATGCCACAAACTTCATCATAGATTAGGTGAGCATTAAAAAATCCGAACCAATCCGATCCAATCCGTAATCCGATGGATTGGATTGGATTGGATTTGCATGTTTAATGGATTTGATTGGACTGGAAAAATAAAAAATCCGTTATATGTGGATTAGACACGGATTAAGCCAAAATCCGATCCAATCCGATCCATGTGCACCCCTAATGGAATGAGCACGTTCTATTGTAAGTATCCCTACAAAAATATCTGATCGATATTTCTTGATGTATGGTTCGCTAATTTTGTTGCACGTAAATCAAGTCATCATCCTCTGATGTATTTCCAACAAGCTTGAATCATTTTTTTATGTCAAAGGTTGTTAATCATTTGGTTTTATAAAAAAAATACATGAGTTCTGAGCTCAAGGGATATCTAATGTCATCTTGATATAGTTCTCGTACCAATTAGACCTTCTCGCGACAATACGACCTCTCTAATTTCTGAAATCAATTCCTATTGAAACTCTCGAGTAACATTGTTTGACAGATTTCAACCGACCATCTTTAGGCCCTTTCTTTGTTGCCCAAATAGAAATTGGCATATCATCATCCTTAATCACATGTGAAGCTTTTTACTTATCCCACTACTTTAATGAGTGCATCAACTTCCAGAAAATAATTTTTCAGTTATGTTCCTGCAAGGATATCATAAGGTGGGTCTTATCTAAATTAGTTGTCTCTTTAGGAAGGATTAGGTCCAACCACCTATCATCAAGATTGATAATAAGGGTGTTAAAATTTAGAGATGATCAATGTATTTAACCCAAAAAAAATGACAGTTGGAAATCTTGGTTGTATGATAAGTAACATTAAGCTTGTATATGATGTTAAGATACGTCCTTTCTGGTTTAGGTGATAACTGATTTCTGTGGACGGAGAGCCTCTTGCATATCTATCCATATCTATTTCTAAACATGATATGTACATTAACTATATGTCACATACAATTGTTATCTGTATGTATATTGAATTTTGTCAGTCGATAAATTGTAACTATATGTATGGATTGTTCTTTATTACTCAATTGCATGATAATTTTTATAGGTGTAACCTATAATTTGATTTTTGTAAATTATATCAATGGACTAAATCTTTAGGTAAATACCTAAATTATCCATGATGTTTCTTTAATTTTCTCATATTGATATACAATGTAAACAATTACCGTTAATTGATTGGATACACACATTCAACTTTTATTATACCGTATTAGCATTCATTTTTGTTCATCTTTTTAGAGACTTAATTGAAAAATTAATTATTGTTTTGGCAATCACCATTATGCATGAGTGGAAATTGTTCATTGTTGATCCATTAGAGACTTTGACTTGACCGAATATCGTGCTTACTGTTAATTCTACCAATTGACCATTGCAGACGAGTAATTCTGCACTACTCCCAAATAATTTCCACTATGATGGTTAACTCGATACTAGTGTCTGTTACATTGGGATTTGGATAGGAGACCTTATTTCTATGATTTAAAAATTTTGATTTATGGGAACGAGGTGGCTCCCATCTAAGTTCGAGTTGTCCGATGTCGTTAGATGGTACCAATATTCATTGATATTTATGTTCTCAAAATATGTGAGCATTCAAGAACAGTTTATGTATTGTTATTGTTATCTCTTGGTATTTTGCACAATTAGAAATTCTTGATATAGTTCGTTGTTTTTATTGACAAATATTCATTATTGAATAGAATTGCCCAATATATTAGCATTTTTAATGTTTGAGTTGTATGGATATATATTGACGTGTCATAATTTAATAATGCATGTGTAGTCAACTTCGTTTGGCTATACTACATTGCAGCTTAGTAGGGAGCGAAGTGGAAGACGACCAGCTAATTTAGAGTTGTTGTTCCATTCAGTAAGTTACGTTAATGTATGAAACTTACTGTTAGACTCTCATTTCTGTTTTGTAGTTGAGAACTGATGAATATTTGGATTATTGGTTAATTTCTTTATTTTATTCCATCATTGTATAACACTCTAACTATTGTTATGGATTATGAACAATTTGTCTCGCTTTTATACTCGAAAAAAAAGATTCATTATTTTGGGTCACTTTCGTAAAATTTTCCCATATTTCGAGGTTTGAAACGTGACATAAGGTTATTTACTACTTGCACATAGGATACTTTCAACTCCTCTTGTTATATTCTATTACATATGTGCAACTTTAGGTAGGGTTGTTCAAAAAATTTGGGTCAAGCGGGTACCTAGCTTGACCCGTACATTTTGACCCTAAACTCACATGTACCCATTTGGAAAAACGGGGTCAGGTACCCGTTTGTCTTGACCCATGCCCCATTCAAAATATCCATGTGGCATAGCGGGTACCCGCGAGTACCTTATTGAAATCTTTCACTTGCCCTTTAATTCAAAAAAATACAAAAAGTTAGATATGACACAGATATAATTATCACGCTATTGATATACATTTATAATAAGGATATGGTTATGAATACATATATCGATAAATATGAAAAATGTAACATCATGCAATAAATGATATGAAAATGAAATCAATCAGATTTTGATACAACTATTAGAAAGAATATAATAATTTATCTTAAATGTAATTCAAATGAAAATATTTGTATTTAAATCCGTATTGATTTTGAAATGGATATAGATAAATAGGTTGGATCATGGGATATGGTCGGTCCGAAATCAACATTGACTCGACCCGTAAAAGGCCGAATCTGACTTGTACCCAAATATAATGGGATGGGCCTGGACCCTCCAGACCCCGCGGAAACCCAATTTGGCCTGAATCGACCCACGTCCTTACTATAGTTATTTTAAAATTTATATTAAATGAAACGACGTTCTATCAAAACAACAATTTAAGACGATAATAGAATGTGTAACATTGGTTATATGAGAAAGATGGCGGATACGGTGATAAATCAGATACGATGATAAATTGGATAAGAGTCCACACCTTTCGAGTATAATAATTTAAATAATACAATTTAAATTATATACGATGCATTGTACATTAAATTATATACAAGTCATTGTATAAATCGAATACGAGGCATTGTATATTAAATAATACAATTTAATACTTCAAATCGAACACTTTTGCAAAAAATATGAGCTCTTGGATACATTGATAAATCGGATACGAGGCTACACATTTGCGGGTATAAATAATTTTACCATGGAAAAATTAATAATATTTCAATTAAACATTGTTGCAATACATTATGAATAAACAGATACGGCAATGAATTGGATACTCGAGCATACATATGCATGTTTCAATTGAACGCTCATGCAATTTACCCATTGTTTAATGTCTAATTAATCCCCTCATAGCTAGGGATGTTGGTAATCTAATACATGGGTATTTTTATTTTTTTGATTTTAATGTGTAGCTCCATCACATTTTTGACAATATTAAAATTATAGCTCCATCACATTTTTGACAATATTAAAATTATTGAATAATACAATAATATGATGATTGATTTTATAAATAACTTGTTCAATTTAATGATATGTTATTCCTATAAATGTAAATAGATGGATAATGTGGGAATCATTTTTTCTTGGAAGAGATATTCTGCGGATACCCGTAGGTACCCGTTAACCATTCAAATGAACCGGACACCCGTTAGATACAGGTACCTATTTGAACGAGTCGGGTCGACCCGTGACCCAGTCGTAATGAGGCGGGGCAAGTCAACGTACGAACGGGTCGGATACCCGCCCCGTAAACACCCCTAACTTTAGGGCAACACCATCATTAGAGATGCGTTCACCCTCCATGGATCTGAAAATGTTCGGTTGCAACATGAAATCAATAATTTAGTCATTTGATATGTATCAAGACATAACTTGATCTTATATAATTTTATTCTCTTTTCTAATGTATAAGGGATGAATTAGTGGGATGGGAAGTCACGTACAGTAAAATTCCCATGACATTTGAGTACTTTTTATCCATTATATAACTAACAACTAGTTGAGATTTAGGCATGTCATTGAATATCATGATGGAATGATTGATTTGGATATTGCCATTAAAATGATTTTGGAAATGTCGTTTTTAGTCGTCAAGTATCATGATTGCACTAAATATGGGGAGTAATTATGCATGATATCTAATTCAGATAAGGAATAAGGATCTTATTGGTTTTAGAGTAATAACATAAAAGTGTCTTTAATATACACCCGATTTCAATGTCAAATCCAAACTTTTAAAGTAATATTTTAGTACATACTTATTAATTTGGTAATAGTGTAGTCTTCAGAATGAGCTAATATCGTCATCTTTTGGATTGAAAGGATAAAAATGCCCTCCATTCATATGCAAAAGCAAAACCCTAAACTTTCTCATATATCTTCTTCCAATCTAGCTCCACCGCCCTCTTTCCGCTATTGCCCTCATCTCCTTCTCCACCATCTCATCCGCCCGTTACCCCCACCATCACCTCTTCTGCTGCCTTTGCCATATGCACCCTCCACACCACCTCTCCCTTATCTCACCGCCACTGCCTCCTGCACCCTATCTCGTTGCCTCCACCACCGGCTACATGAAGCTTCGATTTGTCTAGTTCATGGAGCCATTATCAGGAGGTTATGTATAGGGCTGCTAATCGAATTGAACTGTAACGAACAGACCTATGTTCGAGTTCGGTTCGATAAGGAAGTTCTAAAGTTTGAGTTTGGTTCGATAAATGTTCGATAGGATATATTCGAGTTCGAGTTTGTTTAGAAAATGAATGTTCGAATTCTATTCTATAACAATTCCTTAACAATTTAACTTAACTAAAACTTGTTTATATGAACAAATTTGAAACTGGAGTTCCATAACAAGGTTCGATAAGCACAATGCTCCAGATCTTAATTCCTAAAATTAGACTAAATAAAAACCTAATTACTTACACTAACGCCTACACTAAGACACTGAAAGGAAATGCAATAATAAAACCTATCCTAAGCAGCTCTTACCTGTCCTAAACCAAGGAGCAGATGAAGCTCACCGGAGGTGGCTGGTGAAGCTTGGACCGCCGCAATCCAAGCCTTTATCCTTGCCGACGAGACTAGGAAATCGATGTTGTCAACTCAATCCATGGAGGTTCTCTTGGGGTTACAGACTTGGAAGGAGGATCAAATCGCAAAAAGAGGGCAGAGGTCGGATTTTATACAGATGAGTTTGGGAAAAAATGGCAAGGAGATTGCGTGGAGGAGGAGTGTGGTAGGTGAGATCTATAGGTAAGGTGATGGAGAGGGTTGTGTGAGCTGCAGAAGGGTGAGGTGCTCGAGGAGGATGGCAACATCGAGAAGGAGTAAGAAATGGGAGGAGGAAGCCTCCCAGTTACCTCTAACAGAAGTTAGAGGCGAAGGAACGACTGTTGACCATAGGTCAACAGTCAGATGCCTTTGGTAGGTCCACATGGACCAACCAAAAAAAGGAGATTAAAAATCTCTTAGAAATTGAATTAAAAATAATAGATGATTTTATTAATTTTAGGTTAAAACATAAGATTTTTTTGTGATTTTATGCAGTATTTTATTCTGATTTTTATTTATTTCTACAAGTCAATTTATTATTTGTTAATATTTACATGTATATACATAGGTAAATGTACATGTATTTAGTATTTTTATTATTTTGGATTGTATATTTTATTAATTTTATAGACAATTTATTTACTTATAACTTACTTAATTGCATATTTACATATTTTTTATTTATTTTTATTGTTTTATTATTTATAAAAATAAATAAGTATATGTACTGTATAGGAATAATCTACCTATATATTTTAATATATTATTTATTTTTATGAATTTTAAATGATTTTATTCTAATTTTATTATGGAAATATATTTTCTGCAATATTCAATAATATGTAAAAATATAAAGAAATTAAAATATAAATAATAAATATATTGATTATTATATGCACGTATACTACACAATGAGGGTCAAAAGCCAACTTTTGCATCTTAATTCCTAATTAAATGAATCTGCCTTTATTAAATAGATAATTTAATTTTATGAATAATAAAGGAGAATTTGATCAATTTTGGTTCTTTATGGAGAAGATACAGATATGTAATGTTTTCTTTACGACTTTTTATTTTGTGTGTCCCATGCACTATGTGCATTATTTTTTAACGAAATAAATTTTGTAGTTTTCTTTGTATTTTTATTTATAACTTTCATATATATAGTTTATTATTTGAGATGTAGAAATAAGGAAATAAAATAGGTCCAAAAAGCCTATTATGGGATTAAAGGATTAGGGTTTCTGTGTTGTATTTTGTCCAATTGATCTACCCTATCTCCCCCAATTTTATTCCTTATCGATTAGGTCATCGTGATGAATGGGTCTCGTGGTCTAGGGTCACTCAGTGTCTTTAACACTTCCTTTTCTTTTCATCCGTCATTCTTTTATTTTGGTATTAAATACATTATTTTGTACAATATGTATAGATCAATTATTAAGTGTTATTTTATTCAAATTAATATTATATACATGCATTTAGTTAGGGATTTAAGGCCAAAATGAAAGATAAAGGTGATGAAATGGAGATTCATCACCTCCCTATACTTGCCTTTTCTAGTTCCAAGCAAACACTTATGCCAATAAGTGTAGGAAACGAAAATAAAGAAAAGAAAAAGAAAGAACTTAGAACATTTTTTTACTTTTAAACTTATCTTAATAAAATCAAAGTTTGGAGCTTAGTTAAGACCTTTAATTCTTGGTTTGTTAGGAACCGCATCAAGGTTAAGAAGTGTGATGCAATAGCCCTTAGATTCCCTAATCCTATCATTCAGTTCAATTCACAATCTAGTCAGAACTACCCTCTCAGTCGCATACTCCGCAACCTTGAAATAAAACAAACCATGTGTGTGAATTTTCTAGTATTTTATTCATGTATATAGCACAATAAAGGTCTAAAAGATAACTTTTACTTCTTGTGTGTGAATTTTCTAGTATTTTATTCATGTATATAGCACAATAAAGGTCTAAAAGCTAACTTTTACTTCTTAACTCTAAATTAAATGAAATCATCTTCATTAAATTTCTAGTTAAAACTTATATATAATTAAAGGTGATTTTTTTTGCATTTTGAGTTTTTATGAAGAAGATATGGGTCTGAGAAGTTTGGGTTTTGTCTTTTTATTATGAGTGCAGAATTAACATTGTATATTATTTTTATGTGAAATTAATTTTGAACTTCTTTGTATTTTATCTTAACTCTCATGTACAAAGTTCCCAAACAAATCACTGAACTATCAAGGAGTGTCCTTCTCTGGCAACTCGTACTCGGAGAGACAGAGATTTCCTCCTAAGGTCAGGTGCTTACTTGTTCACAATCAAAAAAGGGAGAAGCAATAAGAATGGAAAAAGAAGTGGAAATGGACCAGTGTAGCCTCATTCCCTTGTGAAGCTCGACCAATGTAATCGAATCTTCACCAAGAATCATGTTTTTCTGGATGCTCAAATTTTTTGACTTTTTGGTATAAGCTTCTTTTGGATATTTCTTTATATTGCATTGCTCTGCATTCTTATTTTGCCCCGATGGATATAGAATCTTTTGGTCTGCCCATGTTTTGGGGTCTTGGAAAAAGTTGTGCTAGCAGGTCATTCCTCATCCGAGGCATTGTTTCAATCCAGCCTCCAGTTGTTAAATATCCTTTCTACCAGAAGAAGTAGGTTGAAGTACCTATTTCAATAGTCCTCAAGAATGGTTCCTGATCCACCCTTGATGAAGCGGCCTAGTATCGTCCTA
>JAZKJV010001291.1:170686-380578 GCA_037367405.1 Ottelia alismoides
TGAATAGTGGATTAAACTGGAAGTGGGTTTGTTGTGGGTTTGCTGCGATATGATTGTATTGAAGTTTGGAAAAAACGAGTAGTTATTATGATGTGTATTGTATTAAAGTTTGGAAATGTGAGTAGAAATGGAGTAGTTGATAAACCCAAAATTCTAACGGTCGTGTATTCCTCACAAGGCGGGAACACAGAAGTCGCTGCGGTGACCGCTAAGAAATCCGGATTTGATCAAACAATGAACCCACAACAGTATAAATCAAGCAATGAAAGACAAGTGTAATGTCAAATTTATTTTAACTCTACAAATAGGTGTATAGTGTAAGTATGTGTAGAGTGTCGAACTCAGGGAGCAAACAAGATAGATCGGGCAATAATGCACACAAAAAAAATGTGAATGCGATCAATGTCTACAATTATGCAAATTTTTGTGGGTTTTAATTTTATATTTTTTATTGTATTTTCAATTTTTAATTTTGTATTTTGGTTTTTAATTTTACTGATTTTATATTTTATATTTTATATTTTTGTATTTTCTTTTTCAATAATTAAGTATATATACAATAGAAGAAAAGAGGGGATAAGGTATTTATAAAAATAGATAAAAATAGTCAAAAGTTAGGGAGTAAAATATTTTTGGTCTTTTTTATAATTTTCTACTATTTTTGTGATTTTTGTGGACTTTTCAGAATATTTTTTGAATTTTTAAAAGTGGAAATACAAGAAAACAGTGAGCTATGCTACTGGCCGAAATTAAAATGGGAATGAAAAATAGTAAACAGTGACAAAAATTTTCCCAAATTAATTTTAAAATAAAGACAATAAAATAGAGAAACTACAGGAACTGAGTTTATTTTTTAGGAATTTTCTAGATTTTTTAGATTTTTTGAATTTTTTAAGAGTTTTCTAATTTTTAAGGTTTTGTTTAATGATTTTTTGACTGGCACTAAAAACAATAAAATAGACTTAGGTAATTTTTTGGAATTTTTCAAGGAGTTTTGTTATTTTTTGGTATTTTCTAATGCAAACAGTAGCTAAAATGCATGTTTTTGAATTTTTAAATATCAAAATGCAATAAAAATGCAATACAAAAATGTGGCGTGAATAAGCAAGCAAACATGAGCCTATGATATTTTTCTGGTGATTTTTAGCAATTTATAGTTGCATCAAATAAATAGAGACAACATCAAGAAACTACACTACTGGCAAGGGTATAAGTGCAAATAAGCAAACATCCAGGGGGTAAAGTACAAATTTCACACAAAATATATATCTGAATATTGCATTTAATGGACTAAATACAAATAACCAAACCCGCGGGAGTACACCTGCAAAATACCCACCCCAGCGCGTGAGTAGCACGCGCTTGGGAAGGACCTAAGTGTAAGATACAAAATTCCCAAGGGCTACTATACAATTTACCCAAAAATATTACATGTGATACAAATGTTCACGGACTAAAGAGAAATAGCGAAATGGCCGAGGGCCTCTCTACAAAATGGCCACGCGTCTCATGCGCTCGGGCACGGGAGGTGACGTGGCCTAGGACCTTTTTGTAAATAAAGGAAAGTACGGAGGTTGGTTCCTAAATATTACAAAAATTAATTAACAACAGATGAAAGTTTAAGTTCTGTTTAATAAATACAAAACTTTCGCGGATGAAGTATGCAAAATACCCACAAAGGGTGCGATCCAACGGTGTGGCATGGGCCACTTATCCACGTGTCGTCTCTTAGTCGCGCGATGACGGTTGGGCTTGGACATGCACGATCAGATCCTGCGCAAAGATCGACGGCTGAGGCTTCGCGGGATCTGACGGCTGAGGCTTCGCGGGGTCTGATGGCTGCTGCTATGCTTGGCGGACACCGGGGATCCAACAGCTCCGAGGGGCGTTGGATGAACACGCGAATAACCCGTGCCCGACGAGTTTAAATCGCCGTGCACAGCCTCCTTGGATGTCTTCCTTCACCGCTAGGAAGCCTGGGAGTACGTCGGTGATGCACTGAATCGTCTAGAGGCCGCAAAACGGGTCGAACAACGCTGGAGCTCTTACGCGACGAGGCGACAGCTGCTGCGCTCCAGGTGCGCCGGCGACCTTCAAAATCCCCTCGAGGCGTCTCCAAGACGTGTAGACCTGCAGCAAGTGGTTAAGGCGGTCGAGGGCAAATTGCCGCGACCCACCTGGTGGCGAAAAAGGGGCGGAGCGGTGGAATGGATGCTCGCCGGAGCTTGCTCCGACGAGGCGGCGACAAGAGTGATTAGATGGATCTTAGGAGAAGTGGAATGCGGAAAATAGAAGCTAAGACTACTGGGACTGAAACTAAAGTAAAAAACATGAATAAAAACGGACCTCAAGGGTTATGTGCCCGAGGTGGAACCTCACGACGGTGCGGCCACCGGAGATGGCTGGAAACACGCCTAGGAGCACGAGCTACACCTCAACGAGATGCTGGGATCGACCCGTTGTCACCGGGGATCCTTCAGCCAACGCTCGGAGGTCTCGGCCTTCAACAAAAGCGGTTCAAAGATCGAAGGGAAGGCTAGAAGGTCATTTTGAATAGATGGTCGAGTGGGCTCATAAATCGAGATGAGCAGCTCGATGCAGCGATCCACAGCCCAAGGAGAGCCTTGGGCGTGAATCACCACAAGCCGAGGAAGAAAAGTCATGAAGACTTCGTCACAAGATGGTGAAAGGACCGTCCTCGAAAAATGGGTGAAAGCGGGTCAAAACCTAGTCTGGCAAAGGCTACAGGGGGCGGGTCAGAGAGTTGACCCGCCGGTCAACCCTCAGACCCTCCTGGTTGGTCCACGTGGACCAACAAGGGAAAACCCTGGGAAAATGTTTTGTAAATTCATTTTAAAATAGAAAATGATTTATTTAATTTTAGGTTATTTAATAAAAAAATATTTATTATTTTATAAATTATTTTATGGTGATTTTTAATTATTTTTATGAGGTATAATTTTATAAGTTCCCTTTTACGCCCTTTATAGGTATATTATCTATATATTTTATTAATTTATTTTTTATTTTGTGTTTTTAATTTATTTATTTTTGTTTATTATTTTATAAATTTATAAAGTATTTTTATACACTTAAAAATATTTTTATTTTATTTTTATGAAGTATTTTATACACTTAATCAAATATAAGTGTTAATAATATAGGTATAAGTATAGGTATTATACCTATGTATTATGTATATATATGTA
Organism: Ottelia alismoides; assembly: GCA_037367405.1. NCBI lineage: Eukaryota > Viridiplantae > Streptophyta > Magnoliopsida > Alismatales > Hydrocharitaceae > Ottelia > Ottelia alismoides. The sequence goes on from JAZKJV010001291.1 coordinate 173,896, forward strand.
TTTTATTTTGTGTTTCTTTGCATTTTTATTCTTTTTTTAATATACATATGTATTATAAATAATGTTTACAAAATTATAAAAATATAAAATTATAAAAATAATGAATAAATAATAACGTGAATATTTTAATCTATACAAGTATACAAGAGGGGTCCAAAACTCAACTTTCAAACCGTAACTCGGAAAAATACAAAACCACCTTCATTAAATAGTTTATTTTACACTATATACAATTAAAGTGAGTTTGATGCATTTGGAGTTTTTATTTGGGAGATGCAGGTCTGAGAAGTTGGGATTCTGGATTTTTATTCAGATCATAACTTTTTATCTGTGTATTATTTTTCAGTGAAATCAATTTTGTATTTTTATTTTTTTAATTATCTACAATTTTCATGTGCAAAGTTTCTTTATTTGAGGTATAAAAAGTGGAACAAAAAATAGGTCCTAAAATGAATAAATAATGAAGGAACTTTAATTGTATTTTAGCCCTTATCTCCCCCTACTTTATTCCTTGTCGACCTATTCATCGAGATGCCTAGGTCTCGGGGTTTCGGGTCATAAAATATTTACAATATTTTATTATTTTTCTTTTCTTTTATTTATTTTATAATTTTGACTTTAAATACAGTATTTTATACACTATTTACACACACAAGCATGAATGCTAAGATGCAGGAATTAAGGGTATTTACACGCATTTGCTATGGTTTTTAATGCCAAAATGATAGAATAAAGATGATGAAATGTGGATTCATCATCCCCCTATACTTTACCTTTGCTAGTCCCTAGCAAACATTTATGCAATAATTGCAGAAGAAAAACAAAGAAAAGAAAAAGAAGAAGAAGGTGGATTAAGTTTAATTACCAAACTTGTCTTCACAAAATCAAAGTTTGGAGCTTAAGTCGGACCTTTGGAATTTTAGTGTGGGAGGAACCTTAATGAAAATCGGATTTGAAATCCAACAGTCCCTGAGAATCCTAAGATTCTGCTCAAGTCTCCTCAATAGCCAGGTCAGAAATATTTCAACTCATACGCAAACCCTTACGACTATGAATCTGACTCGTACAGTGTAAGTGATGGTGGCTCTTCCCAACTAGAATGACAAAGAGACTGACTTCTCCAATATGACAACCCAATGATTCCCCAATCCAACAACTCATCCCTCAAGGAGCAGGGTATTCCCTTCTAAGTTCAAGTGGCAACCGACCAAAGAGGAGGGGGTGAAGAGAAGAATGGACGGTAACCAGTGTAGATACCTATCCTAGGATGCAAAACCAGTGTAGACAAGTCATCCAGCTGCATGCTCACATCATTTGACTTCGAAGCTCAAGCTTGCTTATTTGACTTTACACATATGTACACTCCGGCAGGCATTTTTATTTTTGTACAGGCATGTCCACTTTTTTTAGAGTTTTTGCTTTTGCATTTTTTTTGAATACTATATACAACAGCATTTGCATAGGGAGTTTTTCCTCTTGAGCCAGTAGACTATCCCTCTTTTGAAGCTTTATCGCAACCCACGATCTCCTATCCTCGAAACTCATCATCACTGGACGGGTTGGGGTGCACTTCCCTCCCTAGAGGAGGACACGTGTTTCCACCTGTGTGTGTCTCATACCGGCAAATCCAACCCCCTCACCACTCCAACTGAGTTGAGCAATGTGAAAGGTGCAGGTGTCCAAGTTAGGTCATTATCAACAAGAGTCGTGCGTGTGCTCCGAAATACTCTACTTAGGCAGTCAAGAATCCATTGAACCAAGTCTCGTGATCCTTAAAGAATTAAGTCAACTAGACCTGAAGTACCTCAATCCCAGTTCCTATAAGGTTCCTGTTAATTAGGAAGATTTTAAGGTCCAATCAAGCTCCAATCTCCGGATTTTACTTAGACTCTTTCAACTATCAAACTCAATCCGAAAAATACAAATGCCATGCTATGCAGAAAATATTTTTGTGATGCAATTTTCAAAGATTTTGAACTTTTTGTAGATTTTTGAAAAGATGATGCATATGCAATTTTTTACATTTTTGAAAAGTTTTTCAAATGTTTTTGGATTTTAATTTTGCAAATGTTTTTGAGATTTTTGAAAACAAAAGATTTTGGCTAAAAACTAGGTTAAAATATTTACACAGGAGTGCATCTTATATTTACAAGAAGTAGATTTTAAGAATTTACAAGGGTAAGTGCTCAATTTTATAAATATATATAGTGAATTTTTGGTGTGATGTATATATTCCTCAAACTTATTTGACACAGGTTTTTCAAACAATTTTGAAAACTATAGTCCAAAATAATTTTTACAAATAATTTTACAGACATGTACACACATTTGAAAATCATTTTGCAAAGGTTTTCCAAACAGTGTATATAGATTTTTCACATATTTTTGCAACCATTTTTCAAACCATTTACAGCTTATTTTTCAAACATTTTATTTCACACAAAGAAAATAAATTTTACAATCAGTGTGTTTTTACAAAGGTTGAAAACATGTAACAAAATATTTTAAAATAGTTTTCAAAAGATTTTTCATAAGGATTTTCAAACTATTTTTCAAACATTTTGCAAAAAATATTTTCACCTGATTTATTAATCAGTAGGTATAAAAAGAATCTGAGGAATAATCACATCGTTTTATTAGGATTTTTAATGAATTTTTAAAAGTATAATTAGCCGTAGTTATTAGTAAAAATACGAAAGTACGAGTTATGGCTAAAGTATATACACAGTATATATGACCCCCCTATACTTAGCTTGAGCTATGTCCTCATAGATCGGAAAGAAAAGAGAAGACATAACTCGCACTGAGTATAGAAAAGTCTAAAGAATAAAGGGATAAGAGATGAATGAATGATCCAATGAGAAGTTGACCGTCCCCCCCCCAATACTTAGGATCAAATAATCCTAAGTATAGCAGACTATACACAAAGCAGGGAGGGTCAAGGGTGGGAATGAACAGATCGTACTCAGATTTTTTCCCCTTATACTTAGGGTAAGATATCCCTAAGTATAGACAAGTAGAGGAGACAATGGAGAGGATCAAAGAATAGAACAACTCGGGGTGCACACCCCCTATACTTAGGACAAAGTGCGTCCTAAGAATAGAAAACTGTCTACAAGAGGCGACACCTTTTTGATAGATATAGAAGATAGAAAAGGAAAAGAAGAAAAGAAGAAAAGGACAAAAGATATCAACAGATGGGTCTATACAGTGGAAGATGGAAGTGATAACCATGTATGAGATGCAAATGATCGGAGTTAAAGAACACATCTCATACCAGAAGAATGGGGGCAACGTCAACGACCGTCGGATCATGATCTAGATATAACTTCAGGCGCTGACCGTTAACACGAAAGGTAGAGGAAGATGACGGCTCATATATATCAATGCTACCATTTTCACGTACCTTCCTGACCACATACAGACCTTTCCACTTACTCTGTAATTTCCCTGGAAATAACTTCAGCCTGGAATCAAACAACCATAAATGCTAATCGGGCTCAAACTGTTTATGGCTGATATGAGAATCATGCCATGTCTTCACTTTTTCCTTGTATAGTAGGCTGCTAGAAAAGGCTGTATCTCTCAACTCCTCCAGGGCTAATCCCTTTTGCCTTCCCGATCCGGAGGCCCTACTCTAATAAGCTTGGACATTGGACTACTCGGAAAGGCAAGACATGGGACTAGTACCCTAAAGCTGACATCCTCACTCCTAACCCGAAGAAAGACGGACGAGCCTCAACACTTCGCTGCCCTGTATCCTATATTTGGTAACCGGAGACCAATCAATCCCGGTCAATTCTCAATCAACAGTGGAAGTAGCAGACCGCGAGCCGGCCGAATATCTATTTCTCCTATACTCTCGGGATCTAACAGTAACTCAGTGACTGCCCAAAATGATTTATGCTTGATTTCCACTAGTAGATGGCACGGCTTGCCATAGACGAGGCGAAAGGGAGATGTCCCTAATGGATTTTTGAAGGAGGTCCGATAGGCCCACAAGACCGAGTCCAAAAGCTGTGACCAATCCTTTCGGTCTGGGCGGATGATGACCGGGATTCTGCCGAGATCGTATCTTTCCACAAGGCGGAGAGACAGTCGCTGAGTTGACCTCAGACAGAATCCCCGAATCGATCAACAATTAACCCACAATAATATATGCAATGAATATCCAAAAATGTGGAGTTAAAATTTATTATAACTCTACATGTAAAATGTGTATAGGCGTAAGTACAGGTAGAGGTCGAACACTGGGAGGCGAAGGGAATGTATGTGTGATGTAATTATCCAATCCAATGATCATGTCCAGTTATTGTTTTAGTGGGTTTTGGGTTTTATAGTTTTTTTTATACATTTTTGTTTTTGTCATTTTTATTTTCTTTTTCATTTTCTGGACTCAATATATATATAATTATACCATATATATTTTTTGGAATTTTTCAAAATCATTTTCTAATTTTTTGTATTTTATAATTTAAACAGTACAAACATGGCTTCTTTTTCATTTTTAATAATTAGGAAAAATGCAAAAAATGCAAAATAAAATATGAACGTGAACAAGCAGGGCATAGAGCACCTATCCTAATTTTTGTGGATTTTTAGAAGCCATCTAGGTATTTTTAATAAATAGATAAAGAGACAAAAATGAAACAGCCTGGCAGGGGTATTTTTGCAAATAAAATAAGTTACAGGGACACAGGTGCAAAAATACCAGAAAGTTATAACGTTTTCTGCAATTTTATGGATTAAAATTAAATATGCAAACCCGCCAGGGCCCCCTTGAAATTTACCCACCACGTGGGACTGCACGTGGTCCGCACCCACAGGGACCAAAATGTAATTACAGAAAAGTTAAGGGTCCTGGTTGTAATTCTTCATAAAAATATAACACTGGAAATTTTATTTCATGGACTAAAATTATATTTACAAACATACAGGGGGTCTTATGCAAAATACCCACCTCACGTGGGACGACACGTGAGGTGACGTGGAATGGACCCAAAAGTAATATCAAAGCAGTACCGGGGGTTCCATGCAAAAATTCCACTTTATTTACAACGTTAAACTTTAGTTACAGGACTAAAAATAAAATACAAAAAGGCGGGGGTCAGATGTGAAAATTACCCCCAAAACTGCGCGCTGGCGAACGGTTAAGATTTCTTCACTTGCCACGTGTCGCCTCCACGTGCGCCGATGACGCTTTGTCGATGAGCGGTGGAGATTAGATCTCGCGTGAGATCTGACGGTCGCTGCTTCGCTCCATCGGACGGCTGTGATCAAAAATGGGGCCTTCATCTCCATCCAACGGCGGAGAGCTGGCATGGAAGAACAGGGAAGAAGCCTCGCCGGGGCGAGCTTCCTCCGCTCGGATCTTGCTCTCCGGCCGGTCTTCTTTGCTCCTGAAGGTCCACAAAGCTTCCTGGCAGGGTTCTCTGACTGCTGGAGGTGTTGGATCGGCCGGAGGTACCCCGGAGCGCCACCACGAGCTCGGTTAAGAAATGGGGCTCCAGGTACCTCCGCCCGCTTGAAACTCGACTCCTGGTGCTTTATTGTGCACCTAACCTGCACAGAAAGAAAGAGGGGCTCGAGGGCGTCTCCCTCGACCCGGGGTTTGAAGCTGAAAGCACTGGGATGAAGGTGGGCGAAGAAGCTCCGGCGATGGGTGGTGGATGAGCTTTGATTCGCGGATTCAGAAGCGAATCCGGTTGGACAAGGTGGCCGGAAGGTGGAGAAAGGGGTGAGGCGTGAAATGAGGGCGAAAGCGAGTCGGGGACTGGTCGGGAACACGGTGAAAAGCTCGCCGGAGCTGAGCTCCGGCGAACTACGAATAACCTAAATTACGCTAACCTATGAATCGAAATGCAAAATAAATGACTGAAATGAAATGCTGATATAAAAATCTACCTAAAAAGATAAATGCGCAGCTCTTATACCTGGAGGAACTCCAGGGAGCAGGGTGGCTGCCGGAGCGCCACCATGGGTGCAACCTCCGCCTCTCCGAACGATTCAAAGTGCGGGCGAGCTCCTCCTGTCACCAGGAGCATCGCTGGGACCGAATTCTGGGAAGGGATTGGCTGGAAAGCTGACCAAAATTGGGAGGAAGGCGGTGGTTCCTTATTTATAGACAGGTGGAGCACCCTTATTGACCAGGCCATGGCCGGCGATGCACACTATGTACACGAGATCTAGATGCTCGGCGGGGATCACGGGTGAAAGGAGAACAAATCTCCTGAAGTGACTGTTGGCGATGGATCACTGAGCCATGCGGGAAAAAGGGAAGAAAAGAGGGGACAAGACAGGTCTGACGGGTCAGTCAGAGGCGCAGGGGGAGTTGACCGGAGGTCAACTTTCCCTGGCCCCTGATTGGTCCACGTCAGGCTTATCTTGACTCCTTTATTTGACGTGTTAAATGAATTATTTGGAATTTACTTATAAAATAAAAAATGTTCATAAACTAATGTAGTATTTATTTATGATTTTTATTTATTTTTAGGAATTATTTTATTACGGTTTTATTAAAATAATGTATTTATAAGTATATTTATATACATTTATTTTTATTTTGTTTATTTTATTTTATTATTTTCTTTTCTTATTTTATAAATTTATGATTTATTTTTGTGAGTATAAATGTATTTTTATTTGATTTTTATGAGTATATATATATCTAAATACATAGGTATATATGCATATAAATATACTTATAGGTATTTTATCTGTATATTATATACATTTTATTTATTAAATGAATTTTATTAATTTTTATTATGGATTTGTATTTTTAATAAGATATATATAATATGTACATGATTATAAATGAATAAAGAATAAAAATCCCTTTTATTTATGTACATGAGGTAGCATAGGTATTTTGTCTATGTATTACATATAGACTTATTTTAAATTCTTTTTTGGGTTTCCTTTTAATGTTAATATGCACATGAATTGTATACATTATTTACAAGATTCTAAAAATATAAAGTTATAAAAATAATGAATTTTGAATAAAATGAATATTTTAATCAGGTATTATGTGCAAGAAGGGCCAAAAACCTAACTTCCACGGATGGACTCCAAAAATTATGAAACCAATTTTATAAAATAGTTTATGAAATGCTATATACAATTAAAGGTGAGTTTGGGTGATTTGGAGTTTTTATTTGCAAGATATGGGTCTGTGAAGTTGAGATTTTTGCTTTTTATTATGTGTATAAAATGTACACTGTGTATTATTTTTACACAAACTCAATTTTGTATTTTTATTTATATTATTATCTACAACTTTTATGAACAAAGTTTCTTTATTTGATGAATAAATAATTATGTACAAAATAGGTGCCAAAAATGCATAAATGAATGAATAAATAAATGAGGTATTTATTGTATTATTGGCCCTTATCTCCCCCTACTTTATTCCTTGTCGACCAATTCCATTCTGGACTTGGTCTCTGGGTTAGGGTCATAAAATATTTGCAATATTTTATTCCTTTTTCTTTTATTCTCTTTATTATATAATTTTGGCATTAAAAACCTTATTTAATGTACAATAAATACAAGAAACAATGAATGCTATTATATACAAATTAATGCTATTTACATGCATCTGCTGGGGTTTTTAAGGCCAAAATGATAGAATAAAGGTGATGAAATGGAGATTCATCAACGGACAACCTTCTGTAAGATCGTCTTGATCTCCCTGTTCGATACTTTGGCAAGACCATTAGTCTGAGGGTGGTACGGCGTGGCAACATGATGGTCAATGTCGAACTCGTCTGCAAGGGCCCTGACTTTATCATTAATGAAATGAGACCCCCGTCTGAAATCAGAACTCTGGATACCCCGAACCGTGAAATGATATTTTTCCTCAAAAATCGACAAACGGTTTTAGCATCTGCGGCTCGGGCGGGGATGGCCTCAACCCAACGACTAACATAATCAACAACGAGCAAAATGTGCTCAAACCCCTGACTCTTAGGAAATTGACCCGTGAAATCAATCCCCCATGCATCAAAAACCTCACAAAAGTGAATGGGCTTCATGGGCATCATGTCTCTCTGTCCGCAAGTACCCATCTTCTGACAGTCAGTACACTTCTTCACGAATTCATCCGAATACTTGAAGAGAGTAGGCCACCAAAGGCCGGATTGAAGCACCTTCTGTGTTGTTCGTCTCCCAGAATGATGTCCTCCCGCCTCAAGCTTGTGGCAGTAGGTGAGGACGCTATGCTGCTCTTCTTGAGGAATGCACCTTCTCCAGATGCTATCCCCTCCTTCATGATAAAGGACGGGATCCTCCCAATGGTAAAACTTGACCTTATCTAGGAAGGTCTCAAGTTTCTGCCTGGGCCAACCGTGGGGAACCGTCTTGGCAACAAGATAGTTTACAAAGTCGGCATACCATGGGAGCGAGGAGATCGCCAAGATCGTCTCATTCGGAAATCTCTCTGTGATAGGTGCACTGGGCTTAGATTCCTCAAGGTTCTCTAAGCGGGAGAGATGATCTGCCACAACATTCTTAACTCCAGGATTGTCCTTAATCTCAATGTCAAATTCCTGGAGCAGAATGATCCATCTGGTAAGGCGAGCTTTGGCATCCTTCTTGGCCATCAAGTACCGGATGGCGGTGTGATCTGTAAAAATAGTCACCTAGATCCGAGAATATAAGATCGATACTTATCCAAAGCAAAGACTACAGTTAGCATCTCTTTCTCAGTCACAGTGTAATTCCGCTGAGCGGCATCCAAAGTCCGGCTGGCGTAGTGAATGGCATACGAGAATCCATCCCTCCTCTATCCAAGCACAGGCTCTACGGCAAAATCAGAAGCGTCCGTCATGATCTCGAATGGGAGATACCAATCGGGTGGCCGAAGGACAGGAGCCGTGACAACCATATTCTTGAGAGTCTTAAAGGACGCCAGACACTTATCATCTACAATGAACTCGGTGTCTTTCGTCAGCAAATCAGTAAGCGGTCGGGCAATTCGACTGAAGTCATGAATAAACCGTCGGTAAAAACCGACATGCCCCAGAAAAGACCGCAATTGACGCAGATTGGACGGTGGATTGAGTTTTCTAATGATGTCCACCTTAGCCGGATCAACCTCCATGCCCCTGTCGGAGATGATATGACCAAGGACCATCCCTTGAGTCACCATGAAGTGACTCTTCTCCTAAGACAAGACAAGATTGACCTCTATGCAGCGCTGAAGCACACGGTCTAGGCAGTCAAGACAAGCATCAAACCCATCGCCATAGACCGAGAAGTCATACATGAAGACCTCTAAGCAATCACCCACCATGTCCGAGAAAATGGATAACATGCACCTTTGGAATGTCGCGGGGGCGTTACATAGACCAAAGGGCATCCGTCTGAAAGCATAAGTCCCAAACGGACAGGTGAATGTCATTTTCTCCTGATCTTTGGGCGTAATGGCCACCTGATTATAACCAGAGTACCCGTCAAGAAAACAGTAGTGACTCTTCCCAGCCAGCCTCTCAATAATCTGATCAATGAATGGCAGTGGGAAATGATCCTTCTTGGTGGCCTAATTCAATCGTCTGTAGTCCACACAGACCCTCCAAGAAGTTGGTACCCGGGTAGCTATCCCCTCTCCAGACTCGTTCACAACCGTAGTGATGCCCGTCTTCTTGGGCACCACATGCAATGTACTAACCCACTTGGAGTCGGAGATGGGGTAGATAAAATCGACGCTCCACCACTTCGATATTTCTTTCATGACCACATCTCGAAGATTCGGGTTCAGTCGTCGTTGGAACTCACGCGACGGCCTAGCGTCCTCCTCAAGATAGATGTGGTGGGAGCACAGAGCCGGACTAATCCCCTAGAGATCATCTATACTCCATCCAATCGCCTTGCGGTTGCGTTCAAGAACCTCCATCAGACGAGACTCTTGTTCTCCAGTCAAACCTGCTGAGATAATGACTGGGTGCATATTTGTCTCACTCACAAGGAATATATACTTCAGCGACTGCGACAAGGGTTTCAGTTTTGGACAACTGGGAGGTGGCAAATGTGGCTTCTGATATGTCTGTGTGAAGGCGACCAGGTCTGCATGTGACAACTCTTGTTGTACATGAATATCTGACGAAGGGAACCCTGCTAAATCATCTACGAACTGTACTGGCTCACACTCCGTCCTAGCTGTCGGCTCAGAAGGAATCAGACACGGTAAATAATCATCAAAATCATCCCAATCAATGTCTGAATCCGAGGGATCTGAACTAGATGAGCAAGAATGAAAATCTGCACTACTCGTCCCACAACTGTCAGCTTCAAATGTATCCTCATCCAGGGGTGTGCTCTCCAAGCTCTCAACTGCCATAAGCTGTAAATATGATGAATCTGCGGGCAGGGCGAGGGCTTGTGCTACTGGATCTGTCCAATTGGATTCATCATCTGTCATCACAAAATCACACTCCTGGTGAACGTCTAGCTCGGCCTCTGTCATCTTCTCAATATCACTGAACTACTTTGAGCATGCTAATTCTCTCGCTCTGGTCTCGTCGATCATCTCTATTTGTATGCTCTCACCCTCTACGTGAAAGCACCCTTCCCATTATCATGATCGGTCACCGCCTTGGCTGTGGCCAAGAATGGACGTCCAAGTATGATAGGGGCATCAGTTACCGACTCAGGGATCTCCATGTCCAGTACAACAAAGTCCACGGGAATTTCAAGCCCTGAATGGTAACGACCACATCTCTTAACAACCCCTTCGACCTCTTAGTCGACCTATCAGCAAACTGAAGGACCGTCCTGCTCCGAAGAAGAGGACCAAACTCGAATTGGTCGAGTAAGGCTGACGGAAGGAGGTTGATCGAAGATCCGCTGTCTAATAGGGTACGATCGAACCGCTGCTCCTGAATCTCGCATCTGACATAGGGAGCTCCTGCACCAGGTCTCTTGGTTGGCAATTTGTTCTGAATGGTGCAGCAAGTGTCATGAGTGAGCACATGGATTTGATCTATGTGGTTCCTCTTCTTCCTGCGGACTGTAGTCTACTCTTTCAAGCTCTTTTGGAAGAGAGGAATGTGCTCAAGTGCCTCTCGTAGAGTCAGTTGGATCTGGAATCTATCAATCATCTGGTTGCCGAACTCTACCTGTTGGGTCTTTTTTGGATTTCCTTTTTTATTCCCCTTCGCCAAGCGGAGTGCTTCAGGAAAGGGGATGGAAGGGGCCTTCGCAGATGGCGGACTAGGAATAGGTTCCTGTTCCAGTGAAGGAATAGAATCCATACCATGATCATCATTCAACACATATGGATCTGAAGTGTAAACAGAAACCTTTCCTTTATTCATTTTTTTGTGCTTTTTGTTACCACGGTCCTTAGATACAAAAGGTGCAACACAACATGTGGGAGCTCAACAAAAGTGGAAGTGGTGGCCTTAGTACCACCAACGGCACCTGTCTTCGCGGCATCAGCACCGCAATCTGGCTCTGCATCAAAAATGGTGACATCAGCACCACCGTCTGCATCTGGTCTCACGACGTCCTCAGCACCGTCGTCTGGATATCCATCCTTGGTGGCATCAGCACCACCGTCATCAACATCATCAGCGGCATCAGTGCCGCTACTCTGCTCATCTAGCGCTCCGGATTCTACGTGTTGTTGTCGCTCAGATGAGGCGTCGCCGGCGGGTATCCTACCGCTCCTAGTAGTCACAAAATCAGCATCATACAAAGAAGATATGCCACTCAAATAATCACTAGGAGAAGCATCCTCTGTAAACTGTACCTTCTCGGACTTCCTCATCAGATTGTTCGGATTTGGATCAATCTGAGCTGGTATGGCGACCTTGCCCTTGATGATATCCCTCATTTCCTGTCGGAACTCATCCATTTCCTGCCGGATGGATGCTCGGTGTTCAGAGAGCAATCGGGCGAGGTCATCTAATGCTGGGTTCTCGAAGGCAGGTGCTTGAGAACTGGAAGTATTCCCTTGCTGGAAATGAGGTTGCTGTTGGGAGGAGAAGTGCTCACGAGGCTGGGGGTATGATTGGTAGGGTTGCTGACGCTGCCGCCACTACTATCCCTGGTAGGCGGGACGAGGACCATGCTGGTACTTTTGTTGGGCATACTGGGGATGTTGCTGCTGTCTGTTCTGCTGTACCTGAGCGGGAGGCTGTTGTTGGGAGGAGGAGCCACCAGTGGTCTACTGGAATCCGGGGGGATCGCGACGAATCCCGGGCTGTTGTGGGTACCGGTCGTACCAAATCCCATTGACTTCCATCAATGGCTCCTGCTCTAAGGATGATGGAGGTGTAACTGCCAGTGGCCGATCAGGGTGATAGACCACTATCTGAGTGTCTTGAGATGGTGGCTGCAACGGGTGGTACTGTAGCTGCGGCACCGGCTCTGCCTGGATGTGGTTGACCTGGCAGTAGGGGGCAGAAGGCTGGGTTGAGCTGCTACTGCTGGGATCAGCCCGTAACCTGGGAGGCTGCTGAGTAGACATCTGTGCCTCCTGAATGCATAGAATCTGCGTCTTCAAGTCACTCATGGTCTTGGTCATCTGATTCATTTGGGCCAGTCCTTGCATCTGCTTTTTCTCGAGGATCTCGAGACAGTCCAACTTCTCACTAATGATGCCCATGTCGGCTGCGGCTGATTCGACTTGGGTTGCGGCTGTCGACGGAGTATGAGGATCGGCATCGATGCGGGCGATCCTCTGAAATGATCCTGCTCCTTGGGGTGGCTTCTGCTGTGTGTAGATGCGGGCTTGGGCCATGACTGTCGAATTCTCTGCCATCCCTTCATAGATGGCCCAAATGTCATCTTCACCCTTGGAAAAATAGGACCCACCACAAGAGGCATTTAGAAGCCCCTGCAGCTCTGGTGTCAGCCCACAGAAGAAACTCTGAACCAGATTGGGCTTGGATATATCATGATGTGGACACCAGTCAATGAGCTCTCTGAATCGATCTCAGACTTCATGGAATTGTTCATTAGGGATCATTATGAAATTGCTGATCATGGCTCGTGCTGCGTTGGTCCGACCGAGAGGATAATACTCGTTCAGGTATGCAGTCCGGAGTTGTGCCCAAGTGTCGACGAACTTCCCCAAATGTTTCAGCCAGTAAGCGGCTCTATCAACTAAAGAGAATGGGAAGGCGATCATCTTGATGGTGTCCTCAGTGACCAACCTGTCATGAATCATGTTGTAGATCATCTCAAATTCCTGCAGGTGGAGGTGTGGCTCTTCGGTCGCTAACCCATGCAATTTAGGCAGTAGCTGAATAGTGTGGGGGCGAAGCTCGAAATCCCCATGAATGGGAGGAAGTCGAATCCATCGATGAGTGAGGGATGCTGCAGGATTGTGCAATTTCCTCATGATTGTCTGTGACGGTCTCTCAGCGTCAGGATCTCCTCCTTCTACAACAGGTATGTCTCCTCCACCACCTGCAGCTCTATTCTCTCGATCTGCTCTCATCTGCGTCAGCTCTCGCATGACATCATCCATGAATGCTCCCTGGTCTCTGATCTGTCTCTGCATTGTCTCCAGGGAGGCTAGAAGTGAATTGTTGATGGCAGCTTGGTCATATAGGAAAGGAGGGTGCTCCTGCTCATCTGGGTGCTCTCCTCTGTCTGCCATGGCTGGGTTCTCTGAAAAGGCAAAAGTACCCATCTCAGGTACCGTCAAATGATCTGAGCTCTGTGTTGCACTAAACTCTGAAACGGCTGGACTGATGGAGGAAGAAGGGTGGTCGAGGGGGAACAGGGTGGAAGTGAACTCAGGTTCGGAGAGTGGGTCTTGACTCCCCGAAACCGTCCTAGATGAATAGGGAGGAGTGCTGGATAGCGGTGTCGACAGAGACGGCCTAAGAGACCTCCTTCCCATCATCGTGATTATTGAGAAGAGAAAGGTTGAGAAATGAAGAAGAAAGGGGCAAATATGCGCACAATTGTGCAGTGTTTTTGATCTTGACCTAAAGCGACTAGTCAATCAAACACAATACAAGGGGTTCACCAACTCAACACATGAAGTCGTACGGGTTCGGCTATTATCTTTGTTGTTTTTAGATGAATTCAGGCATTTATCTTTGAACGAGTCCTTAGAGCGCTACACCTATAGGAGCGAGAGTATTGCTGGAAGAGTATCCCGTACTTGTCCTCCTCCTGTGTAAGCTGTAGTCTGCACTTTTTAAAGTCCTTGTAACCCCTTCTGTATCCCTACTCAGCCAAAGAAATAGAGAAAGGAAGCCAATAGGCGAAACCAATACTTCGGAACTCGCTCGCAACGGAATCACCCGTGAGCGTGCAAGAACGTACTCGGACGCAAGACGATGAGACAGACACTCCCGTGAAGGCGTGGCCTAGGCTCGATACTTCGGACAAGGTCGATGCTCTACACAATAGAGAGTCGTCAATGGTGACCAAGCCCTACTCGTCCACGTACGATAGAAGAGCCAATACTTCGAGAATCCAGGCGATACACAAGGCAGCCACAGACTGGGTTTTTGGCTCTAATCTACGAAGCCGCTCTCTCACTTTGAAGGAGACCTTCCCATGCAACCTGAATACAAGTGAGGGTATTACTCACCCCAAGCAATGAATCCAATTAACCAATTTTATTTAGGTCAAGTTTTCTTTAGCAGTCTCTTTTTTAATTTTTTTGGTGTTATCACTTGTTTTGAGTTGATTCAATACAAGCGTCTAACATTTTTGTATTTTCTTGATTCCTATTTGTTCCAAAAATAGAGGGAGAAGAGTCGGAAAAGCCAATGCAAGTGGCACTAAGATGGAAATCTCATCTTAGTGCCTAAATGATGGATGCTTGATGAACCCACATTTCATCATCTTTATTCTATCATTTTGGCACCAGAAACCCTAGCAAATGCCTGTAAATAGCATTAAAATCATCATCTTAGCATTCATGCATGTGCATCTAAACAGTGTATAAATTACTGTAATTAAGGCCAAAATTATAGAATAAATAAAGAAAAGAAAAAGAATAAAATATTGTAAATATTTTATGACCCGAAACCCCGAGACCTAGGCATCTTGATGAATAGGTCGACAAGGAATAAAGTAGGGGGAGATAAGGTCAGAAATACAGATAATACACCTATACATTCTATTCATTCTTTATTCATTTTGGGACCTATTTTTGGTTCCACTTTTTATACATCAAATAAAGAAACTTTGTACATGAAAGTTGTAGATAATATCATAAAGAAAAATATAAAATTGATTTCACCGAAAAATAATGTACAGATAAAAAGTTATGGTCTGAATAAGAATCCAGAATGCCAACTTTCCAGACTCGTATCTCACAATTGAAAACTCCAAATGCAGCGTACTCACCTTTAATTGTATATAGAAGAAAATAATCTATTTAATGGTGGTGGCTTCGCATTTGGCGGAGCTACGGTTTGAAAGTTGACTTTTGGCCCCCTATTGTATACTTGTACATATTAAAATATTCAATTTATTAATTATTTATTATTTTTATATATTTTTATATTTTTATAATGTTATAAATAATACTTATAATAATTACGTATATTAAAATCAGAATAAAAACATCATTAAAACTCAAATAAAAATACTTGTATATATTTGATACATAGGTATTATACATACACTTATACCTATATAAAATACAATTCTATTTTATTAATTATACAAATTATATCAGAAAAATAAAATAAAAATATATACGTGTATATAAAAGTATTCTACAATTTTATAAAATACTAAATAAAAATAATAAAAATAAAAATACCTAAATAAAAATAAAATACTCAAATATATAGATAATATACCTATATAGGGGTATAAATGCAAACTTGTAAAAATATACTCCATAAAAATAAATAAAAATCACCATAAATTAATTCATAAAATAATAAACATTTTTTATTTTATAATAAAAAATTAATAAAATCATTTGCTATTTTAATTTCAATTTAGAAGTCTTTTTCTCCAGGTTTTTCCTGGTTGGTCCACGTGGACCAACCAGGGGGCTAGGAGAGTTGACCTCGGTCAACTCTCTGCCCAACACCTGGGCGGCCTGTCAGAATGACTTTTCTTGATTTTCACGGATTTTTGGAGACCGCACCTTTCACCGAATCGAATCGATGTCTTCACGAGAGTTGATCACCTATGATTCCTCTAGCTCGTCCTAGGATTTTTTCGGGGAGAGCATCACTGCTCTTCCCGTTGCGCCTTGATCTTCGAGCCCCCTCGGCCTTGTTTCAAAAACAACCCATACACTTCCTTTTCCCTTTGAACCAGCTTTGGGCGCCAAAAACCTTCGGGTGAGGGTCGAGGGCTAGTCTCCGGTGACAGGGGAATCCTCCCCCATCTCAGGCGAGGTGCGGCGAAGCACCTAGGGCTGCGTTCCAACTCCATCTCTGGCCACCGCCGTGAGGTCTCCTTCCTCGTGGTCAACGCCACTCGAGGTCACTTCCTTCTTATTTTTCTTGCTTGTTAGGTAGCTGTTAGTCCTAGCTCTTATTTCGTGCTTTTCATTTGCCATGTAATCGCGTTATTAGCTTAGATCCCATCGTCGAACATCTCGCCGGAGCTCGTGAGCTCCGGCGACTACCTCCACCCTTCCCCACGCCGTTAATCGCCAATAAACGCCAAGTTCCGGCCCATTTGCGCTGCCGTTCTCTACTCTTCTTTGCAGGACTTGAAGGAGGCATCTAGGCCTCAAGGAGCACCAAGAATCAGCCCCAGGTCGCCTGGAGCTTCTCTGAACGCCGGAGACCATTCATTGGTCCTCGGCCCCGTCTACGGCACATGGGAGAAGCGCCACCGCTGCAGGAGCAAGCAGAGATCGTCGGAGGAGATCCTAGTGCACGGAGGCTCGAGCTGCGGCGGATTCAAAGTCGCTGGGCTTGAGTTCTTCGCGCGTTCTTCCAGATCCCTCATCCGCCGTTGGATCTTCCCCCGATCGTCCAGGATAGCAGCTGCCATTGGATCTTGTCCAACCATAGCCGTCCGATCTTGCTGACAGATCTAATCGCAGCCGCAGGCAACGAAGAGGTATCGGGCACCAGGCGCGTGACACGTGTATTAGTGAAGGGCGATCCGCCGTTCATCCCCGCCTTTGACTGGGTATTTTGCAACCTCTACCCGGCACTTTTTGTATTTAATCTCGAGCACTCAAACTTTCATCTGCCGTTTAATTAATTTTGTAATAATTATACTTGACCCCCCCCGCAGTTTTGCGTAATTGCCTTTAAGTCCCTGCCAAGCGCGTGCTAGTCACGCGCGTGGTTGGAAATTTTGCGAGGTCACCCTAGCGGGTTTTGGTTATTTGTGTTTAGTCTAAAAGTTATTTTGTTCAGCACAAATTTTGTGGCAAATTTGCAGCCGTGCCCCCAAGCTTTTAAATATTGCCTCCAGGTCCCTTGCCACGTCACCTCACGTGACCAGTTCACGTGAGGTGTGGGCATTTTGCTGAGGGACCCTCTAGGGTCTTGCTATTTCTAATTAGTCCCTGAACTTTCATATCAGCATTAAATATTTTGGGTATTTTGCATACAGACCCCGGACCTTTTTGGATATTGTTATTAAGTCCCTGCCAGGCGCGTGGTTCACACGTGCTTTGCTTGGACATTTTGCGCTCAGGCCCTCCAGGGATTTGTAATTTGTTTTTAATCTAGTAAATGCAAGTTTTAGTGTAAACTTTTGTGGAAAATTGCATGTATGCCCCTGGATGTTTTATTATTTGCACTTATACCCCTGCCAGGACTGTTTAATGTTTGGATGTTTGCTCTAATTATTTAACCTATCATTTTAACTCCAAAAATTCCACAAAAATAGGGTTAAGCTCCTGGACATGTGTACTTTAACGCCACATATTTAGTTTTTGATTTTATCTTATTTGGTATTTATTAAAAATCAAAAACTCGCTATTAGCGCACTGTCTAGGTTAGAAAATACCAAAAAAATATTAAAACTCCTCCAAAAATTCCAAAAAAATCACCTAGTGTCTATTTTATCATCTTTTAGTGTCAGTTCAAAAATCATTAAAAATCTCAAAAGAAAAGTACTAAAAATTTAAAAACACTCTAAAACTTCAAAAATATATATAAAATCAGAGAAAAATCAAAAAAATACAAGCTCAGTTCCTGTTTGTTCTTTATTCTGTTCTCTTCATTTGAAAAATAGTGTGAAAAATTTTGGTTGCTGTTTGCTAATTTTAATTCTCATTTTGTTCACAGCCAGCATATTTTCCACTAATTTCTCTTAGTTCAGTAATTAAAAATACCAAAAACACCTTGAAAAATCCCCAAAAATCACAAAAATAGTAGAAAACCACAAAAATACCAAAAAGATTTTATTTCTGAATTTTTGGATATTTTTGCACATTTTCATAAATCTTTTACCTTGTATTTCATTACGTTGTCTTTGCTTTTCAATATAAAAAAAAGAAAAAAAAAAGAAAAATATAAAATATAAAATATAAAAATCAGAAAATTAAAAATCAAATACAAAATTAAAAATAAAATTAAAATAAAAAAATTTTAAAAATTAAAAACCCACAAAAACATCTTTGCTTGCTTGCTTAGTGTAGACACTTTACACACACACACTTGTGCTTACATTTGCTTGAATTACCCTGCTTGCTCCCTGTGTTCGAACTCTCTGCATACTTGTCACTATACACCATTTGTGCAGAGTTAAAAATAAATTTTAACTCCACATTAGTTCTAATTTGTTGATCTTTAGTGTGGGTTAATTGTTGATTAAACGCGGATTTCATTGAGAGCCGCCACAGCGACGGTTGTCTCCGCCTTGTGTGAGACACCAATTTAGACTCTCTCGATTTCCGTGATTATCAAATGGCGCCGTTGCCGGGGAGCAACAGCGAGTAGTTCACATTTTGTTTGATTGTGTTGATTGTCTACCATAGCCTTACTTTATATCTCTTGCAGTTTAGATATATCTTGTTGAGCTGTCTGACCATTTCTTTTCTTGTCTTCTTGCAGGGACCGCGGAGCAAGGCGGATTGCTTAGGTGATCCGGAGCATCCTTGGGAAGCGGAGCCGGCCTTCTTGGGCCAAGCCGGCAGGAGAGAGCAGGAGGATTGGGAGAGAGTGATTAGTTAGCTTGCATTTTATTTCTGTGAGAGAGAGAGACTATTAATTTGTAATAATACAGGTACTTTGGACTTGGACACTACCGGGCCCAATTTCCAAGTGTTTGTTCACTTGGGGGCTCACCGCGGTTTTTGACGAGTTTTTCTCGCTTGTCATTTTCCGGTTTTGTTTTCATTTTTCACTTTCTTTTGTGGATTGAGCTCTTAGTTTTAGGTCCTGCTTGACTCGATTAGAATAGGTCCAAACACCTAATTATTTTTGCATGCTCCTATAGTGCGTATTTGGACTTAGACTAATTAAACAGTTGGTTATCTACTTTTGATCCACGCGCCGTGAGCGAACCCCATCAAGCGCTACTCCTGAACTCGAGTGTGTCGAGAAGAGGAGGGGTAAGCCAAGACCGGACACTCGGATTGAGAGTTGATAATCAACTTGTGGTTCTTCACGCTAGCAGTTGCCTAATCTAGGACGATTTCCTTGTGCATACCGGCATGTAGTTTAGGTTTATAAATTTCTGCTTTGCATCCCGCATGGAGAGAGCTGGGATTCACTGTAAGTCTTCTTACTTTGCACGCATCATTTAGGCACAAAGGTGAGATCTCCATCTTTGTGTCGACTTGCACGGCTTTTCCGACTCTTTTTCTCCCTCTGTTTTTGGAACAAAGTAGGATAAAGAAAATACAAAAAACGTTAGGCGCTTGTTTGAAGTTACTCAAAAGAAGCGATAACACCAAAAAAATTAAAAAAGGGACTGCTAAGAAAACTTGACCAAAATAAAAAAGGTAATTGGATCCATTGCTTGGGGTGAGTAATACCCTCACTTGTATTCAGGTTGCATGGGAAGGTCTCCTTCCAAGTGAGGTGAGCGCTTCGTAAGGATTAGAGCCAAAAACCCAGCTTGTGGCTGCCTTGTGTATCGCCTGGATTTCCGAAGTATTGGCGCTTCTATCGTACGTAGTCGAGTAGGGCTTGGTCGACATTGGTGACTCACTATTGTGTGAGCATCGACCTCGTCCGAAGTATCGAGCATAGGCCACGCCTTCACGGGGGTGTCTGTCTCACCGGCTGCGTCCGAGTAGGTTCTTGCACGCTCACGGGTGATTCCGTTGCGAGCGAGATCCGAAGTATCGGTTTCGCCTATTGGCTTCCTCTCTTATTCTTTGGCTGAGTAGGGATCCAGGAAGGGTTACAAGGACCTCAAAAAGTGCAAGCTACAGGTTACACAGGAGGAGGACAAGTACGGGATACTTTTCCGGCAGTACTCTCTCTCCTATAGGCGTAGCGTTCTAAGGACTCGTTAAAAGATAAATTCCTGAATCAAGCTAAAATTGAAAAGATAAAAGCCGAACCTTCACGGCTTCATGTGTTGAGTTGGTGAACTTACCCTTGCTTTGTGTTTGATTGCTAGATTTATTTAGGTCAAGATCAAAAACACCGCACAATTGTGCATAATTTTGTTGCATATCATCTTCTTCTTCTCTTGCATTATCCCCACTTCTCTCGAATAATCAAGATGATGGGACGGAGGTCTCTTAGGCCGACCTTGTCGGCACCGCTATCTAGCACTCCTCCTTATTCATCTAGGAAAACCTCGGAGAGTTCGCTCTCCGAGCCCGAGTTTACATCCACCCTGTTCCCCCTCGACCACCCTTCTTATTCTCCTTCCATCAGTCCAAGAGTGTCAGAATTCAGTGCATCACAGTGTTCAGCTCATTCGACAGCACCTGAGATGGCCTCTTTTGCTTTTTCAGAAAATCCAGCCATGGCAGATAGAGGCGAGAATGCAGATGATCATGAGCACCCTCCATTCCTTTTTGATCAGGCAGCCATCAACAATTCCTTGTTAGCATCCCTGGAGACTATGCAGAGACAGATCCGTGACCAGGGCACATTCATGGGTGACCTTATGAGGGAAATTGCTCAGATGAGAGAGAACCGAGCTGGCGGAGAAGGTGGTGAAGGAGGAGGGCCTGATGCAGGAGGAGCCGATCCAGACGGTGAGCGACCGCCACAGACCATCATGAGAGAACTGCACAACCCAGCTTCGTCCCTCACTCACCGGTGGATCAGACTCCCACCAATCCACGGAGACTTCGAGCTTCGGCACCACACGATCCAGCTTCTTCCCAAGTTCCATGGGCTGCCGACCGAAGAGCCGCACCTCCATCTCCAAGAGTTCGAAATGATATGCAGCACTATCCACGATCGGTTGTTGACCGAGGACACTATCAAGATGATCGCCTTCCCGTTCTCATTGGTTGATCGAGCCGCATATTGGCTCAAGCATCTAGGGCGATTCGTCGACACTTGGGCAGATCTCCGGTCCGTTTATTTGAAGAAATACTATCCTCTCGGCCGGACAAACGCAGCTCGAGCAATGATCAGTAATTTCGTCATGATCCCAAATGAACAGTTCCATGAAGCATGGGATCGATTCAGAGAGCTCATAGACCGGTGTCCACATCACGATATCTCCAAGCCCCACCTGGTGCAGAGTTTCTTCTGTGGGCTGACACCGGAGCTGCAAGGGCTTGTGAACGCCTCTTGCGGTGGATCCTATTTCTCCAAGGGAGAAGACGACGTCTGGGCCATCTACGAAGGCATGGCAGAGAACTCTACAGTGATGACCCAGGCCAGAGTCTACACTCAGCAGAAGCCCCCGCAAGGAGCGGGATCATTTCAGAGGATCGCCCGCATCGATGCCGGTCCTAGCACAACGTCGGTAGCCGCAGCCCAAGCAGAATCAGCAGCAGCCGACATGGGCATAATCAGTGAAAAGCTGGACCGCATGGAAATCCTGGAAAAGAAGCAGAACCAAGGTCTAGCCCAGATGGACCTTCTCACCAAGACAATGAGTGACCTGAAAACTCAAATTCTCTGTATTCAGGAGGCACAGGCCCATTCACAACAGCCTCCCAGGTCACAGGTTGCTTCCAGCAGCAGCAATCCCAACCAGGCCTCTACCTCATACCGCCAGGTGAACCATATCCAGGCGGAGCCGGTTCCATTGCTGCAATACTATTCAGAGCAACCGCCATCTTCGGACACGCAGATGGTGGTTTATCAGCAGGAGCAGCCACTGGCAGTTCTTCCTCCACCTTCCTTCGAGCAGGAACCGTTGATGGAAGTCAACGGAATTTGGTATGACCGATACCCTCAGCCAGCGATTCGCAGGGATCACCCCGGATTCCGTTGGGGTAATGGTGGATCCTCATCCCAACAGCATTCCCCTGCTCAAGGACAGCAGAACGGCCAGCCACAGCAACAACACCAGCAGCCCCAGTACAACCAGCCCCAGCATTATCAGAGTGGTCCTCGTCCCGCCTATCAGGGACAACAGTGGAGGCAGCGTCAGCCGCCTCAGCATTCTTATCACCAGCCTTCCCCCCAGTTTCAGCAACAACACCAGCAGCAGCCCCATTTCCAGCAGGGACAGACGTCCGGTTCTCAGGGTCCAGCCTTCGAGAACCCTGCTCTTGATGATCTTGCCCGCTTGCTATCTGAACAGCGAGCCTCTTTCAGGCAAGAAATGGATGAGTTCCGGCAGGAGATGCGGGATTTCATCAAAGGCAAAGCCGCCATACCCGCTCAGATCGAACCTAATCCTAATAATTTGAAAAGGAAGTCCGAGCAGGTAGAGTTTACAGAGGATACCTCTCCTAGTGATTGTTTGAGCGACATATCTTATATCTATCATGATGCTGATTTTGTTACTACTAGGAGCGGTAGGATGCCAGCCGGCGGCACCTCTTCTGAGCGACACCCAGTGGCAGGATCAGGAGCGCCAGAGGAGCAGAGGAGCGGTGCTGATGCCGCTCATGATGATGATGACGGTGGTGCTGATACCACCCATGATGAAGTTCAGGACGACAGTGCTGATGCCGTCGTGATACCAGAAGAAGACGGTGGTGCTGATGCCACCATTCTCGATGCAGAACCAGAGAGCGGTGCTGATGCCGCAGATGCAGGTGCCGGTGGTGGTACTGAGGCCACCACCTCTACTTTTGTTGAGTCTCCCACTGTGATGTTACCACCTTTTGTATCTATGGACTGTGGTAATAAAAAGAACAAAAATATGAATAAAGGAAAGGTTCCCGTTCAAATTGCAGATCCATATGTGTTGCATGATGATATTTGTGTGGATTCTCCATCTTCACAGGCACAGGGACCGTTTCTTAGTCCTCCATCTGAGGAGGCACCCACCATCCCCTTTCTTGAGGCACTCCGCCGGGCGAAGGGGAATAAAAAAGAAAATCCTAAAAAGAACCAGGAGGTAGAGTTCGGCAATGAAATGATTGACAGATTCCATATTCAGCTGACTCTACGAGAAGCGTTTGAGCATATCCCCTTCTTCAAGAAGAATTTGAAAGAAACAACTACTGTCCGAAGGAAGAAGAGGCACAGAGATCAAATCCATATGCTCACGCATAACACTTGTTGCGCCATTCAGAACACATTGCCAGCCAAGCGACCAGACGCAGGAGCTCCCTATGTCAGATGCGAGATTCAGGAGCAACAGTTTGATCGTACTCTATTAGACAGCGGCTCTTCAATTAACCTCCTTCCGGCAGCCTTACTCAAGCAGTTCGAGTTTGGCCCTTTTCTTCGAAGCAGAACCGTCCTTCAGTTTGTTGATAGGTCGATTAAGAGGCCGAAGGGGTTACTGAAAGACGTGGTCGTTACCATTCAGGGCCTGAAATTCCCCGTGGACTTCGTCGTGTTGGACATGGAGATCCCTGAGTCGGTAACTGATGCCCCCATCATCCTCGGACGTCCATTCTTGGCCACAGCCAAGGCGGTGACCGATCATGATAGTGGGAAGGTATGCTTTCGCGTAGAGGGCGAAACCATACAAATAGAGACGATCGAAGAGATCAGAGCCAGAGAGGCAGAATGCTCAGAGCAGTGCAGCGAAGCCGAGCAGATGACAGAGGAGGAGCTAGACATCCACCAGGTTTGTGATTTTGAGATGACTGATGATGAATCCAACTGGAAAGATCCCGTAGCACCGACCCTCGCCTTGCCTACAGATTCACTGTATCTCAAGCTCATGGCAGTCGAGAGCCGGGAGAGCACAACCCTGGATGAAGATATCTCTGAGGCTGACAGTGTTGTGATGAGTGGTGCTGAGGAATTCCATTCTTGCTCATCGTCTTCTGATCCCTCGGATTCAGACATTGACTGGGATGACTTTGATGATTATTTGCCTTGTCTGATTCCTTCAGAGCCAGCAGCCATGACAGAGTGCGAGCCAGTGCAGTTTATTGATGATCCATCAGGCCGCCCTTCGTCATCAATTCATGCAAAGCGAGAGTTCTCCCATGCAGACCTGGTAGCATTTACACAGACATATCAGAAGCCAGATCTGCCACCTCCCAGTTGTCCAGAACGGAAACCTCTGCCGCAGTCAATGAAGTACAGATTCCTTGCTGGAGAGCCAGAAATGCACCCAGTCATTATCTCAGCAGATTTGACTGGAGAACAAGAATCTCGTCTGATGGAGGTTCTTGAAAGAAACCGCAAGGCAATCGGTTGGAGTATAGCTGATCTCCAGGGGCTGAGCCCAAATCTTTGTTCTCACCACATTTATCTTGAGGATAACGCTAAGCCGTCGCGTGAGTTCCAACGACGGCTGAACCTGAATCTTCGAGACGTAGTCATGAAAGAAATTTCCAAGTGGTGGAGCGCTGATTTTATCTATCCCATCTCCGACTCCAAATGGGTTAGTCCACTCCATGTGGTACCCAAGAAGACGGGTATCACTACAGTTGTCAATGAGTCTGGAGAGGAGATCGCTACCAGAGTACCAACTTCTTGGAGGGTCTGTGTGGACTACAGACGATTGAATGAGGCCACCAAGAAGGATCACTTCCCGCTTCCCTTCATTGATCAGATTATCGAGCGGTTAGCCGGGAAGAGTCATTACTGTTTTCTTGATGGGTACTCTGGATATAATCAAGTGGCCATTGCGCCCGAAGACCAGGAGAAAACGACATTCACCTGTCCGTTTGGGACTTATGCTTTCAGACGGATGCCCTTTGGTCTATGTAACGCTCCGGCGACATTCCAAAGGTGCATGTTGTCCATATTCTCGGACATGGTGGGTGACTGTTTAGAGGTCTTCATGGATGACTTCTCGGTCTATGGCGACGGGTTCGACGCTTGTCTTGACTGCCTAGACCGTGTGCTGAAGCGCTGCATTGAGGTCAACCTTGTCTTATCCTGGGAGAAGAGTCATTTCATGATGACTCAAGGGACGGTCCTTGGTCATATCGTCTCCAACAGGGGCATGGAGGTCGATCCGGCTAAGGTGGATATCATCAGAAAACTCAATCCGCCGTCCAACTTGCGTCAGTTACGGTCTTTTCTGGGGCATGTCGGTTTCTACCGACGGTTCATTCAGGACTTCAGTCGAATTGCCCGACCGCTTACTGACTTGCTGACCAAAGACACCGAGTTTATTGTTAATGATAAGTGTCTTGAATCTTTTGAGACTCTCAAGAATATGGTTGTTTCAGCTCCTGTCCTTCAGCCACCCGATTGGTCTCTCCCATTCGAGATCATGACGGATGCTTCAGATTTTGCCGTTGGGGCAGTGCTCGGACAGAGGAGGGATGGTTTACCATTTGCCATTCACTACGCCAGCCGGACTTTGGATGCCGCGCAGCGGAATTACACAGTGACTGAGAAAGAGATGCTGGCCGTAGTCTTCGCTCTTGATAAGTATCGATCTTACATTCTCGGATCTAGAGTGACCATCTACACTGATCATACCGCCATCCGGTACTTAATGGCTAAGAAGGATGCCAAAGCACGTCTTACCAGATGGATCCTTCTACTCCAGGAATTTGATATTGAAATTAAGGACAAGCCTGGAGTCAAGAATGTGGTGGCGGATCATCTATCCAGATTGGAGAATCTTGAGGAATCTGAGCCCAGCGCACCTATCTCAGAGACATTTCCAGATGAGGCGATCTTGGCTGTCACCTCACTCCCATGGTATGCTGACTTTGTAAACTATCTTGTTGCCAAGACAGTCCCTCAGGGTTGGCCCAGGCAGAAACTTGAGACCTTCCTAGCTGAGGCCAAGTTTTATCATTGGGAGGATCCTGTCCTTTATCATGAAGGAGGGGATAGTATCTGGAGGAGGTGCATTCCTCAAGAAGAGCAGCAAAGCGTCCTCACATATTGCCACAAGCTTGAGGCAGGAGGACATCATTCTGGAAAAAGGACAGCACAGAAGGTGCTTCAATCCGGCCTATGGTGGCCTACTCTCTTCAAGGATTCTGATGAGTTCGTGAAGAGATGTACTGACTGTCAGAAAATGGGAACCTGCGGACAGAGAGACATGATGCCCATGCAACCCATTCACTTTTGTGAGGTTTTTGATGCATGGGGGATTGATTTCATGGGCCCATTTCCTAAGAGTCAGGGATTCGAGCATATTTTGCTCGCTGTGGATTATGTCAGCCGATGGGTTGAGGCCATCCCCGCCCGAGCCGCAGATGCGAAAACCGTGTGCAAATTCTTGAGGAAAAATATCATTTCACGGTTCGGGGTACCTAGAGTCTTGATTTCAGACGGGGGGTCTCACTTCATCAATGACAAAGTCAGGGCCCTGGCGGACGAGTTCGGCATTGACCATCGGGTTGCCACTCCTTATCACCCTCAGACTAATGGTCTTGCCGAAGTATCGAATCGGGAGATAAAGACTATCCTGCAGAAAGTTGTCCGCCCATACCGAAAGGATTGGTCACAGCTTTTGGACTCGGTCTTGTGGGCTTATCGGACATCTTTCAAGAATCCATTAGGGACATCTCCCTTTCGTCTCGTCTATGGCAAGTCGTGCCATCTGCCGGTGGAGATCAAGCACAAATCTTTTTGGGCAGTTACTGAGTTGCTTCTAGATCCCGAGAGTATAGGAGACCAGAGAAGAGCAGAATTGGCAGCCCTGGAAGAATTGAGAGATACAGCCTTTTCGAACAGCCTACAGTACAAAGAGAAAGTGAAGACATGGCACGATTCGCATATCAGCCATAAACAGTTTGAGCTAGATCAGAGAGTATGGTTGTTTGATTCCAGGCTTAAATTATTCCCAGGGAAGTTGCAGAGCAAGTGGAAAGGCCCGTATGTGGTCAGGAAGGTACATGACAATGGCAGCATCGACATATCCGAACCGTCATCTTCCTCTACCTTCCGCGTCAATGGTCAACGCCTGAAGCTATATCTAGATCACGATCCGCCGACCATTGACGTTGCCCCCATTCTTCTGGTATGAGATGTGTCCTTTGACTCTCATCATCTGCGTCTCATACATGGTGATCAACTTCATCTGCCGCTGTACAGATCCATCTGTTCATATCACTTTCATCTGTTGAGTCATTCTCTTCTTTTCTTCTTTTCTTCTTTTCCTTCTCTATCTACTTCATCTACCGAAAAGGTGCCGCCCTTGTAAACAGTTTTCCATACTTAGGACGTACTTTGTCCTAAGTATAGGGGGATGTGCACCCCGAGTTTTTCTATTCTTTTCGATCCTCTCCATT
Source organism: Ottelia alismoides (assembly GCA_037367405.1). Classification (NCBI taxonomy): domain Eukaryota; kingdom Viridiplantae; phylum Streptophyta; class Magnoliopsida; order Alismatales; family Hydrocharitaceae; genus Ottelia; species Ottelia alismoides. Next base: position 201,515 of record JAZKJV010001291.1, read on the forward strand.
GTCTCCTCTTCTTGTCTATACTTAGGGATATCTTACCCTAAGTATAGGGGGAGACAATCTGAGTACGATCTGTTCATTCCCACCCTTGACCCTCCCTGCGTTGTGTACAGTCTGCTATACTTAGGATTATTTGATCCTAAGTATAGGGGGGACGGTCAACTTCTCATTCATTGATTCATTCATTCTTTAGACTTGCCTATACTTAGTACGAGTTATGTCTTCTCTTTTCTCTCCGATCTATGAGGACATAGCTCAAGCTAAGTATAGGGGGGTCGTATATACTACGTATATACCTTAGCCATAACTCGTACTTTTGTATTTTCCTAATAATATGGCTAATAATTCTTTAAAATTCATTAAAATTCTTTAATAAAAAGATGTGGTTATTCCTCAAATTCTTTTTGCATATACTGATTAATAAATCAGGTGAAAATGTTTTTTGCAAAATGTTTGAAAAATAGTTTGAAAATCTTTGTGAACATCTATTGAAAACTATTTTGAAAATATTTTGTTACATGTTTTCAACCTGTGTGAAATTGTGTGGTTTTGTAAAATTTATTTTCTTTGTGTGAAATAAAATGTTTGAAAAATGATTTATAAATGGTTTGAAAAATGGTTGCAGAAATATGTTGAAAAATCTATCTATACTGTTTTGAAAACCTTTGTAAAATGATTTTCAAATGAGTGTACATGTTTGTAAAAATGTTTGTAAAAATTATATTGGACTATAGTTTTCAAAAAATTGTTTGAAAAACCTTGTGTCAAATAAGTTTGAGGAATACTAACATCACACCAAAATCCACTACCTATATATATGTATAAAATTGATCACTTACCCTTGTAAATTCTTAAAATCCACTTCTTGTATATATAAGAAGCACTCCCGTGTACATATTTTAACCGAGTTTGCAGCCAAAATTCTTTGTTTTCAAAAATCCCAAAAAAAAACATTTGCAAAATGAAAATCCAAAAACATTTGAAAAATCTTTGTGAAAAATACAAAAAAATGCATCTGCATACGCATGCATCATCTTTTCAAAAATCCATAAAAAGTTCAAAATCTTGAAAATTGCATCACAAAAATATTTTCTGCATTGCATTTGCATAGCATGAGCATTTTTCGGATTGAGTTTGATAGTTGAACAAGTCTAAGTAAAATCTGGAGATTGGAGCTTGATTGGACCTTAAAATCTACCTAATAACATGAACCTTAGAGGAACTGGGTTTGAGGTACTTCAGGTCTAGTTGACTTAATTCTTTGAGGATCACGGGACTTGGTTCAATGGATTCTTGACTGCCTAAGTAGAGTATTTCGGAGCACACGCACGACTCTTGTTGATAATGACCTAACTTGGACACCTGCACCTTTCACATAGCTCTCCACGGATGAGGTGGTGAGGAGGCAGTTTCCTTTGGGCTTGGGGTAGCATATGAGGGTAGTACTTCTAGGCGGAACCTCTCTTCTTCTTATAGTGAAGGAAGTGCACCTCAACTTGGTCTAGTGGTGATGAAGGCTAAAGACAGAAGCCGTGGGTTGCAATAAAGCCTCAAAAGAGGGATAGTCTACTGGCTCAAGAGGAAAATTTCTTGTATATATGATGCACCATGTAGATATGTTGTACAGATGCAATTGAAAAAAAAAAAGAAAAAAAAAGAAAAAAAAAAGAAAAAAAAGAGAAAAAAAAAGAACTCCAAAAAAGTGGTGGGTCGGATTGAAAAATTTAATAACCCCACCGGAGTGTATATAGTTCAATAAAGCAAAAGCTTATGGTATCCATGTTACATCTCATGAAGCTTGCAGCGGGAGACTTAGCTACACTGGTTGAGCTCCCAAAAGTCTATACTTCTTCCCCCTCTTCTTGAGCCGGTTGCACTTGAACTTAGAAGGGAATACCCCGCTTCTCGAGGAAAGAGTTGCTAGACCAAGGCATTAGAGTTACCAGGTTGGGGGAGGTTGTTTCTTTGCTACTTCTGAGGTGGGGAGCTACATATCACTTACACTGTACGAGTCAGATTCATAGTCGTAAGAGTTTGCGTATGAGTTGAAGTATTTCTGACCTGGCTATTGAGGAGACTTGGACAGAGTTTTGGGATTCTCAAGGACTGTTGGATTTCAAACTTGGTTCTCATTAAGGTTCCGACCGCACTGAAATTCCAAAGGTCCGACTTAAGCTCCAAACTTTGATTTTGTGAAGACAAGTTTGACAATCAAATAAAATCCACATTCTTCTTTTTCTTTTCTTTCTTTTCTCTTTCTGCACTTATTGCATAAGTGTTTGCTAGGGACTAGCAAAGGTAAAGTATAGGGGGGTGATGAACCCACATTTCATCATCTTTATTTCTATCATTTTGGCACCAGAAACCCTAGCAAATGCCTGTAAATAGCATTAAAATCATCATCTTAGCATTCATGCATGTGCATCTAAACAGTGTATAAATTACTGTAATTAAGGCCAAAATTATAGAATAAATAAAGAAAAGAAAAAGAATAAAATATTGTAAATATTTTATGACCCGAAACCCCGAGACCTAGGGCATCTTGATGAATAGGTCGACAAGGAATAAAGTAGGGGGAGATAAGGTCAGGAAATACAGATAATACACCTATACATTCTATTCATTCTTTATTCATTTTGGGACCTATTTTTGGTTCCACTTTTTATACATCAAATAAAGAAACTTTGTACATGAAAGTTGTAGATAATATCATAAAGAAAAATATAAAATTGATTTCACCGAAAAATAATGTACAGATAAAAGTTATGGTCTGAATAAGAATCCAGAATGCCAACTTTCCAGACTCGTATCTCACAATTGAAAACTCCAAATGCAGCGTACTCACCTTTAATTGTATATAGAAGAAAATAATCTATTTAATGGTGGTGGCTTCGCATTTGGCGGAGCTACGGTTTGAAAGTTGACTTTTGGCCCCCTATTGTATACTTGTACATATTAAAATATTCATTTTATTAATTATTTATTATTTTTATATATTTTTATATTTTTATAATGTTATAAATAATACTTATAATAATTACGTATATTAAAATCAGAATAAAAACATCATTAAAACTCAAATAAAAATACTTGTATATATTTGATACATAGGTATTATACATACACTTATACCTATATAAAATACAATTCTATTTTATTAATTATACAAATTATATCAGAAAAATAAAATAAAAATATATACGTGTATATAAAAGTATTCTACAATTTTATAAAATACTAAATAAAAATAATAAAAATAAAAATACCTAAATAAAAATAAAATACTCAAATATATAGATAATATACCTATATAGGGGTATAAATGCAAACTTGTAAAAATATACTCCATAAAAATAAATAAAAATCACCATAAATTAATTCATAAAATAATAAACATTTTTATTTTATAATAAAAAATTAATAAAATCATCTTGCTATTTTAATTTCAATTTAGAAGTCTTTTTCCTCCAGGTAGGTTGGTCCACGTGGACCAACCAGGGGGCTAGGAGAGTTGACCTCGGTCAACTCTCTGCCCAACACCTGGGCAGCCTGTCAGAATGACTTTTCTTGATTTTCACGGATTTTTGGAGACCGCACCTTTCACCGAATCGAATCGATGTCTTCACGAGAGTTGATCACCTATGATTCCTCTAGCTCGTCCTAGGATTTTTTCGGGGAGAGCATCACTGCTCTTCCCGTTGCGCCTTGATCTTCGAGCCCCCTCAGCCTTGTTTCAAAAACAACCCATACACTTCCTTTTCCCTTTGAACCAGCTTTGGGCGCCAAAAACCTTCGGGTGAGGGTCGAGGGCTAGTCTCCGGTGACAGGGGAATCCTCCCCCATCTCAGGCGAGGTGCGGCGAAGCACCTAGGGCTGCGTTCCAACTCCATCTCCGGCCACCGCCGTGAGGTCTCCTTCCTCGTGGTCAACGCCACTCGAGGTCACTTCCTTCTTATTTTTCTTGCTTGTTAGGTAGCTGTTAGTCCTAGCTCTTATTTCGTGCTTTTCATTTGCCATGTAATCGCGTTATTAGCTTAGATCCCATCGCCGAACATCTCGCCGGAGCTCGTGAGCTCCGGCGACTACCTCCACCCTTCCCCACGCCGTTAATCGCCAATAAACGCCAAGTTCCGGCCCATTTGCGCTGCCGTTCTCTACTCTTCTTTGCAGGACTTGAAGGAGGCATCTAGGCCTCAAGGAGCACCAAGAATCAGCCCCAGGTCGCCTGGAGCTTCTCTGAACGCCGGAGACCATTCATTGGTCCTCGGCCCCGTCTACGGCACCTGGGAGAAGCGCCACCGCTGCAGGAGCAAGCAGAGATCGTCGGAGGAGATCCTAGTGCACGGAGGCTCGAGCTGCGGCGGATTCAAAGTCGCTGGGCTTGAGTTCTTCGCGCGTTCTTCCAGATCCCTCATCCGCCGTTGGATCTTCCCCCGATCGTCCAGGATAGCAGCTGCCATTGGATCTTGTCCAACCATAGCCGTCCGATCTTGCTGACAGATCTAATCGCAGCCGCAGGCAACGAAGAGGTATCGGGCACCAGGCGTGTGACACGTGTATTAGTGAAGGGCGATCCGCCGTTCATCCCCGCCTTTGACTGGGTATTTTGCAACCTCTACCCGGTACTTTTTGTATTTAATCTCGAGCACTCAAACTTTCATTTGCCGTTTAATTAATTTTGTAATAATTATACTTGACCCCCCCACAGTTTTGCGTAATTGCCTTTAAGTCCCTGCCAAGCGCGTGCTAGTCACGCGCGTGGTTGGAAATTTTGCGAGGTCACCCTAGCGGGTTTTGGTTATTTGTGTTTAGTCTAAAAGTTATTTTGTTCAGCACAAATTTTGTGGCAAATTTGCAGCCGTGCCCCCAAGCTTTTAAATATTGCCTCCAGGTCCCTTGCCACGTCACCTCACGTGACCAGTTCACGTGAGGTGTGGGCATTTTGCTGAGGGACCCTCTAGGGTCTTGCTATTTCTAATTAGTCCCTGAACTTTCATATCAGCGTTAAATATTTTGGGTATTTTGCATACAGACCCCGGACCATTTTGGATATTGTTATTAAGTCCCTGCCAGGCGCGTGGTTCACACGTGCTTTGCTTGGACATTTTGCGCTCAGGCCCTCCAGGGATTTGTAATTTGTTTTTAATCTAGTAAATGCAAGTTTTAGTGTAAACTTTTGTGGAAAATTGCATGTATGCCCCTGGATGTTTTATTATTTGCACTTATACCCCTGCCAGGACTGTTTAATGTTTGGATGTTTGCTCTAATTATTTAACCTATCATTTTAAGTCCAAAAATTCCACAAAAATAGGGTTAAGCTCCTGGACATGTGTACTTTAACGCCACATATTTAGTTTTTGATTTTATCTTATTTGGTATTTATTAAAAATCAAAAACTCGCTATTAGCGCACTGTCTAAGTTAGAAAATACCAAAAAAATATTAAAACTCCTCCAAAAATTCCAAAAAAATCACCTAGTGTCTATTTTATCATCTTTTAGTGTCAGTTCAAAAATCATTAAAAATCTCAAAAGAAAAGCACTAAAAATTTAAAAACACTCTAAAACTTCAAAAAAATATATAAAATCAGAGAAAAATCAAAAAAATACAAGCTCAGTTCCTGTTTGTTCTTTATTCTGTTCTCTTCATTTGAAAAATAGTGTGAAAAATTTTGGTTGCTGTTTGCTAATTTTAATTCTCATTTTGTTCACAGCCAGCATATTTTCCACTGATTTCTCTTAGTTCAGTAATTAAAAATACCAAAAACACCTTGAAAAATCCCCAAAAATCACAAAAACAGTAGAAAACCACAAAAATACCAAAAAGATTTTATTTCTGAATTTTTGGATATTTTTGCACATTTTCATAAATCTTTTACCTTGTATTTCATTACGTTGTCTTTGCTTTTCAATATAAAAAAAAGAAAAAAAAGAAAAATATAAAATATAAAATATAAAAATCAGAAAATTAAAAATCAAATACAAAATTAAAAATAAAATTAAAATAAAAAAAAATTTAAAAATTAAAAACCCACAAAAACATCTTTGCTTGCTTGCTTAGTGTAGACACTTTACACACACACACTTGTGCTTACATTTGCTTGAATTACCCTGCTTGCTCCCTGTGTTCGAACTCTCTGCATACTTGTCACTATACACCATTTGTGCAGAGTTAAAAATAAATTTTAACTCCACATTAGTTCTAATTTGTTGATCTTTAGTGTGGGTTAATTGTTGATTAAACGCGGATTTCATTGAGAGCCGCCACAGCGACGGTTGTCTCCGCCTTGTGTGAGACACCAATTTAGACTCTCTCGATTTCCGTGATTATCAATGCTAAGATAGAAGACTTACAGTGACTCCCAGCTCTCTCTACGCGGGATGCAAAACAGGAATTTATAAACCTAATCTATATGCCGATATGCACACGGAAATCGTCCTAAGCAGGCAATTGCTAGCGTAAAGAACCACAAGTCAGTCACTGATCCTCAATCCAAGAGTCCAGTCTAGGCTCACCCCTCCTCTTATCGACACATCGAGTTCAGGAGTAGCGCTTGACAGGGTGGGCTCGTGGCACGTGGGCTTGAAGATGATGAGGCGACTGTTTAATTTAAACTAAGTCCAAAATACACTATAGGTACATGCAATGGTTATTAGGGTATTTGGACATAATTTACTCGATCAAGCAAGCCTAAAAGCTAAGGGCTCATTCCACAAAAGAAAGGAAAAATAAAACAAAATCAGAAAATGACAAGCGGTAGAAAAGCCGACAAAAACCGCGGTGAGCCCCCAATTGAACAATCACTTGGGAAATTAGGCCCGAGTGTCCAAGTCCAAAGTACCTGTATTATTACAAATTTAATGAATCACTCTCTCACAAAAATGGTAAACTAGCTAACTATCCCTCACTCTAATCCTCCTGCTCTCTCCTGTCGGCTAGATAAGAATAGCCGACTCCGCCTTTCAAGGTTGCACAGGATCCCCTAGGCGATCCTCCTCGATCCGCGGTCCCTCGCAAGAAGACAAGAAAGACAATGGTTAGATAGCTCAAAAATGTGAATCAAATACAAGAGAGATAAATGGAGCAATAATGTAGACACATAAATCACAATCACAATCAAACAAAGATCTAAACACTGTTGCTCCCCGGCAACAGCGCCATTTGATTTAGCGGAAATTCGGTGGTCTTAAGTTCCACACGAGGCGGGAACTCAGTCGATGCGTCGACCACACAGAAATCCCAACTAAAGTCAACAATGAACCCATAATATATAAATCAAGCAATGACAAACAAATATGGAGTCAAATACATTTTAACTCTGTGTAGAAGATGTATAGTGGGTAAGTATGTAGAGTGTCGAACTCGGGGAGCAAATGATAGATCAAGCAAGAGTGCACAAAAATTGTGATGTGTGATTAATGTTTACAAGTATGCCAATATTTTTGTGGGTTTTAAATTTTTAAATTTTTTTTTAATTTTTTAATTTTATAATTTTGTATTTTGATTATTAATTTACTGATTTTATATTTTCTTTTTATATTTTATATTTTTTATATTTTATTTTTCTATAATAGAATATATATACAATATAAGAAAAGATGAGATGGGGGATTTATAACAATAGAGAAAAATACTCAAAAATCAGAAAATAAAATGTTTTTGGTCTTTTTATTATTTTATACTATTTTTGTGATTTTTGAGGGTTTTTCTAAATGTTTTTGGTATTTTTAAAAGTTCAAATACAAGAAAACAATAACTTAAACTACTAGCCGAAATTAAAATGGGTATGAAAAATAGTAAACAGTGATAAAATTTTCTCAAATTAATTTTAAATGAAAAACAATAAAATAAGGAAAGTACAGAAACTGAGTTTATATTTTTAGGATTTTTTTAGAATTTTTTAGATTTTTTTGAAGTTTTTAAGAGTTTTCTAATTTTTAAGGTTTTTGTTTTGAAATTTTTAATGATTTTTGGACTGACACTAAAAGACACTAAAACATACCTTAGGTAATTTTTTGGAATTTTTCAAGGCGTTTTGATATTTTTGGTATTTTCTAATGCAAACAGTAGCTAAAATGCATGTTTTTGAATTTTTATAAATATTAAAATGCAATAAAAATACAATACAAAAATATGGCTTGAATAAGCAAGCAAACAGGAGCCTATGACAATTTTTTGGTGATTTTTAGCAATTTATAGATGCATGAAATAAATAGAGACAACATCAAGAAACTACACTACTAGCAAGGGCATAAGTGCAAATAAGCAAACATCCAGGGGTTAAAAAGCAAATTTCACACAAAATATATATCGAATATTGCAGTTGATGGACTAAATACAAATAACCAAACCCGCAGGGGTACATCTGCAAAATACCCACCCCAGCGCGTGACTAGCACGCGCTTGGGAAGGACCTAAGTGTAAGATACAAAAATCCAAGGGGCTACTATACACTTTACCCAAAAATATTACATGTGATACAGATGTTCATGGACTAAAGAGAAATAGCAAAATGGACGAGGGCCTCTCTACAAAATGGCCACGCGCCTCACACGCTCGGGCACGTGGGGTGACGTGGCCGAGGACCTTTTTGTAAATAAAGGAAAGTACGGGGGTTGGTTCCTAAATATTACAAAAATAAATTAACAACAGATGAAAGTTTAAGTTCTGTTTAATAAATACAAAACTTTCGCGGGTGAAGTATGCAAAATACCCACGAAGGGTGCGATCCAACAGTGTGGCGTGGGCCACTTATCCACATGTCGTCTCCTGGTCGCACGATGACGGTTGGGCTTGGACGTGCACGATCAGATCCTGCGGCAAAGATCGACGGCTGAGGTTTCACGGGATCTGACGGCTGCTGCTATGCTGGGCGAACACCGGGGATCCAACGGCTCCGAGGGGCGTTGGATGAACACGCGAAGAACCCGTGCCCGGCGAGTTTGAATCGCCGCGCACGGCCTCCTCCGATGTCTTCCTTCGCCGCTAGGAAGCCTGGGAGTACACCGGTGATGCACTGAATCGTCTGGAGGCTGCAAAATGGGTGGAACGACGCTGGAGCTCTTATGCGGCGAGGCGCCAGCTGTTGCGCTCCAGGTGCGCCGGCGACCTTAAAAATCCCCTTGAGGCGTCTCCAAGACGTGTAGACCTGCAACAAGTGGTTAAGGCGATCGCGAGCAAATTGCCGCGACCCACCTGGTTGCTAAAAAGGAGCGGAGCGGTGGAATGGATGCTCGCCGGAGCTTTGCTCCGGCGAGGCGGCGGTGCGAGTGATTAGATGGATCTTAGGCGAAGTGGAACGCGGAAAATAGAAAAACGGACCTCAAGGGTTATGTGCCTGAGGTGGAACCTCACGGCGGCACGGCCGTCGGAGATGGCTGGAAACACGCCCAGGAGCACGAGCTACACCTCAACGAGATGCTGGGATCGACCCGCTGTCACCGGGGATCCTTCAGCCAACGTTCGGAGGTCTCGGCCTTCGACAAAAGCAGTTCAAAGATCGAAGGGAAGGCTGGAAGGACATTTTGAATAGATGGTCGAGTGGGCTCTTCAATCGAGACGAGCAGCTCGATGCAGCGATCCACATCCCAAGGAGAACCTTGGGCGTGAATCACCACAAGAGGAAGAAAAGTCATGAAGACTTCATCACAAAGGAGCGTCCTCGAAAAATGGGTGAAAGCGGGTCAAAACCTAGTCTGACAAAGGCTACAGGGGGCGGGTCAGAGAGTTGACCCGCCTGTCAACCCTCAGACCCTCCTGGTTGGTCCACGTGGACCAACCAGGAAAAACCCTCGGAAAATATTTTGTAAATTCATTTTAAAATAGAAAATGATTTATTTAATTTTAGGTTATTTAATAAAAAAATATTTATTATTTTATAAATGATTTTATGGTGATTTTTAATTATTTTTGTGAGGTATAATTTTATAAGTTCCCTTTTACGCCCTTTATATGTATATTATTTATATATTTTATTAATTAATTTTTTATTTTGTGTTTTTAATTTATTTATTTTTTTATTATTTTATAAATTTATAAAGTATTTTTATACACTTAAAAATATTTTTACTTTATTTTTCTGAAGTATTTTATACATTTAATAAAATATAAGTGTTAATAATATATGTATAAGTATAGGTATTATACCTGTGTATTATTTATATACAGGTATTTTATTTTGTGTTTCTTTTCCATTTTTATTCTGATTTTAATATACATATGTATTATAAATAATGTTTACAAAATTATAAAAATATAAAATTTTAAAAATAGTGAATAAATAATAACATGAATATTTTAATCTGTACAAGTATACAAGAGGGGTCCAAAACTCAACTTTCAAACCGTAATTCGGAAAAATATAAAACTACCTTCATTAAATAGTTTATTTTACACTATATACAATTAAAGATGAGTTTGATGCATTTGGAGTTTTTATTTGGGAGATACAGGTCTGGGAAGTTGGGATTCTGGATTTTTATTCAGATCATAACTTTTTATCTATGTATTATTTTTCAGTGAAATCAATTTTGTATTTTTATTTATTTAGTTATCTATAACTTTCATGTACAAAGTTTCTTTATTTGAGGTATAAAAAGTGGAACCAAAAATAGGTCCCAAAATGAATAAATAATGAAGGAACTTTAATTGTATTTTAGCTCTTATCTCCCCCTACTTTATTCCTTGTCGACCTATTCATCGAGATGCCTAGGTCTCGGGGTTTCGGGTCATAAAATATTTACAATGTTTTATTCTTTTTCTTTTCTTTTATTTATTATATAATTTTGGCTTTAAATACATTATTTTATACACTATTTACATACACATGCATGAATGCTAAGATGCGGGAATTAAGGGTATTTACACGCATTTGCTAGAGTTTTTAATGTCAAAATGATAGAATAAAGATGATGAAATGTGGATTCATCGGTAGTTTATAATTTTTGTAAGATATAATGGTATAATATATTATTTTTTGATGGAATTAATGAAAGAGATTTGAATTATTTGATGTATTAAAAAAATTTAAAATGTGGGACCCACATAAGAGAGAGAGAATAAGATAAGGGAGGGTAAACCCCCAGCTTGAAGGTGTTTACCTGTTTTGTGATTCTAGAAACAAGTTTGCCTTAAGCTGTACGTATCTTTTGATAGCTCTTCTTGTGTAAACTCCTTGCAAGTTAAATCGTTGATTATAGTGCTTGATTTTGATTTTAGATGACGATTAACCAAGTGAATTGTTTCCCCGGAATCATATATTAAGAGGCATCTATGTAAATAGATCTCATTTGATAATGGAGTTGGATTAGCAAAGGATTGGTAAAGATGTACAACCTTTATTTCAATCAAAGGTGTTTGGATGGGACCTTGAATCTGCGAGCGCACCAATTGCTACCTTTGCGGGGGGACCTTGAATCTCATGCTCATATGTTCTTTGGTTGTCCTTTCTCCTCGGCCGTTTGGGTTAACTCCTGTGCTAGTCTCAACCTCCCAATTGCACGCGCTTTCCCTATGGAGGATCTCATTCCTTGGATCAATGGCAACTCAGATTCCGCGACCCGGAACCGCCTCTCTTGCACGCTCGTGGTGGTTGTTTGGTATATTTGGTGTGACAGAAACAGGCTTTGGACGGACCCGCCAATTGGACCACCCACCACCACCGACGCTCTGAGAACTACGAACAATGTGGTGAAAACGGTCAACCTCCTGCACTGATTAGGTGGGGCTTGGGCCCCAGTCTCGTCCGGTCTCCTTTTTAATTACAGCATAGTGTTTTCTGGTCTCCCCAAAGGGGTTTTTGTTTCACAGTGTTCAATTGTAAAACTCATTTTTGGAAATACAAATACTTACCAAAAAAAGTTGTTTGGATGGTAAGGTCGGTTGAATGACAAATATGATGCTATGGTTTATATGCCACATTGATTGATTACAGTCATAGGCAATGTTTGATGTGGAACCATCATTTCAAACACATGAATGTGGAGGTGAAGGGGTAGCATGGACTCAAAGAAGACTTCCATCCAACAGATAAGACCAGTAACCATGAGATATCACCATATATGATTACACATTAATTATATTTATATCTACCATGTGTATATTTCCCTTGCCCCTCGAAGCAACCAACGACACGGAAAGATAAGTACCACTTAATTATTAATAAAAAAAGAAAGGATTTTTACATTTTTCCCATTGAGTTTTTTTCCATGTTCCTACATTTTTTTGCAATGACTCATACCCCTTTATATTTTATAATATTCACAGCAGCGCTCTTCCATTAATGTAATATATGGACACGTGTAGCAAGAAAAAGGGGACTATTAGCGTGAATTATGGTTTCAAATTTCAACAAAATTCCATTGAAATTCTCCCAAATTTCTACTTCTGTAGGTCACCGAAATCGAAACGCTCCATTATTCCTTTTTTCCAAAATTTCAACTAAATAACACCGAAATGTCAACGAAATTTTATCGAAATTAAATATCATTTCAACAAAACAACAAAAAAAATAAGAAAATCTACTCTATACTTTCATGGAAGTTTGTATATATTAATGAATTCACACTTATTTATTCGCTAAAATATTGAGATGTTAAAGTGATTTACATTATTTGAAGAAGTTTCTTATGTTAGTTTCTATATTTTACCAAAATCCAAACCAAATCAAGTAGACACAAGGTTTAGGAGTAAAATTAAAATCCATACTGAAGCTATTTTTTCTTTATTTTGATAATTAGTAGTTATCATATTTGTCAGCTCATTATTATTGAAGAGGTGCACACATGTCACCATTCTCTTCAAGTTCAAGAGGAGAAACCAATAGCTTCTAATTACGGTTCCAAATTTGATTGTAATTCCGAGCAGCATACTACTTTTTTAATTGTAGAAACAATTGGATGGAAATTTAATGTAACATATCATATTAATATCTTACTATTATCAAAAAACAATCTTTCTATCGCATTTATTAAGCAAAAGAATATTAAAAATCTTTGTTTTTAAAAAAAAATAATAATTTTTAAGTAATTTCTCCAAGTTTCAATCATTTCACAGAAATTCCATCAAAATTCCACCAAATTTCTCTTTCCATGCTTACCGAAACGAAACCTAAATCCGACATGTAAGGCCTCAATGTGAATTTGTAAGACAAATAGAAGTGCACAATAACATCAAAGCATGCATTTTCCCAATCAAGTGCGGTGAGCTACATGAATTTTTTTGCCTCAATTCAGATCCAAAAATAAATAAACCTTTCAGATAATCTCATTCCACACTTCTTGAGCCTTCCCCGCCCTCACGTAGCCGCCAACTTCTAATTGGTACATCAACTGACCACCTTTTGCAAATAGCCAAACCATATCATTGGAATATTTCTGAAGGGTACAAGAATAAAAATCACCAAAAAAGAGAGAGGACAAGGATAAAAGTAGTTTTATTTTACTATTAAAATAAAACTCCATCCTGGATCCAAATCTATCCGTCTTGGATGCAGATGCCTTCTACAATATTAAACAGGTTCTGCATGGTGACCCCTAATATAAAGAATGAACTATTTTTGTTTGCACATTATTATTTCTACTTGACGATAAGAAGCAGATCTTAAACTTATAAACTAGGAAATTAGAAAGACGAAAAACAGTTTGTATGAATAAATCTCTGCCACTGCGTCCCCTATTTACACACCATTCAGCACTGATCAATTTGCTCCAGTTCATCACAATCTTGCCTGCATGATGGTTTGCTTCAGCAGAGGTCGCATATATTCATGGTATCCATCTGGAATATCCGACTCGTTAAGAGGTTCCTTCAGGGCCTCTTCATAGAGGGCCGGGTAGACATTCCCGTCGTACCGACCAAGGGCCGAACCGAGGTAGTGATCAGTGTAGTTAAATGCATCAACAAGAGCCACAGCATTCGGTCGGAGCTGCAGGAAACCAGCATGGAGAGTCACAAAGTGTACAGAGGGTAACTAATAGTTAATTAGACGAGTGGTGACTTAGACGACGCGGACCTTGGCATATAGGCGATGGAGCTGTTCGTTTGCCAAGACACCTTGCTCGGGCGTTATGCATTCGGTGGAGAGGAAGTCGCCAAGGTGCTTGTGAAGAGTGTGGAGAGCATAAATGTTGCAAAGAATCTCGAGCTGTTCCTTTACTCCGTCTCCAGGTATATCTTGTTGCAACTTGGCAATAAACCTGAGACAAATCAGCCATTTTCCATCTTCGTTACTAATCAGTAAAGTAATCCTTGTTTTAACCTGGTAGGCTACATTCGAATGAGATAGGATCGTGATCACGAGCAATATGGTCTGCGACGGGGTTATGACTGATAGCTAAGGTAAATGCACATGAAAATGTGAAAAAAAGTAGTTGCAGCCATGCAAGCAAAAACTTACTTGGAGACAACAATTACTTGTACGTGGGCAGTTGCGACTTCCAATAAATCCGAAGAATACTCCCCAAATGCTGAACATGAAGACATATAAGCATAGATTTTAAACTAGAGCAGTAGTGTACAGTGAGTTCTCCACTCACAACTAAAAGGCTAAAGAGATACCTTTTCTTGGGTTCTTAGAACTGTTAATTTTCTGGGCACAGTATATCGCCATTCTAGCAGCCCTTGCTTCAAAGGCCTCCACTAGGACAGAAGGCTTCAACCAATCCTCAGCTGTGCATTAAGAAAAAATAATGTCAGGGATGGAGGAAAGAATCCATACAAGAAAAGAAAAGCTATATAGTTAATGCACATGCAATGTGTAATTATTAATTATTGTCTTAATGAAACTTCAGGGTTGATACTAAGGATATGCGATGTTGAAACCACTTCCATGATCTGGTGGTTTAGCAAGTGTGCCTTGGACCCGAGGATTGGCTACCGGGTTAGCCCGAGTTAAACTGAGGGGGGTAAATCATTTTTGTGTTTTGGTGTTTGGATAGAGGATTAGGGGTTGAGTGGGTTTATTGTGATGCGAGTGTATTGAAGTTTGGAAAAGTGAGTAGTTATTGTGATGGTTGTATTGAAGTTTGGAAAAGTGAATAGATGTTGAGTAGTTTATAATTTTTAGATGATATGATGGTATAATATATTATTTTTTGATGGAATGGATGAAAGAAAATTAATTTATTTAATGTTTAAATAAAGAAAGAAGAGTGGACCCCACAAGTGAGAGAGAAAAAGGGGATTTTTGGGAGTAAACCCCCCAAAAAGGGGGGTTAACCCCCAATCCGAACGGCACCTAAAAGTTACGATTTCCTAATCAGCGACTTGAGGAGGAAATTTACCTGTCTGGACACTGCAAACACAATGCAATAAATGGCCTGCTCGCCCCAGATATGCAGTTGTCCCTACAGGATTTGAGCCGGAAGCCAGTTTATAAGCAGTCTTCATAAGAAATCTCGCGACCTGTATATGGAAAAACCAAAGGACACAAGCTCTGTAAAATGAATCGAAGTTCTGCCAGACTGCCACTGAATATTAGAGTAAAACTAAATGAGATACATGTCAGCAATATATTTTATGTAGTAACATAAAAGTCTTCAACGGTAATTGTTCACATAAACTACCATGCCTCAAGCTTAGAAGATTTTTTTTCCTTCAATGAAAAGAAAAACAGAAGTCCGATCTGGATATACTTCCCTTCTCAATAAGGACCACAAATCAGTGGCAGATAATGGTAAGTTTAACATTATATAATTTAATAATATGAAGCTATGCCAAAAGAACAGTTGCCCATATCCAACCTTTCTGCAGCAGGATAAGTTTAGTGGATGGAACATATTACGTAATAATTAAATCATCTTTCACCAACAAATATACATATCGGATCTGGAAGCCATGCAATGTAAATGAGATGACTACTTTAGCATAAGACAGATAAAAGAAGCCGACCTGCAGGAGCATCACAACATTGTCGCCCTCATACGTACATGCTGGAGCGTAGACAGCTAATAACTCAGGAAGCCCACTGCTGCATAAATAACCCTGACCTCCACAGAGTTTTCGGCATTCTTCAATACCATCCTGCAAAACATATGGAAAACCATATTAAGCGGCAATTATTTGAATAGATAACCTACAAATTGCTAGCATGATTATATTATCCATTCGTCAAAAGAATTAATAATATATAAATATTATGATATTGCTCTCATTAGATAACGTTAGGAGGGATTGTCTTAAATTAAAGACGAGTCATCTTGTCATAGAATCTGTCTTGGCTTATCTTGCTAAAAGTTCCAACTTCATAATGCATATTTTTGGCCCTTTTCCTATTCACCGACAAAGAATCCACTGCATCAGCACTCCTTCCGTCCCGACCCTAATCCCTAAATTATGATACGTTGATAATAAAAAAAATTGCAACTTGTTTCATAACGATTCAGGATTTTCCCCCATATGCCTCGTGGAAAGGCAAGACACACTCCTTGTTGAATCCATCATCTGTTTTTTTTTAATCCAGAGATGAAGGGTCCGTTGATCTGCATTTTCTCCCAGGCCATCGAAAATATATAGATGGAACAGCTGGTTGGTGACTGGCCAGGCACTCTCCTTTTTCTGTTATTTTGCTAAAAAAACAACTCAATATATTATTTAAAAGACAACCTGAAATATAATCTTTACCAACAACCAGAAGAACCTTCATTACAAAATTTTCAGGAGGCAACCTGGGAAATAACTCTCAGCATATGGGCTAAGAATTCTGATAAATTCATTAATCACTAAAGCACCATCCAAAGTAAAGAAAATGGAAATAATAAACTACATACACTTGTTATATTGGTTGTTAATGACTTCAAACCGGCAGTGCATGCATGAGCCTCAGGCAAAGTTGAGAAATCTTTTGCTTCCAGCCTCTTCGTTACATCATCGTATAGCCAAGTTAACCATTCACCAACAAATCTGATAGCATAAGCAGATGCCAGCAGTGGGAAGAGCCTGCTCTGCTGTGTCTTATAATCAATCACCTGAAGCAAAAACCCGAGATGAGAAAATGTTTAAAATCTGCTGTGTCTCATAATCAATCACCTGAAGCAAAAACCCGAGATGAGAAAATGTTTAAAATCGGATGAAAGAAAGGTCTAGAAGGAGAAAGTCCGTACTTCTTTTTAGAGTTATTTGTGTTTTCTACTTTATTTTATTCTTGTAACTATTAGGGGTCATATATGCACTTTCGCTTTATTGCTCTCTAGGTTTTCTCTGTACATGAGAGATCCTAGTCTGTGAAATAAAACAACAATTCACTCTCTTCTCCACATGGTATCAGAGCAACACCTCCATGATAATAACAATTAGTATCATATTATAGATATCATCAAGTATGAGTTTTAATCTACATATGAATCATGAGCAGAAATCTCGAATACTTGGAGATAATGTTAAGGAGATCATACTACCACGTATAGTGACTTGAAACTTGAATATCTATCTAATTTAAGGATTGATACCATAATTAACGAAAATACGTCACTTATGAATATTGAGCTCAAGCTGAAATAATTTGCACTATATGTTAGCTCAACGAAACACATCACACTCTCCATGAGCTGGAGAAAGTATTAGTGAGTTGAATCCAATGTCCTTGACCATTTCTAATCAAAGTCCAAACCATTTAAAGTTTAGAAATGAGCTCAGGTGTGTGTTTATTTCCATTTCCATCACCATATTTTCAAAAATGACAAGAACCAATTAATCGGACCGGTCCAAGACTGATTCACTGGTCAAACCGACTGACCCGATCTGATTTTCAAAACATTAGTACATTGAGATTTCAGCTCTTCTACACAAGAAAACATGACTTTTAGGGTACTACTCAGCACCCCTTTGCATACTTTACCAACCACAAGACCTTCGTGATCTCTATAACTGAACACCATGACATCTACCACTGAGACAAAGCCATTGGTCACAAACGTGATGGCACAAGGCACTATTATAAACCAAAAGGGCACAGAAAAATTGCATGCTCTAGTCAAATTCTTTCAAGGTGTTCATTGGTGGTAAGGTTCCTCCGCGTGAGAAGGAAAAAGACTATGACAACTGACAAACAAACAACTATCAAGTTATCAATTGGATGACCACCAGTGTTGAGATACATATTGCCCCGAATCTTCTTTACAGTGACACAACCACAGAGATGTTGGGTGATCTTGAGCAGACATACTCCCAAAAGAAAACAAAATCGTGACTTGTAGACATCTATGGGCAGATATGGTGCACATCTCAAGGTGATTCTACCCTAGTTGAGTACTACAGGTATCTCACTAGCATGTATGAGGAGCTTACGATTTTTCACTATGCATATTGTACAGAACAAGTACAAGAGCATTAAGTCTGGCAAGTGTATCATCTTCTTAATGGCATGCATTCCTGATAACAGTCATGTTATCAGTGAATGAGAAATTTCTGATATCTGATACATTGTTAACAATGAAGGCCATATTTAGGTGCCTTGAGGAACGGGAGACATAGGCAGTATGTCCTCCTACCATACCTCCAACAAAGAATTCTATACATGTCGCGTCATCTGGGAGAGGAGGACGACACAACTTTCGAGGAGGATGTGACTGTGACTCTGGTCGTGGCAGTGGACAGGAATTTAAATGTGGACGTGACATTGTCCACAACCGTCGGTGAGATTCTACTGTGCCTCATTTTCCACAATGCACTCACTATGGTCGGTGGAACCATTCGTCCAAACAATGTTGGCAGAAGTTTAGTGTAAGCCCCTATCACACCAATAATGTGTATGAGGATGCTTATGATGTGGAAGAGGTGTCTACTATTACAAACCCCAATGGCAAGACAATAGATCTCAATGATGGAGATTACTCACGCCTGATGTAGATTCTCCAGACTCCTGGGTCGACTACTGATGCGGATCGGATTTTCGCAGCGTCAAAATAATAATATTTTTTTTGTGGTGGATTTTTGGTAGAAGAAATAGAAGGGTTGAGAAGAAGAACTCGTCGGTAACGAGGGTTGACGGAGGAGAACCGCGGAGATCGCGTGGAGAGAGGAGAGAAAATAGAGAGGGAGATAAAATCTCAATTTTGATTAATACTTGACTGCCCCAAAACATTGGACTACCATCTCTTTATATAGGAGAGATGGGGTTACAAAAATAGAAATTAATTTAAATTGGACAACAAACTTATCCTAATTTGACTCTGACAAATTTAAAATTCAAATTGACCTCTAATTACCCTAATTGGACTCTAACTAATTAATTGACCAAAATTAAATCTACGAATAAACGTTGAGATCACAGGCGATCTCAATTATTTAATTAGACATTTACGATAACTTAAAAACGTAAATAAAATTGACAATTAAAAATAGATAAATATTTGGCCCTAAATTTAGGTCCCACGCTGCATCAACTCTCCTCCGCTTAAAAAATTCGTCTCCCGACGAATTGCTTGTTCTTAATTCCGTCTGTGGAGAATTGATCTGGATTGGTTGAGCAAATATCCCCCAATTTTGCTCCTTTCAATGTTACGTCTATAATTTCTTTTCACTTGAGGGCGTGAATGCAAATGTTCTACCCCTTCATCTAAATCAATACCTCTACAACTCCCACCAATACGAACCTTTATATAAAAATCCTTTGGAGGAAGGAGACCTCTGCAATTTGCCCAATTCATATCCCCTTTCCGATTCACAGGGGATTCGAACCCCCTTGGGGACTTCTTCCTCCACGTCAGGGTTTCGTACCTCCCTTTTAGAAACGGTCGATGGCGGCGGGTCGGGTTGGATGGTGGTATGCAGCGACCGCAGGGAAGTCGAGGACCAAGGCATGGCGCCCCTTGCTTGCGCGCGTGGCGAAGGCGACGCACCTGTGGGGATCTGAGGCATGCGTGGTGGCGATGGCACTGGGAAAGGAGGCGATGGCGACTACCGCGCCTGAAGCGTGCGTCGTTCTGGTGGGAACTCGAGTCGTGGTGATGGCGAGGGACCTGTCGACGGCGAGACGGGACATACAAGCGGCGGCCACGCCAGAATCGCGTGTGGCGACCGCAAGGTCTCAAGCTGAGGCGGCATGTTGGAAAGGGGACCTTCGTGCGGCGGCGGTCATGTAGGCCTCGCGCTCGGGGTTGGTGGCCGTGCGACAACCTGGGCGTCGGTAGGGTTCACGGTTGCGTGTCTGGCGCGTAGGAAGGGGCCGTATGGCCAATGATGGGGCTTCCACTAGGCTTTCGTCGTAGATAGGCTTGTCTTTTTCATTTTTGTGTTCCTGGACAGCAACTTTTATTGCTAAGAAATCGAGGATTCGACATTCTTCATCTGCGAGATCTTCGTCGAAGATGGGCCCTTGGTCCTCCTTTTCTTCTTGCACAATAGTTGTATCAAGTAGATCTTTATTTGGAATGAAAATACCTTCGTTTTCCGCACCGAAATCGGGTTGGACAGCATCTACAGCGGTCTGATTTTCGTCGTCGACGGGCGAATTTTCTTTGGTTAACGCGTCCAACCATCCTTGCACCTTGAGACTTGACAAGAGACGTTTCTGGAACTTCCGTTGACGCGAACACGCATGCGGCCCATGAGATATGCGGTTGAGATCAAGCTTCAAACGCCAATATGCAACGGGATCGTTGAATCGTAGGAACGATTCAATATCCATGCTCTGATACCAATTGATGCGGATCGGATTTTCGCGGCGTCGAAATAATAACATTTTTTTGTGGTGGATTTTTGGTAGAAGAAATAGAAGGGTTGAGAAGAAGAACTCGTCGGTAACGAGGGTTGACGGAGGAGAACCGCGGAGATCGCGTGGAGAGAGGAGAGAAAATAGAGAGGGAGATAAAATCTCAATTTTGATTAATACTTGACTGCCCCAAAACATCGGACTACCATCTCTTTATATAGGAGAGATGGGGTTACAAAAATAGAAATTAATTTAAATTGGACAACAAACTTATCCTAATTTGACTCTGACAAATTTAAAATTCAAATTGACCTCTAATTACCCTAATTGGACTCTAACTAATTAATTGACCAAAATTAAATCTACGAATAAACGTTGAGATCACAGGCGATCTCAATTATTTAATTAGACATTTACGATAACTTAAAAACGTAAATAAAATTGACATTAAAAATAGATAAATATTTGGCCCTAAATTTAGGTCCCACGCTGCATCAACTACCTTCTGTGAAACTACTATTGCTGAGGTACAATAGCCGATTTTGCCATCACTCATGCTCCGTCTTGGATTATTGATTCTGGAGCTTCTACTCATCTGATTATAGAATGCAGTCTAGTAACCCCCTCCATACCCTCTTCCTCAATGAAGTCGATTCAAGTCACCAACATGACTCACTTACTTGTTACTATTGTCGGTTCAATGGAGTTCTCCAAACTTGTTGTCTATTCATAAACCTTGTGCCGAATTTAATTTCCGTGCGATATTTGATGAATTTTGTTGTTATTTTCAGGACATCCGAACGAAATAGATTTTTGGTGGAAGTCGTGAGAAGAAAGGCCATATTATCTTGGCATACCATCGGATTCTAAGTTTGTTGGTGTTGCATCCATCTCCGAAGACTTGCTCCCATGACACTTATGCCTTGGGCATCTTTCTGCCAAGGCTCTCCATGATGTTTCATGAACTCTCTACACTGAAGTGCTTTCAGTGTGAAGTGTGAGTTCGGAAACATCATCAAGCTTTTTTCATGTCTGTACTAGGTCCCGCAATACCAGTCTTTTAGATCTTGTTCATTGTGATGATTGGAAACCTTATCCGATCCAAACATCAAGAGTTCATCGCTATTTATTATTTATGTGGATGAGTATAGTAGATCTTCTTTGATGTATCTAATAAAGGAGTGTTCAAAGATTAATAAATTTGTCAGAAACTTATTTCAATATGTTCAAACCTCCTTTTCTACGTGTTCTGAACATTCGAACTAACAATGACCCAGGAGTTCATTCAACAGGTCTTGACATATGTCTTTGCATCTCAGGGAACTGTTTATTAAACCTCATATCCTTATACCTTGCAATAGAATGGAGCCGCGGAAAGGAAATCCAACACTTGCTTAATATTACCAGATCTCTTCTTAGTCAAATGAATGTTCCCAAGTACTGTTGGGGGATGCCATCCTCACTGTTATCTATCTCATCAACAGAGTTCCTTCTTCCATTCTCAATGGGGGACTCATGTAGTAATCACAAAAAGTGGTAGTAGTTTATAAGCAGTAGGGGCTACTATTAGACTACTCGGGTTTAAGCATTTTTTACTGTGCCTGATGATTCTAATTGAGCCCAAGAACAGTAGATTATTGGGATAATTACACCCATAACCCTGAGTAATTCCTCAATCTCAATCATAACCTTGAATAATCGCGAATTACATGGGAAACCCTAGATAATCACTCCGTCTCACATTCATAACCCTCCGTTAGTTTAATACCTTAACTCAACCATACGAATGAGTTAATCTAACTCATCCTAATCAAACGGCTAGGAAACAATAAAAAAACCCCACCCGGCTCCCTTCCCTTCATCTCACTTCAGGTCGGACGAACTGTGGC
This sequence comes from Ottelia alismoides, assembly GCA_037367405.1. Taxonomy (NCBI): domain Eukaryota; kingdom Viridiplantae; phylum Streptophyta; class Magnoliopsida; order Alismatales; family Hydrocharitaceae; genus Ottelia; species Ottelia alismoides. Next base: position 224,047 of record JAZKJV010001291.1, read on the forward strand.
CTCGGCTACAGGTGGTCCAGGGGGCTTTGAGCTCCGCCGCGGGGGGAGGGGGCACGAACAGGGGAGGAGTGTGGGGGGTGGGCGAGCACCGACTCGAGGGGCTCTGAGCTTCCGCCGCAAGAGAGGGGTGGGGGGTGGGGTTGGTGGTTCAGCCGCAACACCCGGTCTGAGCTTCCGCCGCGGTTGGGAGAGGAGGAGAGCACCAAGGTGGCGAGCAGGGGAGGAGCGCGCGGAGGCTTTCAGCCGCAGCTGCGCGTGGGCGAGCAGAGGACCACCACCTCGGGCGGTGGGGGAGGGGCGCTCGGCTGCGGGTGGTCGAGTGCCAACTTGGGTCGCTCATCTTGTACATTGTCGTCGACGGCTCAGACAACCATCGAGATCGACTCCCTGTTCGAGGGAATCGACTTCTACTCGACGATCACCAGAGCAAGATTCGAGGAGCTCAACATGGATCTCTTCCGCAAGTGCATGGAGCCTGTGGAGAAGTGTTTGAGAGACACCAAGCTTGACAAGAACGGCATCCACGATGTCGTCCTCGTGGGTGGATCCACACGTATACCCAAAGTCCAGCAGCTCCTGCAGGACTTCTTCAACGGGAAGGAGCTCTGCAAGAGCATCAATCCCGACGAGGCGGTGGCCTATGGCGCTGCCGTGCAAGCTGCTATCCTAAGCGGAGAGGGCAATGAGAAGGTGCAGGACCTGCTTCTGCTAGACGTGACACCGCTATCTCGAGGACAAGATGAAGGAATTGGAGAACCTGTGCAATCCCATAATTGCCAAGATGTATCAAGGGACCGGCGGTGGTGCTACTGCCTCGGCAGGTATGGACGAGGATGGGCCCTCAGCCGGAAGTGCGGCGGGCTCTGCTGGGGGACCAAAGATCGACGAGGTTGACTGAAGCGGAGGTGTTTTTGGATGCGTGTTCGTCTATGTTCTTATGGTGTTTCTCTCTTTTCAATGCAGTCTTGGGTTTGTTAGGCTTTTAGAGATGGGGTTGATGAAGTATGGGGAGACGTATGGTGTCGTAGAACTCTCTCTGTTAGATTTCCTTTGCATGTTGTGAATCAGTAGGCAATATATATGTTGTGTGCTTGTGGAGATGTGGCTTTTCTTTTGAACACTGTAGTTGTTTTGAATGGTCGGAAATTACTTGAGATGTTTGTGATCGTTAGTAATTCGGGAGCCGATCCTCTGCTTTGAGCGGGAGTTTCTACAACACTACCTCCACCACTTCCAGAAGTGCCTCAGCCGACCATCGGTGCATGCTCAAAACGTCTACCTTGGCCTGAGGGGAGCACCACCTCGGGCGGTGGGGGAGTCGTGGTCGGATCGGGGAGACGGGGAGGAGTATGGGGGAAGGGGATCGATGATGGGATATGCAAATAAAAATGAACTTGAAGGGTATTTTTGTCTTTTTAAACGGAAACCGTGAAGTATAACGGGTATTTCAGACGGAACATAACCTAGGGTCATGTCATGTAAGAGTTAAGCATTACTCAGGGTTTCCCATGTAATTCGCGATTATGCAGGGTTATGATTGAGATTGAGGAATTACTCAGGGTTATGGGTGTAATTATCCCTAGATTATTTGGGCTAGTAATCCTGACAATGGATCGGAACTACAGCCTGAGACATTATAAATGCGATTAGATCATATTTCCTCTAATTGGAAAGGATCGCCCAAGAGGTGGAGCCACCCTAACCATAGAGTTAGGAGGAAAGGGATGCCCAAGAGGTGAAGCCGCCACTATTACTGGGAGTAGGTCATGGGTCATTGCGCAACGAAAATGTTGTGAATATAACTATATAAGTACCATACCTAGTAATCATAAAGAGTAGAAGTAACTTATAGATAGTAGGGCTACTACTAGACACCATGTGCTTAAGCATTTTTGGTTGTGGTTGAGGGCTTCAATTGACCCCAAGACCAACAAGTTTTTCGGGGTAGTAATGCCCGATAACGGACCAAGTCTAGGGCCTGGGACGTTAAAATTCATTCTCTTCAATGTGCCATGAGTCTCATTTTCCTTTGCCTCTAAGAATTTTTTATTGCATTGCATTTATTCATAACTTTCATGTAGCTGACAAATTGTAACCTAGGGCCATCAAATGTCTTTCTTGGGTACTCATGTACTCAGAAAGGCTATTGATGTTATGATCTTGTTGGACACCGATACCATGTGTCTGTTGATGTCACCTTCTTTGAGCAAACAAGCATCTTCACACAGGATGTAGGTGACATCCCTTTGGACCTCCATCAATCATTTATACTCACAAGCATATCACTAAATATGTTGTTGTTCATGTGTCTCTTCCTTTGCATGTCCTACTTCAAGTGCTCCCACTACTGTTGTCCCGGATGTACCCAAGGAGCTTCCAATAGCTCTCCAGTCTCCACAAGCAAAAGAGGCAACATACCTTTCACCCTATGTCACATTTTACTTCAACGGATAGTTTATCTAATTGTGGCAAGAGGTTTGCAAATGCCCTTAATGCTATTTCAATCTCTATAAATCATCACAATGTGATGCATGACCAAGGTTGGCATCATGCCATGGATAAAGAGATGGATGCACTTACCTCTCGAGGAACATGGGATCTTGTGTCGTATCTCCTGGGAGAGTTTGACATGTGGCTTGCAGATGGGTCTTCACGACCAAGCAAACGCTTAAAGGATCCATAGATTGAAAGTTAGATTGGTTACCAAAGGTCGTACATAAACCTATAGGGTTGATTACTTTAAAACCTCTCCAATTGCCAAAATGGGATCCATGCGCACCATTCTTTCTGTTGCAGCTAACAAGGCATTGCACATTAACCAACTTAATGTGAGGAACACCTTCCTCTATGTGACCTCGAGGAGGAGGTTTATATGATGCAACGCCAGGTTACGTAGTCAAGGGGGAGTGTGTATACCGACTACGTAAGGCCATTTATGGCCTGAAGCAGAGCCACTGGACATGGTTTGATAGACTCGCTAATGAGATCAACATCTTTAGATTTCGGAGGACGACATCTAAGTACTCTGTTTTCGTCCGAAAACAGTTTACAGGCATCGCCATTTTGTTGTCTATATTGATGATATGGTTGTCAACGGAGACGGCGAAGTAGGCATTTCAGAGACCAAGACCTTCCTCTAGAAGGTTTTTGACATGAAGGATCTTGGCCAACTCTTTCTTGGCATTAAGGTGATACACATTACATAAGGGTGTTATCTCTCACAGAGGAAGTATTGCCTTGACATTCTAACCAATGCAGGATTACTTAGATACAAGCCATCTGGCATTTCTGCGAAAGGGAGAAAACATCCTACATCTATTGATCCAGTGTTTGAGGATACTACAGGGTATAGAAGTCTAGCGGGTAAACTTCTCTATTCACTTAAACTAGGCTAGAAATATCATATGTTGTGAGTAGAGCTAACCAATACATGGAGAAACCCATCTATAATCATTGGCAGGATTTCTTCTGATCTTTCTATACTTGAAGGAATCTCCTGGACGTGGACTCTTCTACAGGGTTAATGGTCACACTGATCTCTCTGCCTATATAGATGTTGATTATGTTAGTTCGCCTGAGGATCGTCGAGCAACTACATGCTACATTATGTCCTTTAGGGACAATCCAATTAATTGATGAAGCAAGAAGCAGACACTAGTCTCCAGATCAAGTGCATAGGCAGAATATTGAGCAATGGCCCAAGCCACCTATGAATCACGTGGTTTGTCTTTTTCTACGAGAACTTGGACTTTCATTTACTACTCCCGTACTACTCCCGTACTTATATATCGTGACAATAAGTTTGCTACGTACATCACCACCAATCTTGTTTTCCATGAGCAGGCCTATTTGATTGTTGCTTCATTCGCGATGTGGTACGAGGAGGAATGATCATCACTCCATGCATCTCCACTAACCTTCATCTTGCGGACATCTTCACGAAGGAACTACAAAAAACTGCCTCTGGTATTTGGTTTTCAAGTTGGCATGATTGACAAATATGTTCCAACTGAAGGAGAGTGTTAGAGTATTGAGTCATGTTACCCTTAGGAGTCATATATGTACTTTCACTTTGTTTGCTCTCTAGAGTTTTCCTTATATATAAGAGTCCCTCGACTCATGTAATAAGGCAACAATCCATTCTCTTCACCATGCTTCTAACAAGGGATGGTAAATTAAGTCTGTTTTGTGGTTAACAAACCATTAGAAACTAAAATGAAATCATCATTACGGTTCCCTATGGCTGGTGTTCTTTTATACGTTGTGCTATTTTTTTTAATTAAATCGTCTCTAAGAGTGTGTTTGGTATGTGGGTTTAGGTGGGTTAAACTGGAAGCAGGTAACCCATTTTTGGGTTTTGGTGTTTGGATAGCGGGTTAAACTGGGGGTGGGTTAGAAGTGGGTTTATTGTGTGATATGATTGTATTGAAGTTTTGAAAAAGTGAGTAGTTATTGTGATGTGATTGTACTGAAGTTTGAAAAACTGAGTACAAGTGGAGTATTTTATAATTTTTATATGATATGATGGTATAGTATATTGTTTTTTGATGGAATTGATGATGAAGAATTTATTTATTTATTTTTTAAAAAGATAAAAAGTGGGGCCCACGTAGGAGTGAGAAAATATGGGGTAAGGGGGGTAAACCCCTTAAAGAGAGGTTTACCCCTCTAGCCGAACGGCACCTAAGGTTCCCTACGACCAGTGTTCTATGTACAGTGTTCTCTTTTTTTTGCATGGACTTGCCCATATTCGCATGCAATGTGATGTAATGCCCTTTTTTAGAAACACTCCACAACAATAATGCATAAACCAGAGAAAATGTTAGTGGGTCCTACAAGCCATCACATTGTGTAATGCAATTTGTGAGGCTACAATTATGCTCCTTCCAAAGTTAGGGATCGCTGCTGCTTGTGCATCCCTGATGGGTGTAACAAGATGCATTGTTGTTGAGATAATAAAGTGCTCTACTTTCTACCTAAACATTCCTCCAATACAGTGAGTGAATAAATGACCTTTTTTCTAAAACTTGTATTTCCACGTTCATTTGGTGTTGCGTAAATCCAATCAATTAATTGAACCTGAATTTACGAAACTGTGATAAAATTAGCCAATAAGTTTAACTAAACCAAGGGGGTCTAGACATTTTTTCAGGATAAATCGAAGCATCAGATGCTTAAGAGCAAACAAAAATGTCAATCCCCGTCACTTTGCATGGTCACTTCATTCCCAATCAATAATTAGCATGGATTGGATAAATCAAGGGCCAGAATTGGCCCATGCCAATACTAAGTCCTAATCTTTTTTTTAAGTTGCTTCCCACCCCTCCTCACATACAGGCATTTTGGTTAAATTTTTTATTTTAAACAAAATCTAGGAATTAACTGACATATATAGTTTCACCCTCAGTTGAGGGATCTTAGATTTAGTAAACGGACATGAACAAAAGAAAGAAATGGATTACCTGAACTTCAGGCCCCCCTTCCTTTGGGCCAAACTGCCTTCTAATGGCACTATACCTCACAGCTATGCAAACTGCCCGAGATAAAAAAACTGAAGCATCCAACACTATATATTGTCTAACATAAACCATAGTTCCATAAATTAGCTGCTTTGGAACATCAGACTGCACGACTTTTCCTTCCTTGGTGACCTGAAGGACCCTGCAACCATTTTTATTAGTGTATCATCTCTGTGCCCAAATGCAAAGAATGCATGACAGCATGAGAATACGTCGCTACTGAGATTTGTTAAATAAGAAAGAACGCAGAAAAAAATCTGTAGCTTAAAATTCTGCCAAGTATAAAAATTAGATCCAAGTGACACAGCATCAAAATTTTAACATCAATTTGATTCGGATGATTCAAATGATAGAGAGAAAGTTTAGGCTATGTCCTTTATTAAAATGTTGGTTTGGACTTGTTACGTCCCACTGTTTCGTAATTTGTAGATAACTAGTATGCTTTTCCCATTTTTCAAGAGCATCTTTGTAAGGTACAGATGTATCAAGTCCCCTCTCTACTATAAAGATGGATATTAAAACGAGAAAAGTATGACTTCAGTCTTGATTTGCAACCTCTATGTTTATAGCAGAACAAGTGGTAGTGGGACAGTCATCCAATGTGACAGATCGGTCTACTTAATTCAATCTATTTTAAGATAAGGTAATATCTACACAAGGATATGGCTTGAGCTGAGAGAGCCAAGTTTGAGTTCGTGCTGAAGTAATCTCAATCCTCCTTGCAATAATTAACTCAACAATAAATACATCCACTGAACTTCTGGATGCCTAGAAATTCCTGAGCTTAAAAAACATAGAAAATGGCACCATGTGCAAAATGGAAACCCCTCTTTCCAACCAGTAGTAAACATGTTTGATTTTCCCAAACCAATTTCATCGAAGTAGTGTGAAATGCAAATTAGGATTGCGGTGAGTGTAACTTAAGGATGTCCCTATCTGCTTCATTTTACACATGGAGTGCTAGGAAATCCTTTTCAATTCTTAGGTGCGGCATACAACTTTCGATACCGATCCTTGAGAACAGTCATGGGAAGTTGTTGTCTCACTGCTTAAGCCTGGCATTCCATTTATATGAATAAATGCCAAGCATCTTATATGCACAATTTATAACATTTTTTATTACCTCTAGAAATTAGACATAGAGGAGGAAAAACATGACCGATTGACCATTATGAAAAGATGATGTCACGTGTTTACTGACGCATTTTTTCAACATAAATATACAAAGAAAAAATAGGAGCAATTTACAAGATTTTTCTGAACTTAGAATTCAAAAGGAAGGCAAATTTCAAACACAGATAATGCAGAAAAGAACATGTAAAAAGGAAATGCAATAAGAAGATAAATATAAAATACCTCATTAGCATATGATCTCTAGGGATACGGACATGATCAAGACGTAGGAAACCATTATCCATGGAATTGTATGCCCCGTTGCCAAACTTTGTACCAATGTCACCAAGTGTAACACCAGGAAGAGGAGTGTGATCGTCTAGACTGCGTAACTGGACCATGAAACCTGTAAGAGAGTAAAAAAGCATACAGTGGCAGTAAAATCATATGCATAAATGCTACGGTTAGAATAAGGAAGGTACCATGGACACCGTGCTCTTTTCCATGCACCACAAGTCTAGCATAAACAATTGCATGAGTTGACGCTTTCCCCAAGCCACCAGGCCACCACTATTTCAGAAATGAAATAAATAACTGATTGGTTAGCAATTTAACATTGATAGAAAAGCTCTTGGGTATGTTCAGATGCAACTTGCAACAATATCCATCTATGTGGAAATTTGCTTTTGAGTATTAAGAAACTATCCTGAGAGTTTAAAAAGTTATAAACAGAGTATAAGAAAACATATCTCTGCATTTCCTAGAAAACTGAAATTTATGATATATAAATCAGACAATATGGGATTAGTTATACTAACAGAATCCTGCAGTGCCAATAAAAGTAACACATGCAGCCAAGAATGCCTAAGTTGACATGCCATAAAAACAAATGCAGCTACTATTTTGCACATACAGCCAAATCGGACCAAGCTATTTTGCATTAAATAAGTCCTGATACGTTGAATTGTCACCTCCAAATACATCTATCCCGGTTCATACAATGACTTAAACCCGAGTATAAATGCGGCACATGCACATCCATTTACTGTTGTCTTCTAGTCATCATATACGTTTTAAAGTTTGCAAGTTAACTGTCCACGACGGAGGACAACGGTTGGTTCTCCACGACAACTTCAAGAGTACCACAATCTGTAAGAAGCAGATTATGGAGTCCAACAATATAGTACCACTATATTGGCAAATTAAAGCTCGCACTTTCTAGTTATATTGTTCTGTTCTCTTTAAGCTTGTATGGTAAAGGTTAATTATCAGCTTAAGCAAGATATTTTGCTACAATAATGCTGTATATAGCTATCCCAAACTAGAAACCACCAAAAAATCCGAACAGTCAAACACCTTAATGCCTAACCCAAATCGTTATTTTGATAAAATATTTACGTCATAACCTCCTAAAAGATAGTCTGATTTTAGAATAGAACTACAAAAACATTTATTATTAAAGTATATTAAAGAATATATTGTTAGATCAATACAATTTAATTCAGACTACATGCTTACTTTGCTTGAAGTCAGGGTTGGGCTATGCATGACAAATTCATCTGATCGAGGATCAAAAGTGGCAGTAGTTTCAAGTCCTTGAACATTTGATCCATGCCCAAGTTCTGTTTGAGCATAGCATCCAATTATTTGCATATTGTAAGCCAAAGGTAACCACTTCTTTTGTTGCTCCATGGTTCCTTGTCCTTTAATTGCCGGTATAAACATTCCCTGCAAATAATAGTTTAAAACAAATTTTGCAACCACTCTTATATGGAATATCAAGTGATAGCGCATGCGTAGACAAAATTCTAAAGTAAGGCTTAGGTTCTGAAACCATCTAGTCATTTTCTTCCACGAACTTGCAACAACATTTTATCTTCAAATATGGTCATTTATACTTTGATTAACCACTTATCAAATAATTGGAGTAGTATGAAATGGTTGAGAAGAAACACTGATCATATACAATTTTCAAAAAAAAATTGAAGGATTTTACAACTAAATGAAAAAAATACAGTTATACCGAGTAAAGCTGCAAATGCTAATTCCATACATTATTTTCTTATGATATGTCATTCTCAGCAGTCAGCACTAGTATAATGTTCATATATAATCATATGGAGCTGCCATGCAAACAAAGAAATAGAAGTGCCTACAACATTCAAATTCAAGGACTAGACCATCTAATTATCATTATGAAATAGTTGGTACATACATAGTGCAGATCGGAATAGCCAGCTTGGTCCACATAGTTCTTAAACACCGAAGCCTCCTCTTCTGTCATCATAAACATTTTGGAATGAGATTTTTAACAAACCTTAAGCAATAAAAGGTATAAATACCACGGGAAAGCAGGCTGAGAATTATAATAAAGAATTGAACATTAACCTTACAAAGAATATGAATATACACATACTGTCATGATAACACATGCCTCAGTATATATATTTTTAAATAATATCTCAATGAAGGGCATAAAAGACAAGAAAAGCAATAATAAAATAAAAAGATTATGTTGCTCTTACTTGATTGGCCGTTTTTATTAGACATGAGTGTTAACGCCGAGCATTCCTTTTGGTGAAGCAAAAATAGCTAAGGTAGGTGATATTATAAGTTAAAGTTCGGTGAGACTGAGGACCCATACTACATTTTTTAGGAAGACCAAGAAGACACGTTATTGTCATCCCATTTCTACAATTTTGAAGCGGCGACTTAAAATTAAAAGATAAAAAGGGAGAAAAACTAGCCAATCCACATTCTTGGACATGGTTAAACGGTGGGGATATTTGACCTGCTCCCCAAATATCCCATGAGTGTGTGCCACCCAAGTGGCAGGAGGGCAAGGAATTTACCATCGATAAAACAACCAAGTGGTCCACTAAACACATACAATGCTCCTTGTCAACCCATTGGGGCTAGGGCGCATGGGGGGAAAAGTATCAGAAGCAAAACTAACCAGTGAGCCCTAATTCACGAACCCGCTTGTAGGTATAAGCAATCTTCCTTAGGGTATTCTTGAGCAATTCCTTTCGTCCTAGTGTCACTCTATCATCCTTCCGGAATTCCTGCAGTAATAGTAAAGGTGTGAAAATGGAATGAAACGTGACAGTGACAGCTTGTGCTCAAAACCCAATTACCACGCAGATAACAACAAACAAGACCTTTCATTCGTCAAACCAAAACCTTCCACTATTGATAGATTCAACTTTTAGAGAACTAGAAACCTCAATCCAAAAGCACGGCAATCCGGTAACAAAAGCAGCAAACTAGGAATAACTTCCATCATCAGAACGGTCAAAAATCCCAACTTTCCGTAGAAATCCCGAATTGACCAATAACGACAACCATAGTAGCCAATTCTCGCCCTTCCCTTCAACAAAACCCCTAAAAATCGAACCTTAGACACCTCAAGGAAGACGAAACTCCAGGCAACAAATCGCGTAAAAATCCATCGGGACACCGTTATTCGACATCAGGGAGACTAATCGAAGGATTGGGAAGACGGATGTGCTCACGGGATCGCTTGCGACGAGGCGGGCCATGCGTTCGTGGATCTGGAGCGCGCGCTCGGATCCCGCCCACGCGATCTTCATGGCTTGGAGGTCGAATTGAGCCCTAGATCTCTCCAGAGCCAAGTGGTCGTCGCCCTCCATTGCTCCTCTCCTCTTCTCGACTCGAGTAGCTCTACTTCTATCGATCGGAAGTGGCGCTTCCAGGAGCCAGAGACGCCCACGGTTTATATTTATAGAGAGAGAGAGGGGAGGAGAGAGGAGATTCGCGTTTACTGCCTGGTGAAAATACTATACTGCCCCTTCACTATTTCTGCTATCTTTCCAATGAACCCTCCGAGGTTTCAAAAATATTTCCCGCATCCTTCTCTCCGGGGGGAGGAATTAGGTGCTTTTTACACGCGTATTCCTGTATAATTTCATAATTACAAAATAGCGCTTCTGGGTAACAAGATGTGGATTATTTTGTGAAATATTTGAAAACTGTAACACCCCAACCTCAAATATAGCTTCACATTTTTGGTGGTTGCCAACGGATCCATTTGGGTCCGTACTCAATAAATTGTCAAGGTCAGTTCTCCTTGATAACGAACTCGGGACCTAAGCTCGGAACTTTGCAAATGGTATCAGAGCGGGTTCCCTCTAGTAGTGGAAAGGGCAACCCGAAGGGACCTAAGCCGGGAGCGTGCAACTACCACTCTCACTGAGAATAAGTGAACGGGCCATATCGCAACGAGGACGTTAAGAATATAAGTGATGGAGGTTGTAACACCCCAACCCCAAACATAGTGTCACATCTAAAACTCATGAAGTATGGGTGTAATTTATAATTGATGGGGACTACTACTTGACAGCTTGAGCTTAAGCGTTTTGGGTGGTTGTCATCGGATTCATTTGGACCCGTACGTAATAAATTGTCAAAGTCAGTTCTCCTCGATAACTAATCGAATACCTAAGCCCAAAACATTAAAAAACAAATGAAAAAAATATATTTACGTAATCGATCTCCGTTCGATTAATGTCAAAGACTCAAAGATACTAAACACGTAGTTCGTTCCTTTCGATTTGAGATCCACAGCTATGTTGAGGTCCCCTGACGTCTGTCTCAATTTAATTGTAAGATTCTGAGGGATCAAGTTGTTCTTTTTTTTTAGTCTGGGGACCGAAAGTTAAATAGCACCCCGCGATTCTGGTCTTTTTCAAAGATGAAATTGTCTTGTCTTTTCCCGGAGGATAGGTCACGAGCTTCCGAATTTCGAACACGTGATTTCCCGGGATCGTTTGAAAATAATGTGGGAACTAAGAGGACTGCTTTGGAAAACTTCTGAGGTTGGGACTTGGACACACGGAAGTTTGATCGGTGTAAGGCTTCTGGAAGGGCCGACAATTGCTGCAATTACAAGACTACCCTCGCACGGGAAAGTAGTGCCTTGCCTTTTTATTTCGTTTGGGTAAATTAAAAAAAAGGTATGGTACGGGGATTCCCAGTATAGGTCCGGTTTTCAAAAGTAAAATCAAAGGGTCTGATCTTCTTTTTGTAGATTTTTACGCAATCTCGAGTAATTTCATAATTATAATCATAACTCTACTTAATTATGAATTATATGAGAAATCTCGAGTAATGCTTAACTCTTACAAAAGATGACCATGTGTAATATTTCGTTTGGAATCCTCGTTATATTTGATAGTTTCCGTTGGAAAAGACCAAACTACCCCAAAGCTCATTCTTATTTACAAAAACATGTCATCCTCTCTTCATGCCCGCCCCTCTACCCATCGATCCTTCTCTGCTCGAAGCCCTAAGCAGCCCGTTGTCGATCCTCCCTTGTCTGAAGCTCCCCCGAGCAGCAGCTCCTTCTACCGATCATCCACTAGTCGAGCCAGCAACCCCGGCCCGCTCCCCCCCCCTCCCCTCCTCCCCACCCCCGCGCCGAGTTTTCCCCTCCATCGGTAGAAGCCTCCCCACCCCGTAGCCCGCCCGTCGAGCTCCCCATCCCCCGACAGCATCGTCCTTGAGCCCCCCCCCCCCCCCCCGGCCCCACACACCGCCCAAGTTCGAAGACCCCCTGCCCTACGAACCGTCGAAGCTCAAACACCCCCTCCCGACCTGATCGAAGCCCTCCCACCGAAAGCCCCCCCCCCCCCCCCCAACCCAACCACCACCACACGCACACACACCCGAAGACCCCCCCCCCCCCACCACCCGGTGTGCCTCTGCCCGCCTCGTGCATGGCTGAAGCTCAAAGCCCCCCCTCCACCACCACCACCACCCTGCCCTGCGCACCACCCAAGTTCGAAGCTCTCCCGCCCCGTGTGCCACGAAAGGTACTTTCCCACCGTCGCCACATTCGTCTGCAAGCATGTCTTTGCTTTATCATTTATTTCTTTTCATATATTTTTTTGTTGATCCTAGTCGTTAGATCATAGGTTAGTTAGATTAACTTGTTCATGTTGTTGAGTTAACATATTAAATTAACGGAGTGTTATGAGTGTGAGATGGAGTGGTTGTCTGAGGTTTCTCATGTAATTCATGATTATGCAGGGTTATGATTGTAACTGCGGAATTACTCAGAGTTATAGGTGTAAAAATCCATTTTTGTCTCAAATGGAATTTTTTGAAAATCGGATCGGAACGACCGGTTGGATCGATTAATCGAGCAAGGATCAATTCAATTAACCGGTTTACATCAGTTCGGTTCAATTATTCAATTTTTAATTAACCCGTCAGTTCAATCTATTTTTTGATCCAATTTAATCAGGTTCAATCGAAGTTGAACTACATTTGAGTTTTAAATTATTTAATAATATTGTTGAGAGTGGGGGTTGAATCAATGACATTTGTTTACCTATTTCAAACTTCTAACTAACTATACTAGCACAACTTTTTACATGTATTGGGTTTTAAAGATAATTAAACTATTATCATGTTATAGAGCAACTAATCTAAATAATATATATATATGATATTTGATGGTGTATACAAAAAATATGTTATGTATAATGTGAAATATATACATTAACTATGTATTTTATTTATATTTCAAGTATAATTAAGTGTGTATTATATATATTTTACTTCATTTCGATTTGAATAGACGGTTCAACCACTTTTGTTCACCGGGTCGGTTTAATCCGATTTTAAATAATGATGATGTCATCATCCGGTTGAATCGATTTGATTACACGGTTCAACCCGATCCGACTATTTCGACAAGATTTCCTGTTCGGTGTCTGGTTCCATTTCAAAAACATTGATGAAATGTATATCTCTATAATTTTTCATGATCCTTATATCTTGATATTAAATCTTGAAATTAAAAGTTTAGACCTATCTTTTTTTCTTTGTTATATTTAAAAATGGTATCGTAATTGAATATCAACATGCAATTATGGCCCTTTATTATAATTTATCTTTTCGTTTTTTGTCCTCGGAAGAAGGATTTTTATTTCTATGGTGGGCACAAATACTACTAATATATGTGATATCATATCTTTATCTATTTTAAATATGAATAAAGATGTGAATAGATATATTAATGGACATAAAAATTATATTACCGCATCCTTAAAAATAAACTAGCGGTGGACCCGTGCTTTGCACGGGTATACAAATTTTCTTAGATGGAAAATTTTAAAGATAAAGCAACGGAAGATGCACACCTACAACATGGAATATGTTCATAAGAGAAAGTTTAAACGATATGGACCAAATCTGATTGCTCAATCCCTGATAAATTCACAAGCATGCAAGACACAATCCCTTCAGAAAAAAACATGCAAGGCACAACTCTTCTTCAGTGATTGCTTATTGGGTTTGTTCTTTGTGTGGATCTTTTCCACTGTATAAATGATCTATCAACATCATTCATATTTAGTCGACTCCTTTGCATGATTAGAATAAAGAAATTTTAGATCAGCCCTTCCACTTGACTCGAGCAAAGTGGTGATCTGTCTCTTCAAGAGTGCAATTTAGAAAAGCAATTGCAGATGAACAATCATGACAATCAAAGTGCGAAGGATTATTTCATTAATCAATACAAACTTATGAAACATGCTACACAAAACAAACTCCAAATGATCATATAGAACTTGTACCGAAAGGCTATTTTACGGAGGAAAGGATTACATTTTTGATACAAAGACAAACAATCAAAAGAAGACACTTTTTTTCCATACTCATAGGTGGTGTTCGGCTGCTGGGTTATTCAGGGGTGGATAATCCGGATTTGAGTTTGTGTGTTTGGTTAGTGGGTTAAGGGTTGGGAGGGTTTGTGTGATGTGATTGTATTGGAATTTGAAAAAGTTGGTAGTTATTATTGTATGATTGTATTGAAATTTGAAAAAGTGGGTAGTTGTTATGATGTGATTGTATTGAAGTTTGTAATAGTGAGTAGAAGTTGAGTATTTTATGATTTTTAGATGATATAATGGTATAATATATATTTTTTTATGGGAAGGAAGTGGGTCCCACAAGTGGGTTAGAAGTGTGGGTTTTGGGGGGTTACCCACCCAAAGTGGGGGGTAACCCCCCAACCGAACGGGGCCAGGAAACACTAAACAGAGGAACAAATAAAATTAACTTCACGCGTATTTTCAAATCCGATCGATAGATAAACGAGTGCAAAGTCATTCATCCCACCAATGATCTTCTCGTGCTTGAAGAAGATACCGACAAAAAAATATATCTTGCAATGCCAACAAAGACTTAGTAATCGAACATATAAATGACAAATTACCTCAATCAAAAATTTTATTGCCACCGTTACTGAAAATAATTAGTAATATTGGTCATGAGCTATACTCATAAAACTGTTGCGAAATGTAGCCCAGGAGCAACGGTCTAGGCCTTGGTCTTATTACCGTCACATTGCTACATCTAATCCCCTCTGATAATTTCCACAGCTTCTGCCACTTTCACTTGAACAACAAAAGCCACTGGTGGTGGCCCCTCTTCCAACTGCACAACCTTCATGAATGACTGATGGCAACAATCTTCCTGCTCATTGAGAGTTGCGAAATGGGCATCATCTGCGAACAATGTGGATTTTAAACATAGGATACAGAGTTACGAACTTTCTCTACTGGTTAAGAAGGTCGTTGTTCCTGTGTTCGACCTGTTAGCCTTAGAAATTCCAGGAGTATACTTAGGTTGCTTCTTAGTAGGCGACTACATGGGAGACAACTGTGTGTTGGAGTTGTTGGCATCGTGTTTCAGCGAGCCATTTGTGATCACCTGTAGGTTCAAACGATAACCATATCATAAGATATCAAAGATGACCACTCTATCAATTTGCTTACGTATAGAAACCGTAACTAACAGCCAACGTAAAAAATAGTGGGTCTTTCAATATCGATTTGAGCAAGAATCCATGTAGACGGCCTTACTTAAAGTAGTAGGATGAAGCTTTGCTATTTTTTTTATTGAAATTGTAATTAAATAAAATCTTAAACAAATTCATAAGTCGAAGTATAAACTTATCAAGGTCGACAGGGGAGTCACCACTTTAGCAGAAAATAACTCGTTTCACAAATATCATACTAATGAAAGTTACATAGAAATTGACGGGAGACATGCAACAAGCTGCGCCGCCAATCTCTTTTGAATGGCAAATCCAATCCTTCGAAATACAACATTCATAGACTTAGAAACCATAACATTGCTATGCGTGATTTTTTGAATCCTCTTAAGGAGCTCCACTACTTCACTTGCCAAGAACCCAAATGTACCAAAACCAAAGGGGATGAATACATGTTGATTGTCAATGCAGGCCTTCTCATGCTTAGCCACTTTAGCTAAGGCAGCTTTTTGTGTAGCGCATCCCGCAACAAAATCACCCTTTATCGGACCCACCAATAGAGAAACTCCAGTCAAATCAACACACGCATGCTTTCCTCCAACCCATCCAAATATCAAAACATCTGCTGGTCTAAGTGTCGATCTCCTCTTTTGTGGATCAGTTAAGAAATTCACCGGTGCTTCTTTTTTTGAAGCAACACCTGCATGTCTGAGTATATCAAATAGAACATCTCTGACAAGATCATGTCTGTATTTAAAACCTGGAAGTTCACGACAATGAACGCATGCTCCCCAAAAGCATCCAAGCAGGATTTGCGGCATACTGGACAAGCCTCATCTGGTGGGAAAAGAGGAATCATGAGGCGGTACTTGAGAATACTACGATATTCGATGGGTGACATATGCATTCCAAGCCCCTCAATAAGAATGGCAAGTAGAAAATCTTGGGCATGTTCAGCTTGTAAACAACGGAAAATTGCTTTTTACCTAGCAGTCATGTCAAACTCACCTTCCATATCTTTTACGATTTTGCTAAAAAAAGAACTCGCCAAAGCATTCTGGGATTTAGGGGGACGGTATCCTTACTAGAAAAATATGTACGATCAATAGATGGGAGTGCAACACGTAGGCCTTACAAAGCATTAAGAAAATCTGAATCCATACCATATATCCCACTGTCTCGTAGCGTGTGATCTTAGAGCATCCAGGATTGAGCTCTGAAGGCCACAAAAGCATACGAAGAAGCCTCAATAGCTGAGTAAAGACCTAAACCGCTGAGTCGGATGGGTGGCGATGCCACTCTCCATTGAAGGTCATCAAAGAAAGGACCTCCACACACCACAGTATCCTCAATAGCTCCGCGTAACCCTTTGTCAAACCATGTAGCGGCCCGTTTCATGTATGTGGATTGGCATGTCCGTAAGCCGAACATAAGCTTGGCAGTACCCATACAAGAACGTAACAGAAGTAGCTCACTTTGTGGATCATCCAGCTGAGGAAGTAAATGCATTAAGTCAACAGCCTTGGTAGCCCTCGTCATAGCCAAATCTTCAATAAAGTCTTTATCCCTACTCACAGCTCCTCCAAGCAACTTCACACCTAGCCGCAGCCTCCCAATATCCATGGGAAACAAACCTTCACAGATCTTCTGACCATCACATGAAGGCCAGAAAAGCTATGTTTTTTTTATATTTAGAATAAGCCCCATCTCTGGACCCCTGCATTGGATAATGTCAAGTTCCTTGGCCACTTCTACAGTGTCCCCAATAATTGTCCCATCATCAAGATACCAAGCATGAAGTAGGAGTTTACAATTGTCTCTAATCTCATGAATAAGTGGGTGCAATGCTAGAGAAAAAAGAAGGGGGCCTAAAGGGTCACCTTGCTGCACTCCTGTTGATGACCGCAAATGATTGTCTCCAATATATAATCTGGCGGCTTGAGCATAGACAAATTCCACCCACGGAGAAACAGAAGGGCATCTCCTCCTAACTTCCCCAAGCATCAGAGATCTATCTATTAAGTTGAAAGCATTAGAGAAATCCACCGTAAGCATAGAAAGAGACCCGTCTCCGTGAAGCTTGCTCAAAAGATGATTGGTGTTGTGTAAGATGGCTTCCTCTCCTTCAGATACACCAAATCCAAATTAAAAGTCATTAAGAAATTTAGATGTCTCCTTACTAACCCCTGCCATAGCAACTTTAGATACAAAGCGCCTCCATATGGTACCTACAGCAATAGGACGAATGTCGTTGTCCGGTTTGAGCAGTGGAGTGAGAGGTGCAGAGGCTATAAACTCAGCCAGACTCAAGGGGCATCTCCCGCTAAGCCACAAATTAACTACCAAGGAAATAGCATGCAAGAGATCCTTGGCAACCGATGATCCCTCCCCACAGAGGGCATCTAAAATATGTTGAGCCCTCAGACCATCTCTCCCACAAGATGTCCCTTTAGGAAAGGATTTGATAGCTCGCAAAATAACATCTGCATCAGCTGTAAGAGGAGACTCTGAAATCAAGATGTCTGGTGTGACAGGAGGCGACTTATAAGGATGTTTAGCCTCTAAGGCCTTCAAGGTGTCTCCATTAAAAGGCGCCACTCCTGAAGAGCACAACACCTTTATGGCTGCAGTAAAATGTCTATCTGATACTTTGCGAAGACATTGTCTGATGCTAGAACTTTGATATTTATCCTCCTCCAAAGATTTATTCTGATTAAGATCTGAAATCCCTGAAACATCCCCCTTCAAAAAACTACCTACCCAATTGGTGAAGCTATCTGTACTGCCCCACTTGGTGAGTGAGCTCAAAATAAATTGTTGTTGCAAGAACCTTCTATTACCAGATCTTTTATCCCTCCTGTTCACGGGTCTGAAAACCTGTAGGGTGCAAAGAGGAAGAAGCAGCAATCTCACCCAAGCTTGTAAGGATCCTGACCCAGCTATAACTTGATGCAGAGCTGCTTTCAAAGCATGAGAGAAAGCGAGCCGACAACTTGGAGGAATGCTCTTAACAGTGGTGATCGGATGCTTGAAAATATAATCAAGGAGCGCAGCATCAATAATCACACCATCTTTGACAACATGTACAACAGGTGCTATGTGTAGGGTGGGTTTAAGGATACCGATAATGTGCCCTTGGACCAATCCTGCATCATCTGTGGCACGAATAAGACCATCGTCATGATGGCAAGCACGACACAAAGCTTGTACCTTCATGCACCTTCCGCACAACCATTGATCCAGGACCCTCAAGGTCCCTTCTACTGCAAGAAATAGATCAAGGTCAACTGTGATTGCATCTCGCAGAGTAGATGTCCGATCCTCACTGGAAAGATGCACCCTCTTAATATGAGAGATTTAACGTGTAACCCCTTTGCTCACTGGAAAATCGGTCTTTTGCTACTTCACAATTTCTTTCCGCTGGCTTCACTCAGTTGCAATAAAACAACCAGCTCATTTAGTAGTAGTAGTTTTTTCGTCTCCATCATCTCGATTCCTTTCTCCCTTAATTGACATCTACTGATAGATCGAATGCCTGCAAAATGAAAACTTGGCATTGTAATTTACACAGTATATATTTTCGAAATTCTAAATATTGTATCTTGTTTGATGCTTGAGATTGAGGAAAAAGGAAGAAAAGACATGAGGTTACAAAAGAATGGATTTTGCTTGATCACATGCTAAGAACAATTAGATTTTTACTTGGGAAAATTTTTCTAAATATGAACCAGAGGAAAAAGAGGAGCTAACTTATTTCTCGTTTTTGCCTAGCATCAGCTACAACATAAAATATATACTACAGGAAATTCTTTACGTCTATTGTTGATCATAGTTGGTTCCATCGTCAACGACTGGTTAACACAGTTCTCGCTCCTCCACTTCTGAAAGTTGAGGTGCCATTACTTTTAATGACAATATTCTTGTTAATTGTGTGCCTAGTGTCATCGATAACATTCTATAATGATGTAAAGTAATAGAATAAATATACTTGCGAAGAAACGCTCAAATTTTCATGAATATACCATGATTGTCACAACACTTTGGATCATCTCAATCTTATTTAAACTTTTTTTGGAATCACAAGCCTCTTGTAATGGTTCCTTGAAAATGATATTTCAATTAAAATCACAGTAATTAATTATTCATACTAGCCTACTGATGAATCCACATTTCATCATCTTCATTCTATCATTTTGGCATCAAAAACCCTAGCAGATGCCTGTAAATAGCATTAAAATCATCATCTTAGAATTCATGCATGTGCATCTAAATAGTGTGTAAAAGACTGTAATTAAAGCCAAAATTATATAATAAATAAAAGAAAAGAAAAAGAATAAAATATTGTAAATATTTTATGACCCAAAACCCCGAGACCTAGGCATCTTGATGAATAGGTCGACAAGAAATAAAGTAGGGGGAGATAAGAGCCAAATACCTATATTTATTAATTCATTCTTTATTCATTTTGGGACCTATTTTTGGTTCCACTTTTTATACATCAAATAAAGAAACTTTGTACATGAAAGTTGTAGATAATCTTATAAAGAAAAATACAAAATTGATTTCACTGAAAAATAATGTACAGATAAAAAGCTATGGTCTGAATAAGATTCCAAAACTCTAACTTCCCAGACCTGTATCTTGCAAATAAAAACTCGAAATTTACCAAACTCACATTTAATTTATATAGCATAAAATAATCTATTTAATGGAGGTGGTTTCGTAGTTTTTGGAGTTACGGTTTGAAAGTTGAGTTTTGGACCCTTGTAGTATACTTGTACAGATTAAAATATTCAATGTATTATTTATTCATTACTTTTGTATCCTTACATTTTTATAATTTTGTAAATATTATTTATAACTTATTTGTATATTAAAATCAGAATAAAAACGTAAATAAAACTCAAATAAAAATACCTGAATATAAGGTACATAGGTACACTACATATACTTATACTTGTAGAAACTATACGTCTATTTTATTAAATATGCAAAACACCTCAGAAAAATAAAACAAAAATATAACTAGGTGTACAAAAGTATTTTACAATGTTATAAAATAATGAACCAAAATAATAAAATTAAAATACATAAAATAAAAATAAAAGAATAATATATATATACTATACCTATAAAGGGTATAAAAGAAAACTTGAAAAATATATTCCATAAAAATAATTAAAAATCAGAATAAAATACTACATAAAAAATAAACATTTTTTATTTAATAACCTAAATTTAATAATGTCATTTACTATTTTATTTTGCTAATTTCCGCCTGGATTTCTCTGGTTGGTCCACGTGGACCAACCAGGTGCGGTCTAGAGTTGACCTCGGTCAACTCCCTGACCGAGGCCTGCCATTTCTGACACCCAGATTTTTCCCCGATTTCCCCCAATTTTCGGGCTCGATCTGTTCGTCCTCACACCTCGATTCCTTCTTGGGACTTCATCCCCGATCACCACTCTCCCACGCCATATACTCTGATCCAGCCATATCTCCATCATTCGCGCGTGGGTCTGGCTTGAAGGAGACGCCACCATCTTCTACTTAAACGCCCTGCCACCTTCAAGCCCAATTTTGAACCCTTCTTAGCCATTAATTCTCCTCCCTGTTGCGCTCTTCGTGTTGCTGGAGGTGACAGCTCCGCATCCACATCCTCAGGCAAGTCGAGGAGGCTCTGTAGCGGCTCCACCACCTCCGCCGACCACCGGCGTCGAGGTTCCTCCACCTCAGGTCATCCACCTTCGAGGTATCCCCTTTTCCCTCTCCGTTTCGCTTCATTCCATTCCCCTTAGCTACAGGGTATCAAAAATCCCTAAAAATATCCGAACACCATCGATCGATCCATCTCCTATAGCTCATCGCCGGAGCGCACCTCCGGTTGTCGTTCCCTCGATTTCCACCGACCATCTCCGACTTCCACTACACCTCCGCGGGGTCCAGGCAGTTTCCATGGACCCTCTCACCCACATTTGCAGGTACCAGGAGCATTACATCGCCTGGGGACTCGGATTCGACCTCCGTCGGAGATATCTGGAGCCTCGAGCTCCGCCGCTTCTACAACAGCGCCACAGTGCCTCTCCGGCGATTTTGAGGGCCCCATACGCCAGAGCATCATCGCAGGAGTCTCCTGGACCTTTTTGTTGCGGTCCAAACCACCGGAGTCGCGTCATCTCGCCGGAGGAACTTCGTCTCGACGAAGTTCTTCCCCGTTCTTCCTCTGGGTGCCTCCACTGTCCGATCCAAGGCCCGCTCCAGATCGCACCTCCACCGTCAGATCTTGGCCACCTTCCGTCGTCGATCTCTTCGCCAGATCTGATCCCCACCGATCATCGCCGAACCGTCATCGCGCGTTGTGCGCGCGCCACATGGATAAGTGAGCGGCCCTCCGCCGTTCGATCGCGCACAAGGAGATAAGGCGTGGGTATTTTGCACTGTCCCCCTCGCCATATTTTGTATTTCATTTCAGTCCATAAACTTTAAGTCGTCGTTCAAATATTTCTGTGATATTTGCATCCATACCCTGCAGTTTTCTTATTTGCACTTAGGTCCTATCCACGTCACCTCACGTGCTCGTGCGCGTGAGGGGACTGGGTGTTTTGCAAGGACCCCCCTGAGGTTTGTTTATTTTGCTTCAGTCCATGAACTTTTTAATTAAGTTGTAATGTTTTGGAGAAATTGCATCTGAGCCCCTGGAACTTTGTAATATTGCAAGAATACCCCTACTAGGTCACGTGCCCAGTGCGCGTGAGTTGGACATTTTGCAACGATCCCCATCCGGGTTTGGGTATTTGCTTTTAGTCTAATTACTTGTATTTAACGTTATATATTTTTGAAAAAATTGCAAGTAGACCCCTGAACTTCTGTGTAATTACATTTGTGTCCTTGCCAGTATTGTATTTTTTTGCTTGGATGTTTGCATTTATTTCATGCATCACTTTAACTCTGAAAATTACCAAAAAAATATCATAGACTCCTGTCGCATTGTAGTTTAACGCGTATTTTTGCATTACATTTTTATTGCATTTTCATGTTTATTAAAAATAAAAAACATGCATTTATTTCATTGTTTGCATTAAAAAATCCATAAAAATTATAAAAACGTTTTGAAAAATTCCAAAAAAAATATATTTTGTCTGTTTTACCATTTTCTAGTGTCAGTCCAAAAATCACTAAAAAACTCAAAAGAAAAAACCTTAAAAATTCAAAAATACATAAGAACTTCAAAAAATCTAAAAATTCTTAGAAAAATCCAAAAATTACAAACTCTGGTTCTCTGTGTTCTTTATTTAATCATCTATATTTGAAAATTAATTTGGGAAAATTTTGACAGTATTTGCTATTTTTCTTTCCCATTTTAAACTCGGCCAGAAATTTTGTGCACTGTTTGCTTTATTTTAGTTTTTAATATTATCAAAAATCTTCTGAAAATCACCCAAAAATCACAAAAATAGTAAAAATTTATCAAAATACCAAAAAGATTTTGTCTCTGAATTTTTGTCTATTTTAGCATATCTTTATAAATACTTTATTATCTTTTTCATTACATTGTTTTTATATTCCAATATTGAAAAAAAAGAAACAAAAAATATATAAAATATAAATTATAAAAATCAGAAAATTAAAAATCAAAATACAAAATTATAAAATTAAAAATAAAAGATAAAAATTAAAAATTAAAACCCACAAAAATATTTGCATCTTGTAGGCATTGATCACAATCACATCACATTTTGCACTTAGCTTGATCTATCCTACCTTGCTCCCCGTGTTCGAACTCTCTACATACTTACACCTATACATCTTGTTTGTAGAGTTAAAAATAAATTTGACTCCACATTTATTTGTCACTGCTTGATTTATTGATTGTGAGTTCATTGTTGATTAAATACGGGATTCCTTGAGGGTCACCACAGCGACACGATTGTCTCTGCTTTGTGAGAGACATTAGACCCCCTGGATTTCTGCGTTTATCAAATGGCGCTGTTGCTGGGGAGCAACAGCGTATAGAGCATTCTTTTGTGATTGATTGTGGATATTTGCCTATCTTTTTATATATTTATTGAACTCTATTGTTGATTGGTCTAATCACCTTTTTATTGAATTTTTGTGCGAGGTACCGTCAAGCGAGGGAAGCGCTCTACTCAAGGCGCTTGGGCACCCACGTGGAAGCTCACTTAGCATCGAAAGAAATTTGGAGGCTTGAGAAGACCATCATTTTTATAGAATTTTTATAGGTTAAAAACTCTTGTAAATTAAAGTAAGAGAGAGACTTTATTTGTAATAACTTAGACTCTCCAGGATACTCGGGCCTAATTTCCAAGTGTTTGTTCACTTGGGGGCTCACCGTGGTTTTGTGTTTTTCACGGTTTTCTCGCCTTCATTTCTATTTGTTTCACGAGGATTTAGCCCCTAGACATAGGAGTTTTTGTTGACTGTGACGAACTAAGAAGCTAAGGCCCAATCCCTAATATCTTGCCTGCACCTATAGAACGTAATTGGACTTGGCTAAAAATCTATTGAAAAAGCTATTTGACTTGGACTAGAGACCACGTGCTGTGAGCCCACCCTGTTAAGCGCTACTCCTGAACTCGATGTGTCGAGAAGAGGAGGGGTGAGCCTAGACCGGACTCCGGACTCTTTTCTTTGTCATATCTACTTGTTCTTCACGTTAATAGAAGTTGCTCATCTTAGGACGATTTCCTCGTGCATGCATATAGGTAGTTTAAATTATTGTCTTTAAATTATGCGCGGATCACTTTGCATGTAGAGTGCTGGCGACAAGGTACGCATTTCTATCCCGACATGCATCATAGATTTTGACCGCGCATCGGCTTTTCCACTTTCCTCCCCCAGTTTTATTGGACTTTTTAATAACAAGGAAATTGGAAAACTCGTTAGACGATGATTGCTCAGAAAAATACATAAAAAGTGAAAACAATAAAAATTGGGACTGCTAATGCAAACTTGACCTTAAAACTCATCCCACCAAAAATTCTGTCTTGGGGAGAGTAACCCCCTCCTTGTTTGATTTATCTGCTGCGAGAGAGTGACTCGACACTAGGATAGAGCCACATCTGAAATTTCGGTTGACTACTGGTCGTGGTTAGTCGTTCTCCAGTGAGGATCTCTCCGGTAACCGGTAAAGCGGACCGCGATGTCCTTAACAGATTGAATTAGCGGGAACAACCGGGTTGCGGTCCGCAATTCATACTGGCTGGGAAAGATCTGACGTGGATTGGGACAGTCGGCTAAGAAAGTAGGATACCTAACAGCTCGCTCTAACGCTTTGATAGATTAACTGATCACCTAATAAAATTTGACAAGATAACAGACCGAACTCTCACGGTCATCAGCTCAAGAGTTGTGTAGGTGAATTGGGGGTTTTTGATTGATCATCTTATTTGCATTCCAGATCTAATCCGCCTTTCTCTACATCAAAATGATGGGAAGAAGATCCCTTAGGACACACATGGTGGCACCGCTATCAAGCACTCCTTCCCACTCATCTAGGAGGGTTTCGGAGAGTTCAGACCCACTCTCCGAACCTGAGTTCTCAACCACCCTGTTCCCCCTCGACCACCCTTCTCCAATAAATCTAGAGACCACAGAAGATATTCAGTTGGACATGCCTGAAATGGGTACATTTGCCTTTGCAGAAAATCAAGAAGAACCCATGGCCAATAGTGAAGGAGACAGACATGAGCAGGATGAGAATCCCTTTGCGTATGATCAAGCCGCAATCAACAACTCCCTTATGGCATCCCTAGAGACAATGCAGCAACAAATAAGGGACCAGGGAGCCTTCATGGGAAACATCCTGAGAGAGATGGAGCAGATGCGAGCGGACAGAGAAGACAGATCTGAAGGCGGTGGAGAGATTCCTGATGCAGCCGCAGGAGGAGGAGGACAGAACCAGGAAAGACCACCACAAACAACCATGAGGCAGTTGCACAACCCAGCTGCAACCCTTACTCACCGGTGGATCCGAATCCCACCCATCTATGGAGACTTCGAGCTTCGCCCGCCCACTATCCAGTTACTGCCTATATTTCATGGGCTCCCCACCGAAGAACCTCATCTCCACCTGCAAGAATTTGAGATGATATGCAGCACAATCCATGATAGATATGTGACTGAGGATACAATTAAAATGATTGCCTTCCCATTCTCCTTGGTTGATAGAGCCGCCTATTGGCTCAAACACTTGGGGAGGTATATCGACACTTGGGAACAACTCCGGACCGCATACTTAAATAAGTATTACCCACTCGGTCGGACAAATGCAGCAAGAGCTATGATCAGCAACTTCACCATGATCCCAAATGAACTATTCCATGAAGCCTGGGATCGCTTTAGAGAGCTCATTGACCGATGTCCGCATCATGACATATCTAAGCCCAACTTGGTTCAAAGTTTCTTTTGTGAGCTGACACCGGAGCTGCAGGGGCTTGTTAATGCCTCTTGTGGAGGATCGTACTTCTCCAAGGGTGAAGATGATGTTTGGGCCATTTATGAAGGAATGGCAGAAAACTCTACAGTCATGGCCCAGGCACGTGTCTACACACAACAAAAACCTCCCCAAGGAGCAGGATCATACCAGCGGATAGCCCGCATTGATGCCGGTCCCAGCACCCCGTCGGTAGCCGCAGCTCAAGCCGAATCCACCGCAGCTGATATGGGTATCATTAGTGAAAAGTTGGACCGCATGGAAATCCTTGAGAAGAAGCAGGGACAAGGTATGGCACAAATGGACCAGTTGGCAAAGACCATGAGTGACCTGAAGACTCACATTTTGAGTATTCAGGAGGCACAATCATTTTCACATCAGGCTCCCAGGTCACTGGCTGAATCCAGAGGCAGCCGTTCTACACCACCACCTCCCGCATACTGTTCACCGCCCAAGTGACAGAGGTAAAAGGTCTAAAGAAATAAATCACAATGTCGTTGCGACCTCAATCACTCGGGCTGAGTAAATCAAGAAAAATAATCAACCACTCGAATAATATAAAATCAAGCAAGCACAAGAAAGAGCGGTCTAGCTATTGGGTTTAACCTGGTATAGCTCCCAGGGTCGAACTCAAGGAGCACAGATTGGCTTAAAAAGCCTACGATGTAGTCAGGAATCCAAAAAGTCTTTTTTTTTTAAGGTTTTTATTTGTTTTTATATTTTTTTAGAATTTTTTAATGAGTGAGAAAATGAGAGAATGTAAATACAAGGGGACTTCAACAATTTATACAACACACAAAAATGATGCAAAAATTCCAGAAAATTGGTTTTTATGTTTTAAATGTTTTTTACTGTTTTTGGTGAATTTTTGGGAATTTTCTAATGAATAAATTAATTATTAAAAATCAAACAATGCAAAGAATGTAGGGTACTGTCCAGCAAGGCTTAAGATCCAAAAATAAAATAATTTTGGATCTCAAATAGCCCTGAAGGTAATTTTCCTAAAAACTATGAAGAATAAGGAAAATTTAGGCACCCTAATTATTATTTTTGGAGTTTTAATTTTTTTATTACAATTTTTATGAGTTTTTAGGGGTTTTTCAATTTTTAGGGTTTTTAAAAGACGAAACTTAGCCAAAATTGGCTAGAAAATCAATCAACCAGTAAACAACAATGTCTAATTTTTTTGGAATTTTTGGTGGAGTCTTTATATTTTTTTGGTATTTTTAAAGTCAGACAGTAGCAAAAATAGGGGTTTTTGAATTTTTTAAAAATAATAAATGAAATCAAAAATATCCCCAAAAATCATAGAAATTCCTACACCAAGGCAGGAGCCATGTGTCAAAATTTCATTGGATTTGGAGTTCGTTTGATATTTTATTCAAAAATAAAGATGGGGCACTGTGCACAGGGACCTAAGTGCAAATACCCAAAAGTTCTGGGGTCCTGGTGCAAAATACCCAAGAAGTCACGTGTCAAGCACGTGTCTGGGGCACACAGGGACCTAAATGTAAGAAAAGTAAGTTCCAAGGACCTATTGATAACTCGTATCAAAAGTCCAAGGGCTTATATGCAATTTACCCAAAAATAATTCGCACATGTGCAAAATCAATGCTCACAGGGGTATAAATGCAATTTCTCAAAACATTTTATTCAATTCATAACATCCAGAACAACAGGGCACTTCATGCAAATAACCCAACAAAACACGTGCTAAAGCACGTGGGTCTCTACTGGCAGGGGTATAAGTGCAATTAAAATTAAGCGCGAGGTCCTTGATGCAAATAACCCAGAAAATAAACAACTAGAATTCAAAATTACAGGACTTAAACGAAATAAAACAAACAGAGGGGGGCCTATGATATTTACCCCTTTATTAATAGCGACGGCCCGATGGTGACGCGTGGATGATCGGACGGTGGAGAAAAAAAAACGCGCCTTTAACGCTTCGGCTCTTGGGCTCGATCGACGGCGGAGGGAGGTCCACGTGGCTGATCTAACGGTGCTGGGCTCGGGTCTCTCTCCTCTGCTATCAAGGGTCCGGATGAACTCCTCAAATGAATCGACGGCTGCTGCTCCTCCTCAGATGAACGGACACGATCAGAACTGGAGCGAGGTCTTCATCGGACGGCTCTGGAGGGTCCTCGAAGAACTGATGGCCGGCGAACTTCGCCGGCCTCGTGCGTGCACTCCGATCCTCCTCAGCTGCGCCTGAAGGTCGGAGAAGCTCCGGCGTGAAGTTGCGCAACTGCTGGTGGTGGCCAAGGCCTCGGCCGAGCCCTGGAAGACTCCGGCGAGGTCGGGGAAGAAGAAGCTCCTGGCTGAACTGTGAAGGAGGCTCAGACACCTCCTTTAGACCTGCAAAATGGTCAAGAAGCTTCGCGGGTCGAGGGCAAAGTGCCTCGACCCGGTTAGGTGGCGTGAAGGTGGACGGTGCGGCGTGGCGAACGAGCTCCGGTGAAGCGACGGCGAGGGAACTCGACTCCCAGATCCTGTGCGATCTGGGTTGAGTGAAGGTGCGTAGAAGGTGCGTGAGGAGGTTGCGAAGGTGCTGGTCGGGTCGGATTGGAAGATGGGTGATCGGAGTGACCGGAATCGAAGAAGTGCGTCGGAGATGGGAATTGGGCGTAATCGGAAATTAAGCTAAACTAGAAGGAATTAAGGCTACCTGGTGGCTGAAGTAGACTGGGCTGGAGATGGGCTATCTCCGGGTCGTAGCTTCGAAGGGCGTCAAGGCCTGAAGCTCGATGCTCGACGCGGCGGCGGAGCAAGGACGGCGAGGTTACGCCGGATCAGAGGATACGCCTTCTCGCCTCACTGCTACAAAGGCAAAAGCTTGCTGTCACTCTCGCCTTGCCGATGGAGGTCACGGGGAAGAAGGAGATGGGCCAAAGATGCGGCGCGGAGGCGGCGGAGGTGATGGTTTTATAATGTGACCGGGCGATTAGGGTTGAGTGAGGACGGCGATGGAAAGTGTAGATTCGATGGCGAAGGATCGGGCGAGGGAGAGGGATGTGCGGCGAAGAGTCCGGGCGCGGGGGTTGAGTGGGGGACAGCCTGGATGCGCGTGCATAAATCGGAGAAGGTGACGCGGCGCGCGAGGTCCAGAATAGGAAAGGGGTCGCGGGGGAGTTGACCGGGGTCAACATTCCCCCGTGGACCAACCAGGAGCGGCCACGTGTATGCGATTTTTGTTTTATTTTTTAGGGCATAAATAGGTCGAATTAGGAAAAACTCAAAACATGAAATATTTTTCTTTTATTTTTTTCTATTTTTTGGTGATTTTTATTTAATTTTTGGAAATAAAAATAGGTTAGCTCTATATATAGGTATATGTACACTACATGAATTTTTATTTTTGATTTTTTTATTTGTTATTTTTTTTTTGTGTTTTTATGCTCATTTTGTATTTTATTTATTTACAAGATGAAATATGGAATAAAAGACTATTTTTATTTTATTTTTATTACTTATATACAAGGGTGAAATAAATAAATATATACATTAATATACATGGTATTAATACAATGTATTTTTGGTATTTTCAATTTTGTAATTTTTATTTGATTTTTGTTTTGTTTCTTTTTATTTATTTTATTTACAACATGTAACAAAGAATATTTACAAAAATTTTGGAAAATAATTGAATTTATTTATAGGGTTAAATAAATACAAGGGTGTGGTTTATACACATGGTGAAAGGGTCTTTTTGACTTTTTGATTTTTTTTTTATCTTTTTATTTTGTTTTTAATAGAATATACATACAATATGTACAAGCTTCTTTTTGGGTGAGGAAAATATATAGTTTTAATTTATTTACAAATATAAACAAGTGTGAGCCCCTATCTCCCTCTACTTTGGCCTTTATGCGGTCAGGCCCATGCTGAGCCCTCCCTTGGGTTAGGTTGCTCAATATTTATTCTAAATATTTCCCTCTTTTTCTTTTTGCTCTTTATTCTTTTATTTTGTGCACAAAAACATGCTAATTATAGGTTTTTACACAATGCATGCTTTTGGTAATTATTTGTATTTACACATATCTACATGTATTTGCAAAGGTTTTTGTAGCTAAAATAGAAGAATAAAGAGTGATGAATGGGTATTCATCACCCCCCTATGCTTAACTTTGCTAGTCCCTTAGCAAACACTTATTTGAAAAAGAAGTGAAAAAGAAAGAAAAGAAAAAGAAAAAGAGGATGTACATGGATCAAGGTTGACTTATTAAACTTTGCCTTCATTAACTTGAAATGTGGAGCTCGATCAGATCTTTGGATTATTAATGTGTCGGAACCTTATTCGGACTTAAGCCTAAAACTCAACAGCCTCTAAGTTCCACCAATCTATGGGCAAGACTCCTCAATAAACCAGATCAGAACAAGTCTACATACACAAACTCTAATGACCATGAATCTTTTCCTTGCGGTGTAAGTGATATGTGGCTCCCCACCTCAGAAGTAACAAAGAAACAACCTCCCTCAACCTGGTAACTCTAATGCCTCAGTCTAGCAACTCTTTCCTCGAGAAGCGGGGTATTCCCTTCTAAGTTCAAGTGCAACCGGCTCAAGGAGAGGGGATAGAAGTATAGAGTTTTGGAAGCCTAGCCAGTGTAGCTAAGTCTCCCGCTGCAAGCTTCATGAGATCTTTACACTCCGGTGGGGTTATTAAATTTTCAATCCGACCCACCACTTTTTTGGAGTTCTTTTTGCATTTTTGCATTTTTTTTTTTTCAACAACTTCTGTACAACATATCTACATGGTGCAGCATATATAAGAAATTTCCCCTTGAGCCAGTAGACTATCCCTCTTTTGAAGCTTTATTGCAACCCACAGCTTCTGTCTTTAGCTTTCAACACCACTAGACCAAGTTGAGGTGCACTTCCTTCACTATAAGAAGAAGAGAGGTTCCGCCTAGAAGTACTACCCTCATATGCTACCCCAAGCCAAAGAAAACTGCCTCCTCACTACCTCATCCATGGAGAGCCATGTGTAAAGTGCAGGTGCAAGTTAAGCCATTGTCTCTGAGAGTCATATGTGTGTTGTTAAGTGCTCTACTTAGGCTTATCAAGATGACATATGCTCATAGCCTAGTGGACTCAAAGAATTAAGTCCTTATGGACCTGAAAAACCTTAAACCTAAGTCCTACAAGGTTCCTCTTAGAGTTAAGTGAATTAAGATCTTACTCAAGCTCCATTTCTCAATTTAATTCCAGGCTTAGTTTAAATGTCAACTCTCATCCAGGAAAAATTATATACATATATGTACACAAGATGCTATTTACAAATATTTTACAATCATGCAAAAATTTTGAAAAATGTTTTGAAATCATGAATGAATGATGCATGAAGTGCAAGTTTTGCAAAAAGATATTTACAAACATTTACACAAGATTTTTGCAAACTTTTGATTTTCAAAACATTTGAAAAAATTTTGTACTATATACATAATTTTGATACAAAAATATTTACACAAGCTTTATACAAAAGATTTTTGAAATCATTTTTACAAAAATACTTTATACACTAGCTATGTATGTGCAAGAATAAAAGAGGTTTATGAAAAATTTTTAATTTTTTGTGATTTTTAGCCATTTTATTTATTAACACACTCACACAAAGTACGAGTTATGGCTAAAGTATATATGAAATATACGCACCCCCCCTATACTTAGCTCGAACGATGTCCTCAGAGTGATCAAGAGCGATGAAGAAGACATAACTCGTGCTTAGTAAAAGGGAAGTGAAAAGGAACGAATAAATGAATTGAATAAAAGGAACTCGGTGTTTTCCCCCTATACTTAGGATTAACTAATCCTAAGTATAGAAAGCTGTACATGAAGGGAAATCCGAGTGAAGAAGATACAGAGTCTGCCCCCCTATACTTAGGGTAAAATATCCCTAAGTATAGGCAGCAAAAACAAGAGCAGAAAGAATGAAAAGAATACTCGCAGGTCCGACATCCCCCCTATACTTAGGGTAAAGTACACCCTAAGTATAGCATAATCATAGGATGAGAGATGGGATGTGGGACTAAAGAATAGAATGATATGGACAACTGGATCTATACAGGCGGAGGAACAGTGAAAATCAGGCGTGAGATGTAAAAGATGTGAGTCAAAAGACCACATCTCACGCAAAATGAATAGCGGCAATAATAACGTCCCGCGGCTCATGATCTAGAAATAGTTTGAGCCGCTGGCCGTTCACTCGGAAGGTACTCTCAGAAGATAACTCAGATATATCAATGCTACCGTTATCGTGTACCTTTCTGACCAAATAGGGTCCTTTCCATTTGCTCTGTAGCTTCCCTGGAAATAATCTAAGCCTTGCATCAAACAGCCATACTTTCTGTCCAATCTCAAAATGCTTGTGGCTGATGTGAGAATCATGCCACTCTTTGACTTTCTCCTTATAATGTAGGCTGTTTGAGAAAGCTGTATCTCTAAGCTCTTCCAAGGCGGCTAACTCTGCCCTCCTTTGGTCTCCTATACCTTTTGGATCCATCAATATGTCTGTAACTGCCCAGAGTGACTTGTGCCTCAGCTCAACTGGCAGGTGACAGGGCTTGCCATACACAAGGCGAAAGGGAGATGTACCCAATGGAGTCTTGAAAGACGTCCGATATGCCCACAAGACCGAGTCCAATAGCTGTGACCAATTCTTTCGGTCAGGGCGGACGACTTTCTGCAAAATATTCTTGATCTCCCTATTCGACACTTCGGCTAGACCATTTGTCTGTGGATGATACGGTGTAGCAACACGATGGTCTATGCCGAACTCGGTAGCAAGTGCCTTCACCTGGTCGTTGATGAAGTGAGAACCCCCATCAGAAATC
Source organism: Ottelia alismoides (assembly GCA_037367405.1). NCBI lineage: Eukaryota > Viridiplantae > Streptophyta > Magnoliopsida > Alismatales > Hydrocharitaceae > Ottelia > Ottelia alismoides. The sequence continues at coordinate 256,771 of JAZKJV010001291.1, forward strand.
AGAACTCGTGGAACCCCGAACCGCGTGATGATGTTCTTCCTCAAAAATCTGCAAACTGTCTTCGCATCTGCGGCTCGGGCGGGGATAGCCTCAACCCAACGACTAACATAATCTACGGCTAACAGAATGTACTCAAATCCCTGACTCTTAGGGAATGGACCCATGAAATCGATGCCCCATGCGTCAAAAACCTCACAGAAGTGAATGGGCTGCATCGGCATCATATCACGCTGTCCACAAGTGCCCATCCTCTGACAGTCAGTACATCTCCTCACGAACTCATCAGAGTCCTTGAAGAGTGTAGGCCACCACAATCCGGATTGGAGCACTTTCTGTGCCGTTCTCCTCCCAGAATGATGTCCTCCTGCCTCAAGCTTGTGGCAGTAAGTGAGGACACTATGATGCTCCTCCTGAGGAATACACCGACGCCAGATGCTATCCCCTCCTTCGTGGTAAAGGATGGGATCCTCCCAGTGGTAGGACTTGGCCTTCGCAAGGAAGGTCTCAATCTTCTGCTTGGGCCAATCTTGTGGGACTTTCCCAGCAACGAGAAAGTTCACAATATCGGCATACCATGGGAGTGAGGCGATAGCAAGGATCGCCTCATCTGGGAAGGTATCACAAATGGGATCAATATGCTCTGTCTCCTCAGGCTGCTCTAATCGGGATAAATGGTCCGCCACCACATTCTTGACTCCAGGCTTATCCTTGATCTCAATGTCGAACTCCTGGAGTAGAAGGATCCATCTAGTAAGTCTGGCCTTGGCATCCTTCTTTGACATGAGGTACCTGATGGCGGTGTGATCTGTGTACAAGGTCACTCGGGATCCAATGATATATGATCTGAATTTATCTAGGGCAAACACTACTGCTAGCATCTCCTTCTCTGTGACGGTATAATTCCGCTGGGCGGAATCCAATGTGCGGCTAGCATAGTGTATCGCAAATGGTACTCCATCCCTCCTCTGTCCTAGCACGGCCCCTACGGCAAAATCGGAGGCGTCCGTCATGATCTCGAATGGGAGAGACCAATCGGGTGGCTGAAGGACAGGAGCCTCAATTACGCACTGCTGGAGAGTCTCAAAGGACGAAAGACACTTGTCATCAACAAGGAACTCGGTGTCTTTTGTCAAGAGGTCAGTCAACGGTCGGGCAATCTTGCTGAAATCATGAATAAATCTCCTATAAAAACCAACGTGCCCCAGAAATGACCGTAACTGCTTCAGATTGGACGGCGGTGTGAGTTTCCTAATGACATCGACCTTGGCCGGATCAACCTCCATGCCTCTGTTGGAGATGATGTGGCCAAGCACCGTCCCTTGAGTCACCATGAAGTGACTCTTCTCCCAAGATAGAACTAAGCGGGTAGCAATGCATCGCTGGAGTACTCGGTCTAGGCAGTCAAGACAGGAATCGAAATCGTCGCCGTAAACCGAGAAGTCGTCCATGAAGACCTCCAAACACTCCCCTACCATGTCCGAAAAGATTGACAGCATGCATCTCTGAAAAGTCGCAGGGGCGTTACATAGCCCGAATGGCATGCGTCGAAATGCGTAAGTACCAAAGGGACAGGTAAAGGTGGTCTTCTCCTGATCCTCAGGAGCGATGGCTACCTGGTTGTAGCCCGAGTACCCATCCAGGAAGCAGTAATGGCTCTTCCCTGCCAGTCTCTCTATGATCTGATCAATAAAAGGCAGGGGGAAATGGTCCTTCTTGGTGGCCTGGTTGAGTTTCCTGTAGTCAACACAAACCCTCCAAGAGGTGGGTACTCGTGTAGCAATCTCCTCTCCCGACTCATTGATCACAGTAGTGATGCCCGTCTTCTTGGGCACCACATGCAAGGGGCTGACCCACTTGGAGTCGGAAATGGGATAAATAAAATCTGCACTCCACCATTTTGATATTTCCTTCATAACAACCTCTCTTAGGTTAGGGTTCAGTCGCCGCTGGAACTCACGTGACGGCTTTGCCCCTTCCTCGAGATAGATATGGTGGGAGCACAACGAAGGACTAATCCCTTGGAGATCTGCTACGCTCCATCCAATTGCCTTGCGGTTCCTTTCAAGAACCTCCATCAGACGGGATTCTTGCTCTTCAGTCAAATCAGCAGAGATGATGACTGGATACATCTCAGACTCTCCCGCAAGGAATCGATACTTCAGCGAAGTAGGGAGCGGCTTTAGCTCTGGACAGCTAGGTGCTGGCAAATCTGGCTTCTGAAGAAGATGTGTGTATGCAGACAATTCTGCCAAATTTGCCTGGGAAAAAGATAATGAACTCTCACAAACTGGATCTGGAGAAGGCGGGTCCTCTACATTGTCTCTGATCTGTTCTGCCTCTACCTCCTCCTCATCTATAGGCTCAGGTGGATCCAGATCTGGCATCTGATCATTACAATCTGCCCAATCTGACTCTGAATCCGAGGGATCTATATCAGACTCAGTGGCATCAGTACCACTGGAGAACAAGGTGGCATCAGCACCACCATAGAGCAGGGTGGCCTCAGTACCACCATCACTGAAAATCGTGTCGCGATCAAGATCCGACTCTGCTGACTCAATAGTATCCTGTACCAGGGCCGTGCTCTCCAGACTATCCTCTACTATCATCTCTGCATCAGTCGAATCTGAATATGAGAGGATGGTCTGTGCTACAGGATCTGCCCAAGCTGCCTCATCATCTGTGATCACAAAATCACAGTCCTGGTGGATGTCTGGCTCTGGGTCTGTCAGCTGCTCTGAATCTGTACTGCCATGTGAGCGGGATCTAGCTCTGGCTCTGTGGTCCTTAACCGTCTCTATTTGTATACTCTCGCCCTGGACGCGAAAGTACACCTTCCCGCTATCATGATCAGTCACCGCCTTGGCTGTGGCCAAGAATGGGCGACCGAGGATGATGGGGGAATCGGTCAACGAGTCAGGGGTCTCCATGTCCAGCACTACGAAGTCCACGGGGAATTGCAAACCCTGGATCGTGACGACAACGTCTCGCAACAACCCCTTTGGCCTCTTGACAGACCGATCAGCAAACTGAAGGTATGTCCTGCTCTGTACAAGAGTGCCCAACTCTAAGTGGTGGAGAAGGGCTGCCGGAAGAAGGTTGATAGACGATCCACTATCTAATAGAGTGCGGTCGAACCTCTGCTCACTAATCTGACATCTGACATACGGGGCCCCTAAATCTGGCCTCTTAGTCGGCAGATGGTTCTGGATCGCGTAACACGTGGCTTTTGTTAGCACATGAATTTCTGCGGTCTTGTTCCTCTTCGTCCTCCTGACTGTGGTCCTGTCTCTCAAGGACCGCTGAAGAAGAGGGATGTGCTTCAAAGCCTCCTTGAGGGTCAGCTGAATGTGAAATCGATCTATCATGCTCTGGCTGAACTCCTCCTGCTCTCTCTTTTTTGGGTCTTTTTCTTTTTTCTTCCCCTTCCCCAACTCAAGGGCTCTAGGAAAGGGGATCACAGGGTCCTTCTCAGATGAAGGACTAGGAATAGGTCTAGATGATTCGATGACAGGATCCTCAATAACATCATCCACAACAGTGGGATCAGAGTAAACTAAACCTTTTCCTTTATTCAAATCAGAGTTCCGAGATACATTTATTCGAGGAAAAACAACATGTCTATCAAAATGAATATTGGTGGCCTCAGTACCACCTCTGGCTGGCTCTACATGCAGACGTCTTGCGGTCTCAGTACCGCTGGCTGGCTCGGCTCTGCTGGTGGCGTCAGTACCACCTCCTCGATGTGGTGAAATGGCGGCCTCAGTACCGCCGGGTGAATCAGCATCTCGGGTGGCATCAGTACCACCGTCATCATGATGTGCGGCTTCAGTACCGCTCTCCTCTTCCTCATCTGGCGCTCTAGATGGATCCTCATGTTGTCGCTCAGGTGAGGCGCCTCCTGCTGGTCTTCTACCGCTCCTAAGTGTGACAAAATCAGCATCAAATAAATCCGACGAGATAACATCAAATGAGTCACTAGAAGTGGTAGGCTCAGTGTGAACTACCTGCTCAGATTTCCTCTTCAAGTTATTCGGATTAGGCTCGATCTGTGCAGGGATGGCGGCCTTCCCTCTCATCAGGTCCCGCATCTCCTGGCGGAACTCGTCCATCTCCCGTCTAAATGTAGCCTGCTGCTCTGTGAAGAGGCGGGCTATATCATCCATGGCGGGGCTCTCATGGGAGCCCGACGGGTTGCCTCTCTGGTAATGAGGCTGCTGGACCTGGTGCTGCTGTGACTGAGAGGGGTAAGAGGAATGATGCTGCTGCTGGTGAGCCTGCTGCTCACGTCTCCAACTCTGTCCCTGCTGCTGATAGGGACGAGATACGAATGATGATGGCTGGTGTGCTGGGTGCTGCTGGTGATCCCTCTGCTGGGAGTACTGCCCTCCCTGACCGGCTGGCTGCTGCTGGGGTTGGTTACCCCCATTCCCCCACCTGAATCCGGGATGGTCTCGTCGGATTCCAGGCTGGGGCCGGTCATACCAAATCCCGTTGACATCCATCAACGGCTCTGCATCGTATGGGGCGGGTGGGAGTACATCCAGAGGCTGATCCGGCTGATATACCACCATCTGTAAGTCTGGAGATGGTGGTGCCTGGTAAGAGGGCTGCTGCTGCTGGTACGGCTCCGCCTGTACAAGGTGAACTTGTCTAGGCTGCTGCAAGGAGCTGGAGCGCTGGGACGAGCTGCGGCTGCCGCCGGAATCGCCTCGCGACAGAAGACGGGGCTGAGGAGCCGTCTGTGCCTCCTGAAGACACAAGAGCTGGGTCTTCATGTCGCTCAGAGTCTGTGCCATTTCCTCCATCTGAGTTATGCCCTGGCACTGCTTCTTTTCTATTATCTCCATGCGGTCCAACTTTTCGCTAATAATCCCCATGTCCGCAGCGGCCGACTCTGCCTGTGCGGCTGCAACTGTGGACGAACTGGATGGACCTGCATCAACCCGTGCTATCCGCTGATACTGCACGGGTCCTGGCGGCTGCTGAGATCTCTGTGTGTACAACCTAGTCTGGGACATCACCATGTAATTCTCGGACATCTCCTCATAGATGGCCCAGACTTGGTTGTGGTCCTTGGCAAAGTAGGACCCGCCGCAAGAAGCATTCACCAGACCCTGAAGCTCTGGCGTCAGCCCACTAAAGAAGCTCTGAACTAGGTTCGGCTTCGAGATATCATGGTGTGGGCATCTATCCAGAAGCTCTCTGAACCTTTCCCATGCCTCGTGAAATTGCTCGTTAGGGAGCATGGAGAAGTTGTTGATCAGGGCCCTCGCTGCATTCGTCCGCCCGAGTGGATAGTACTTGTTCAAGTACTCGGTGCGGAGCTGATCCCAGGTGTACACAAATTTCCCTAGATGTTTCAGCCAGGCGGCTGCTCTATCTGCCAGTGAAAAAGGGAAGGCCATCATTCGAATCGTATCTTGGTCCACACGACGGTCGTGGACAGTGCTGCAGATCATCAGAAACTCCTGGAGATGGAGGTGTGGTTCCTCAGTGGCGAGTCCATGAAAATGAGGAAGCATCTGCAGGGTGTTCGGAGGGAACTTGAAATCCCCCACGATAGCAGGAATCACTACCCACTGGTGCATCAGTGTAGATCCGGGGTTGTGAAGCTCCCGCATCGGTCTTGCTGCGGCGGCGGCTGCCGCTGCTGCGGCTGCTGCTGCTGCGGCTGCTGCCTCTGCATCAGCATCAGGGATGTCTTCCGGCTCGCTCGGCTCGTCTCGCTCTCTTCGGAGTCTCTCCAACTCCCTCCTCATCTCTATCATGAAAGCCCCCTGATCGCGTAACTGGTTCTGAACTGTCTCTAACGACGCGATCAGGGTGGAGTTGATCGCCCCCTGGTCTAAAACAAAATGTTCGGGCTGGCGATCGTCTGAACTACCGGCTCCAGCCATAGGGATGTCTGCAAAATCAGAAGAGCCCAACTCAGGTTCAGTCAAATGAATTCGTCTTTCCTCGGGCTCATGTCTCTCAGGAACAGAAGAAAGGGGATCGAGGGGGAACAGGGTGGATTCGAACTCGGGCCCGGAGAGCTGGTCTCGACTCTCACGGGCCAACCTAGATGATAAAGTAGACTCGCCTGAAAGCGGTGCAGCCAGAGGCTGCCTAAGAGATCGTCTACCCATCATCTTGATCTTGGCGAGTTGGGCGGATGAGATCTGGAGAAAATATGATCGCAAGCAAACCCCCGGTTCACCAACACAACACAATGTGAAGACCGTGAAAGATCGGTCAATTTATCTTGTCAATTTTATTTGGTGAACATACAAGATATCAGAGCGATTAACGTGACCTGTTAGGATACCCGATACTCTCTCAACCGACTGTCCCGCACAGAAGAGTCGGTAATCAGTCGAGATGAGTACCGGAGGGCTTTACCTAGTGTTCGGGTCACTCTCTCGCACAATCAAACCAAACAATGAGGGGGTTGCTCTCCCCAAGACAAATTTTTCTGGTGAGTGTCTTTTAGGGTCAATAATGTTATCCAGTCCCAATTTTTTTGTTTTTCTTTTTAAATATTTTTCAAAAATAAATACAAGCGGCCTAACGGTTTTTCCGATTCTCCTGATGATTATTAATCCAAAAACAGAGGGAGAAGACGAAAAAGCCGATGCGCGAAGAAATCAATGATGCATGCAGGGAAAGAAATGCGTACCTTGTCTCCAGCACTCTACATGCAAGTGATCCGCGCAGAATTTAAAGACAGAAATAAAACTACCTAAATGGTGCAGCGGGAAAAACCGAGTCCTAGATGAGCAACTTCTATTGATCGTGAAGAACAATAGTTAGCTAATCGAATAGAGTCCGGAGTCCGATCTTGGGAGTCACTCGGTGCCCACCACAATGGGTCCTGCCAGCGCTGTATGTGACTCCTCACGGCGCGTGGTCTCAAATCCAATTTCACTAACTTTTTCAATGAATTTTATTAAGGTCCAATTACGTTCTATAGGAACAAATATTCTATTAGGTGTTGGGCCTTAAAAATCTACGTCACAATCAACAAAAATTCCTAAATCTAGGGGCTCGAGGAAAACCGCGTAAACACCGGAAAAGGCAGCTAGCTATGAAAACTACGATAAAAGCCGCGAAAATCCGAATGGGTCCCCCGAGCACACCGGTGCTCAGCGAAACAGACCCGCTAATGTTACAAGTGTCCAAGAATGTCCAAAGTTCAAGTCCTAAATTATTACAACAAAAAATGTTCTCTCTCTCTCTCTAAAATGAAAATCTCTTCTCCTCTCTCTCTCTTCCTGCTCCTCTTCCCGTGCGGGTCCTCAAAAAGTGTACTTCAAGAGCTCCACGTAGTACCTCGCACAAAAATCAAAGAGAGAGAATGGTCAGAAAACAACAATAATATAGAGAGAGACAAAATGGAAAACTGACTACAAAGCCGTGCTCCCCGGCAACGGCGCCATTCTGTTCACCGCCCAAGTGACAGAGGTAAAAGGTCTAAAGAAATAAATCACAATGTCGTTGCGACCTCAATCACTCGGGCTGAGTAAATCAAGAAAAATAATCAACCACTCGAATAATATAAAATCAAGCAAGCACAAGAAAGAGCGGTCTAGCTATTGGGTTTAACCTGGTATAGCTCCCAGGGTCGAACTCAAGGAGCACAGATTGGCTTAAAAAGCCTACGATGTAGTCAGGAATCCAAAAAGTCTTTTTTTTTTAAGGTTTTTATTTGTTTTTATATTTTTTTAGAATTTTTTAATGAGTGAGAAAATGAGAGAATGTAAATACAAGGGGACTTCAACAATTTATACAACACACAAAAATGATGCAAAAATTCCAGAAAATTGGTTTTTATGTTTTAAATGTTTTTTACTGTTTTTGGTGAATTTTTGGGAATTTTCTAATGAATAAATTAATTATTAAAAATCAAACAATGCAAAGAATGTAGGGTACTGTCCAGCAAGGCTTAAGATCCAAAAATAAAATAATTTTGGATCTCAAATAGCCCTGAAGGTAATTTTCCTAAAAACTATGAAGAATAAGGAAAATTTAGGCACCCTAATTATTATTTTTGGAGTTTTAATTTTTTTATTACAATTTTTATGAGTTTTTAGGGGTTTTTCAATTTTTAGGGTTTTTAAAAGACGAAACTTAGCCAAAATTGGCTAGAAAATCAATCAACCAGTAAACAACAATGTCTAATTTTTTTGGAATTTTTGGTGGAGTCTTTATATTTTTTTGGTATTTTTAAAGTCAGACAGTAGCAAAAATAGGGGTTTTTGAATTTTTTAAAAATAATAAATGAAATCAAAAATATCCCCAAAAATCATAGAAATTCCTACACCAAGGCAGGAGCCATGTGTCAAAATTTCATTGGATTTGGAGTTCGTTTGATATTTTATTCAAAAATAAAGATGGGGCACTGTGCACAGGGACCTAAGTGCAAATACCCAAAAGTTCTGGGGTCCTGGTGCAAAATACCCAAGAAGTCACGTGTCAAGCACGTGTCTGGGGCACACAGGGACCTAAATGTAAGAAAAGTAAGTTCCAAGGACCTATTGATAACTCGTATCAAAAGTCCAAGGGCTTATATGCAATTTACCCAAAAATAATTCGCACATGTGCAAAATCAATGCTCACAGGGGTATAAATGCAATTTCTCAAAACATTTTATTCAATTCATAACATCCAGAACAACAGGGCACTTCATGCAAATAACCCAACAAAACACGTGCTAAAGCACGTGGGTCTCTACTGGCAGGGGTATAAGTGCAATTAAAATTAAGCGCGAGGTCCTTGATGCAAATAACCCAGAAAATAAACAACTAGAATTCAAAATTACAGGACTTAAACGAAATAAAACAAACAGAGGGGGGCCTATGATATTTACCCCTTTATTAATAGCGACGGCCCGATGGTGACGCGTGGATGATCGGACGGTGGAGAAAAAAAAACGCGCCTTTAACGCTTCGGCTCTTGGGCTCGATCGACGGCGGAGGGAGGTCCACGTGGCTGATCTAACGGTGCTGGGCTCGGGTCTCTCTCCTCTGCTATCAAGGGTCCGGATGAACTCCTCAAATGAATCGACGGCTGCTGCTCCTCCTCAGATGAACGGACACGATCAGAACTGGAGCGAGGTCTTCATCGGACGGCTCTGGAGGGTCCTCGAAGAACTGATGGCCGGCGAACTTCGCCGGCCTCGTGCGTGCACTCCGATCCTCCTCAGCTGCGCCTGAAGGTCGGAGAAGCTCCGGCGTGAAGTTGCGCAACTGCTGGTGGTGGCCAAGGCCTCGGCCGAGCCCTGGAAGACTCCGGCGAGGTCGGGGAAGAAGAAGCTCCTGGCTGAACTGTGAAGGAGGCTCAGACACCTCCTTTAGACCTGCAAAATGGTCAAGAAGCTTCGCGGGTCGAGGGCAAAGTGCCTCGACCCGGTTAGGTGGCGTGAAGGTGGACGGTGCGGCGTGGCGAACGAGCTCCGGTGAAGCGACGGCGAGGGAACTCGACTCCCAGATCCTGTGCGATCTGGGTTGAGTGAAGGTGCGTAGAAGGTGCGTGAGGAGGTTGCGAAGGTGCTGGTCGGGTCGGATTGGAAGATGGGTGATCGGAGTGACCGGAATCGAAGAAGTGCGTCGGAGATGGGAATTGGGCGTAATCGGAAATTAAGCTAAACTAGAAGGAATTAAGGCTACCTGGTGGCTGAAGTAGACTGGGCTGGAGATGGGCTATCTCCGGGTCGTAGCTTCGAAGGGCGTCAAGGCCTGAAGCTCGATGCTCGACGCGGCGGCGGAGCAAGGACGGCGAGGTTACGCCGGATCAGAGGATACGCCTTCTCGCCTCACTGCTACAAAGGCAAAAGCTTGCTGTCACTCTCGCCTTGCCGATGGAGGTCACGGGGAAGAAGGAGATGGGCCAAAGATGCGGCGCGGAGGCGGCGGAGGTGATGGTTTTATAATGTGACCGGGCGATTAGGGTTGAGTGAGGACGGCGATGGAAAGTGTAGATTCGATGGCGAAGGATCGGGCGAGGGAGAGGGATGTGCGGCGAAGAGTCCGGGCGCGGGGGTTGAGTGGGGGACAGCCTGGATGCGCGTGCATAAATCGGAGAAGGTGACGCGGCGCGCGAGGTCCAGAATAGGAAAGGGGTCGCGGGGGAGTTGACCGGGGTCAACATTCCCCCGTGGACCAACCAGGAGCGGCCACGTGTATGCGATTTTTGTTTTATTTTTTAGGGCATAAATAGGTCGAATTAGGAAAAACTCAAAACATGAAATATTTTTCTTTTATTTTTTTCTATTTTTTGGTGATTTTTATTTAATTTTTGGAAATAAAAATAGGTTAGCTCTATATATAGGTATATGTACACTACATGAATTTTTATTTTTGATTTTTTTATTTGTTATTTTTTTTTTTGTGTTTTTATGCTCATTTTGTATTTTATTTATTTACAAGATGAAATATGGAATAAAAGACTATTTTTATTTTATTTTTATTACTTATATACAAGGGTGAAATAAATAAATATATACATTAATATACATGGTATTAATACAATGTATTTTTGGTATTTTCAATTTTGTAATTTTTATTTGATTTTTGTTTTGTTTCTTTTTATTTATTTTATTTACAACATGTAACAAAGAATATTTACAAAAATTTTGGAAAATAATTGAATTTATTTATAGGGTTAAATAAATACAAGGGTGTGGTTTATACACATGGTGAAAGGGTCTTTTTGACTTTTTGATTTTTTTTTTATCTTTTTATTTTGTTTTTAATAGAATATACATACAATATGTACAAGCTTCTTTTTGGGTGAGGAAAATATATAGTTTTAATTTATTTACAAATATAAACAAGTGTGAGCCCCTATCTCCCTCTACTTTGGCCTTTATGCGGTCAGGCCCATGCTGAGCCCTCCCTTGGGTTAGGTTGCTCAATATTTATTCTAAATATTTCCCTCTTTTTCTTTTTGCTCTTTATTCTTTTATTTTGTGCACAAAAACATGCTAATTATAGGTTTTTACACAATGCATGCTTTTGGTAATTATTTGTATTTACACATATCTACATGTATTTGCAAAGGTTTTTGTAGCTAAAATAGAAGAATAAAGAGTGATGAATGGGTATTCATCACATACCGCCAAGTTCACCATGTTCAGGAGGTGTCTGTACAACAGTTGCCGCATTATTCACAACAGCCACCATCTCAGGATACTCAGATGGTGGTTTATCAACCGGAACAGCCATTGGCAGCACTACCACCTCCACCCTTCGAGCAGGAGCCGTTGATGGAAGTCAACGGGATATGGTACGACCGGTACCCCCAGCAATCAGGGATTCGTCGTGATCACCTCGGATTTCGTTGGTCCAACGGAGGTACCTCATCCCAACAGCAGCCTCCAGCTCAGGGCAATCATAGTGGCCAACACCAGCAGCCCCATTACTCCCAACAACAACAGCAACAATACCAGCAGAATCCTCGTCACACCTACCAGGAGCAGCAATGGAAGCCACGACAGCAGTCATTTCAGCAGCAATGCCCCCAGCATATAACTCAATACCAGCAGCAGTACTCTCAGTTCCACCAGCCGCCACAGTTCCAGTAGGGGAACATCTCCGGTTCGTCCACCCCCAGCTTGGAGAACCCAGCACTTGATGATCTCGCCCGATTGCTTTCTGACCAGCAAGCATCGTTTCGATGAGAAATGGACGAGTTCCGGCAAAAAATGAGAGATATCATGAAAGGCAAAGCTGCCATACCTGCACAGAGCGAACCCAACCCGAATAGTTTGAAAAGGAAATCTGAGCAGGTACAACGTACCGAGGATACCACTCCTAGTGCATTTCCGAATAACATGCCTTCCATCTTTGATACTCACTTTGTGTCACTTAGGAGCGGTAGGCAACCAGCCAGCGGCGGCTCATCTGAGGGACAACGCAATGGAGATTCGCGAGCCCCAGATAAGGAAAAGAGTGGTGCTGATGCTGCTAACAACCATGATGATGATGACGGTGGTGCTGATGCCACCAAGGATGACCTTCCAGACGACGGTACTGAGGCCATCGCAGTACCAGATGCAGACGGTGGTGCTGAAACCACCATTTTTGATGAACCAGAGTGTGGTGCTGAGATCGCAAAGAAGAATATTTTGGGTGGTGTTGATACCCCCATTTTGAATCCATCTGTATTCCAACCTTCTGCACTACCATTTTCTGTATCTCTGGACTCCATGAAAAAGAACAAAAAAATTGAATAAAGGAAAGACTTCTCCATCTATTCTAAGTCCATGTGTGATGAATAATGATTGCATGGATGCCAGTCCTTCATAGGCCCAGAAGCCCTCTCCTAACCCTCTGTCTGAGGAGGGCCTATCTATCCCCTTCCCTCAAGCACTCGGCTTGACTAAGGGGAATAAAAAAGAAAATCCCAAAAAGACCCAGCAGTTAGAGTTCAGCCAACAGATGATAGACAGATTTCAGATCCAGCTGACTCTACAGGAGGCACTTGAGCACATCCCCCTCTTCCAAAAGAATCTGAGAGAGAAGACCACTGTATGAAGGAAGAGGCGGAACAATAGAGGAGAGATCTATGTGCTCACCCGTGCCACATGTTGTGCCATTCAGAACCAGCTGCCAGCCAAACGCCCAGATGCAGGAGCTCCTTATGTCAGATGCTAGATTAGTGAGCAGCAATTCGACCGTACTCTACTAGACAGCGGCTCTTCTATCAACCTCCTTCCGGCAGCCTTACTCGACCGATTCGAGTTTGGCCCTCTTCTTCGGAGCAGGACAGTCCTTCAGTTTGCTGATCGATTGATTAAGAAGCCGAAGGGGTTGTTGAGAGACGTGGTCGTTACCATTCAGGGTCTGAAATTCCCCGTGGACTTTGTAGTATTGGACATGGAGATCCCTGAGTCGGTGACTAATGCCCCAATCATACTAGGACGCCCGTTCTTGGCCACATCCAAGGTAGTGTCCGACCATGATAGTGGGAAGGTGTACTTTCGCGTAGAGGGTGAGAGTATACAAATAGAGACGATCGATGAGATCAAAGCAAGAGATTCAGCCTACTCAGAGCAGAACAGTGATACAGGGCCAATGACAGATGATGAGTTAGACGTCCACCAGGAGTGTGATTTTGCGATGACCGATGATGAAGCAGTTTGGGATGATCCAGATACACGAGCTCTCGCCATACCTGCATATTCAGAATACCCACCTTTTGAGGCAGATGAGAATTCGGAGAGCACACTCTTGGCAGAGGACACCATACAGGTTGACAGTTGCGTACTGCGTGATGACATTGATGTTTGTTCTGATTCCGATCCCTCGGAGGCAGACTTTGATTGGAAGGATTTCGATGCGTATTTGCCATGTCTGCTTCCTGATAAGCCGACAGATAGGACGGAGAGCGAGCCAGCACAGATGATAGACACACCAACAGGGTTCCCTTCATCAGATGATCACGTACATCAAGAGTTCTCACATGCAGACCTGGTTTCTTTCACGCAGACATATCAGAAGCCAGATTTGCCAGCTCCCACCAAGCCAGAACTGAAGCCTTTGCCGCAGTCGCTCACGTATAGATTTCTTGCGGGTGAACCAGATTTGCACCCAGTCATTATCTCAGGAGATTTGACTGGAGAACAAGAATCTCGACTGATGGAGGTTCTTGAACGAAACCGCAAGGCAATAGGATGGAGCGTGGCCTCTCTTAAGGGGATAAGTCCGGCCCTATGCTCCCACCATATCTACCTTGAGGAGGACGCTAAGCCTTCGCGTGAGTTCCAGCGACGGTTGAACCCGAATCTTCGAGATGTAGTAATGAAGGAGATATCTAAATGGTGGAGCACCGATTTAATCTACCCCCTCTCCGACTCCAAGTGGGTTAGTCCTTTACATGTGGTACCCAAAAAGACGGGTATCACTACAGTTGTGAATGAGTCTGGAGAAGAGATTGCCAATCGGGTGCCCACTTCTTGGAAGGTCCGTGTGGACTACAGACGATTGAATGAGGTCACCAAGAAGGATCATTTCCCACTACCATTTATTGATCAGATTATCGAGAGGCTAGCCGGGAAGAGTCATTACTGTTTTCTTGACGGGCACTCGGATACAACCAAGTGGCTATCGCGCCCGAAGACCAGGATAAAACGACGTTCACCTGTCCATTTGGGAAGTATGCTTTCAGACGGATGCCCTTTGGTCTATGTAACGCCCCTGCGACATTCCAAAGGTGCATGTTGTCCATCTTTTCGGACATGATAGGTGACTGTTTGGAGGTCTTCATGGATGACTTCTAGGTTTATGGCTACGGGTTCGATGCTTGTCTTGACTGCCTAGACCGAGTGTTGCAGCGCTGCATAGAGGTAAACCTTGTACTATCTTGGGAGAAGAGTCACTTTATGGTGACTCAGGGGTCGGTCCTTGGTCACATCATCTCCAACAGGGGCATGGAGGTTGATCCGGCCAAGGTTGATATCATTAGAAAACTCAATCCACCGTCCAATTTGAAACAGTTGCGGTCTTTTCTGGGGCATGTCGGTTTCTACCGACGGTTCATTCAGGACTTCAGTCGAATTGCCCGACCGCTGACGGATTTATTGATTAAAGACACCGAGTTCCTTGTAGATGATAAGTGTCTTAAGTCCTTCGAGACTCTCAAGAATTTAGTTGTCGAGGCTCCTGTCCTTCAGCCACCCGATTGGTCTCTTCCATTTGAGATCATGAAGGATGCTTCAAATTATGCCATTGGGGCTGTGCTTGGACAGAGGAGGGATGGATTACCCTATGCCATACACTACGCTAGCCGGACTTTGGATGCAGCTCAGAGGAACTATACAGTGACTGAGAAAGAGATGCTAGCGGTAGTCTTTGCTTTGGATAAGTACAGATCTTACATTCTTGGATCTAGAGTGACAATTTTTACTTACCACACTGCCATTCGGTACTTGATGTCGAAGAAGGATGCCAAAGCCAGATTAACCAGATGGATCCTTCTCCTCCAGGAATTTGATATTGAGATTAAGGATAAGCCTGGAGTTAAGAATGTTGTGGCAGATCATCTCTCCCGCCTAGAAAACCTTGAGGAATCTGAGCCCATAGCACCTATCACTGAAACTTTTCTAGATGAGGCGATCCTTGCTATCACCTCTCTCCCATGGTATGCCGACATTGTGAATTACCTTGTTGCCAAATCTATCCCACAAGGTTGGCCCAGACAGCAGCTTGAGACCTTCCTTGCGAAGGCCAAGTCATACCATTGGGAGGATCCCATCCTTTACCATGAGGGAGGGGATAGTATCTGGAGACGGTACATTCCTCAAGATGAGCAACATAGTGTCCTCACCTACTGTCACAAGCTTGAGGCAGGAGGACATCATTCTGGGAGACGGACATTACAGAAGGTGCTCCAATCCGGCCTTTGGTGGCCTACCCTTTTCAAGGATTCTGATGAATTCGTGAGAAGGTGTACTGACTGTCAGAAGATGGGTACTTGCGTATAGAGAGACATGATGCCCATGCAACCCATTCACTTTTGTGAGGTTTTTGATGCATGGGGAATTGATTTCATGGGCCCATTTCCTAAAAGTCAGGGGTTTGAGTATATTCTTCTTGTTATGGATTATGTTAGTCGTTGGGTTGAGGCCATCCCCGCCCGAGCCGCAGATGCTAAAACCGTCTGTCGTTTCTTGAGGAAAAACATTATTTCACGGTTCAGGGTGCCTAGAGTCTTGATTTCAGATGGGGGGTCTCACTTTATTAATGACAAGGTTAGGGCCCTTACTGACGAGTTCAGTATTGACCATCGTGTTGCCACGCCGTATCACCCTCAGACTAATGGTCTTGCTGAAGTATCGAATAGGGATATTAAGACAATTTTGCAGAAGGTAGTCCGCCCAGACCGAAAGGATTGGTCGCAACTTTTGGACTCGGTCTTGTGGGCTTATCGGACATCCTTCAAGACACCACTAGGGACATCTCCCTTTCGTCTCGTTTATGGCAAGTCGTGCCATCTACCAGTGGAGATAAAGCATAAGTCACTTTGGGCAGTTACCGAGCTATTGTTGGATCCCAAGAGTGTAGGAGATCAGAGGAAAGCAGAGTTGGCAGCCCTGGAAGAATTAAGAGATACAACCTTCTCAAGTGGCCTACAGTATAAGGAGAAAGTGAAAGAATGGCACGATTCCCGGATCAGCCACAAACAATTTGAGCCAGAACAGCAAGTATGGTTATTTGATGCTAGGTTGAAATTATTCCGAGGAAAACTACAAAGTAAATGGAAAGGACCATATGTGGTACGGAAGGTGCACGATAATGGCAGCATTGATATATCCGAACCATCATCATCTTCCACCTTTATAGTCAACGGTCAGCGCCTGAAACCATATCTGGATCATGATCCACCGACCGTTGACGTTGCCCCCATCCTTCTGGTATGAGATGTTTCTTTGACTCACACCTTGTGCATCTCATGCATGATTATCACTGAGATCCGACATTGTATATATACTCAGCTGTACATCGATCACTCATTCTTTATGGTTCATACTCCATCGTCATCTTATGATTTTGCTATACTTAGGACATACTCTATCCTAAGTATAGGGGGGTGTCCACCTATACTTAAATCCTCTCCATTGTCTCCTCTCCTTGTCTATACTTAGGGATATCTTACCCTAAGTATAGGGGGAGACAATCTGAGTACGATCTGTTCATTCCCACCCTTGACCCTCCCTGCTTTGCGTACAGTCGGCTATACTTAGGATTAGTTGATCCTAAGTATAGGGGGGACGGTCAACTTCTCATTCTTTCATCTATTCGTTAGACTTGTCTATACTTAGTACGAGTCATGTCTTCTCTTTTCTCTCCGATCTATGAGGACATAGCTCAAGCTAAGTATAGGGGGGTCGTATATACTGTGTATATACTTTAGCCATAACTCGTACTTTCGTATTTTCTTAATAAATATGGCTAATAATTCGTTAAAATTCATTAAAATCCCTAATAAAAAGGTGTTTTGTTCCTCAAATTCTTTTGTGTAATTACTGATTAATAAATCAGGTGGAAATATTTTTGACAAAATGTTTGAAAAACAGTTTGAAAAACAGTTTGAAAAACTTTGTGAACATCTATTGAAAACTATTTTGAAAATATTTTGTTACATGTTTTCAACCTTTGTAAAAATATGTGGTTTCTAAAACTTCTTTGTGTGAAATAAAATGTTTGAAAAATGATTTGCAAATGGTTTGAAAAATGGTTGCAAAAATATGTGAAAAATCAATATATACTGTTTGGAAAACCGATTGCAAAATGATTTTCAAATGTGTGTACATATTTGTAAAATGTTTGTAAAAACTATTCTGGACTATAGTTTTCAAAAATTGTGTGTAAAGCTTGTATCAAATAAGTTTGAGGACCGCATATATCTCACCAGAATTCACTACCTATATATATGTATAAAACTGACCACTTACCCTTGTAAATTCTTTAAATCCACTTCTTAAGAAGCACTCCCGTGTACATATTTTAACCTAGTTTTTCGCCAAAATCTTTTTGTTTTCAAAAATCCCAAAAAAAACATTTGCAAAATTAAAATCCAAAAACATTTGAAAAACCTTTGTGAAAAAAATGCATGCATCATCTTTTCAAAAATCCATAAAAAATTCAAAATCTTTGAAAATTGCATCACAAACATATTTTCTGCATTTTGCATTGCATAGCATTTGCATTTTTCGGACTGAGTTTGAAAGTTGAACGAGTCTAAGTAAAATCCGAAGATTGGAGCTTGGTTGGACCTGAAAATCTACCTAAGTAACAGGAACCTTATAGGAAATGGGATTGAGGTACTTCAGGTCTAGTTGACTTAATTCTTTGAGGATCACGAGACTTGGTTCAATGGATTCTTGACTGCCTAAGTAGAGTATTTCGGAGCACACGCACGACTCTTGTTGATAATGACCTAACTTGGACACATGCACCTTTCACATAGCTCTCCACGGATGAGGTGGTGAGGAGGCAGTTTCCTTTGGCTTGGGGTAGCATATGAGGGTAGTACTTCTAGGCGGAACCTCTCTTCTTCTTCTAGTGAAGGAAGTGCGCCTCAACTTGGTCTAGTAGTGATGAAGACTAAAGACAGAAGCCGTGGGTTGCAATAAAGCTTCAAAAGAGGGATAGTCTATTGGCTCAAGAGGAAAATTTCTTGTATATATGTTGCACCATGTAGATATGTTGTACAGATGCACTTAAAAAAAAGTGGTGGGTCGGATTGAAAATTTAATAACCCCACCGGAGTGTATATAGTCCAATAAAGCAAAAGCTTATGGTATCCATGTTACATCTCATGAAGCTTGCAGTGGGAGACTTAGCTACACTGGTTGAGCTCTCAAAATTCTATACCTCTTATTCCCCCTCTTCTTGAGCCGGTTGCACTTGAACTTAGAAGGGAATACCCCGCTTCTCGAGAAAAGAGTTGCTAGACCGAGGCATTAGAGTTACCAGGGTAGGGGAGGTTGTTTCTTCGTTACTTCTGAGGTGGGGAGCTACATATCACTTACACTGTACGAGTCAGACTCATAATCGTAAGAGTTTGCGTATGAGTTGAAGTATTTCTGACCTGGCTATTGAGGAGACTTGGACAGAGTTTTGGGATTCTCAAGGACTATTGGATTTCAAATTCGGTTCTCATTAAGGTTCCGCCCGCACTAAAATTCCAAAGGTCCGACCTAAGCTCCAAACTTTGATTTTGTGAAGACAAGTTCGATGATCAAATAAAATCCAAGTTCTTCTTTTTCTTTTCTTTCTTTTCTTTTTGCACTTATTGCATAAGTGTTTTCTAGGGACTAGCAAAGGTAAAGTATAGGGGGATGATGAATCCACATTTCATCATCTTTATTCTATCATTTTGGCATCAAAAATCCTAGCAGATGCCTGTAAATAGCATTAAAATCATCATCTTAGCATTCATGCGTCTGCATCTAAATAGTGTGTAAAAGGCTGTAATTAAAGCCAAAATTATAGAATAAATAAAAGAAAATAAAAAGAATAAAATATTGTAAATATTTTATGACCCAAAACCCCGAGACCTAGGCATCTTGATGAATAGGTCGACAAGGAATAAAGTAGGGGGAGATAAGGGCCAAATACCTATATTTATTAATTCATTCTTTATTCATTTTGGGACCTATTTTTGGTTCCACTTTTTATACATCATATAAAGAAACTTTGTACATGAAAGTTGTAGATAATCTTATAAAGAAAAATACAAAATTGATTTCACTGAAAAATAATGTACAGATAAAAAGCTGTGGTCTGAATAAGATTCCAAAACTCTAACTTCCCAGACCTGTATCTTGCAAATAAAAACTCAAAATTTACCAAACTCACCTTTAATTGTATATAGCATAAAATAATCTATTTAATGGAGGTGGTTTGTAGTTTTTGGAGTTACGGTTTGAAAGTTGAGTTTTGGATCCTTGTAGTATACTTGTACAGATTAAAATATTCAATGTATTATTTATTCATTACTTTTGTATCCTTACATTTTTACAAATTTGTAAATATTATTTATAACTTATTTGTATATTAAAATCAGAATAAAAATGTAAATAAAACTCAAATAAAAATACCTGAATATAAGGTACATAGGTACACTACATATACTTATACTTATATAAACTATACATCTATTTTATTAAATATGCAAAACACCTCAGAAAAATAAAACAAAAATATAATAGGTGTAAAAAAGTATTTTATAATTTTATAAAATAATGAACCAAAATAATAAACTTAAAATACACAAAATAAAAATAAAAGAATAAAATATATATATATATATATATATATATTATACCTATAAAGGGTATAAAAGAAAACTTGAAAAATATATTCCATAAAAATAATTAAAAATCAGAATAAAATACTACATAAAATAATAAACATTTTTTATTTAATAACCTAAATTTAATAATGTCATTTACTATTTTATTTTGCTAATTTCCACCTGGATTTCTCTGGTTGGTCCACGTGGACCAACCAGGTGCGGTCTAGAGTTGACCTCGGTCAACTCCCTGACCGAGGCATGCCATTTCTGACAACCAGATTTTTCCCCGATTTCCCCCAATTTTCGGGCTTGATCCGTTCGTCCTCACGCCTCGATTCCTTCTTGGGACTTCATTCCCCGATCACCACTCTCCACGCCATATACTCGAATCCAGCCAAATCTCCATCATTCGCGCGTGGGTCTGGCTTGAAGGAGACGCCACCATCTTCTACTTAAACGCCCTGCCACCTTCAAGCCCAATTTTGAACCCTTCTTAGCCATTAATTCTCCTCCCTGTTGCGCTCTTCGTGTTGCTGGAGGTGACAGCTCCGCATCCACATCCTCAGGCGAGTCGAGGAGGCTCTGTAGCGGCTCCACCACCTCCGCCAACCACCGGCGTCGAGGTTCCTCCACCTCAGGTCATCCACCTTCGAGGTATCCCCTTTTCCCTCTCCTTTTCGCTTCATTCCATTCCCCTTAGCTACAGTATCAAAAATCCTAAAAATATCCGAACCCCATCGATCGATCCATCTCCTATAGCTCATCGCCGGAGTGCACCTCCGGCTGTCATTCCCTCGATTTCCACCAACCATCTCCGACTTCCACTACACCTCCGCGGGGTCCAGGCAGTTTGCCCTGGACCCTCTCACCCACATTTGCAGGTACCAGGAGCATTACATCGCCTGGGGACTCGGATTCGACCTCCGCCGGAGATATCTAGAGCCTCGAGCTCCGCCGCTTCTGCAGCAGTGCCACAGTGCCTCTCCGGCGATTTTGAGGGCTCCATACGCCAGAGCATCATCGCAGGAGTCTCCCGGACCTTTTTGTTGGGTCCAAACCACCGGAGTTGCGTCATCTCGCCGGAGGAACTTCGTCTCGGCGAAGTTCTTCCCCGTTCTTCCTCCGAGTGCCTCCACCGTCCGATCCAAGGCCCGCTCCAGATCGCACCTCTACTATCATATCTTGGCCACCTTCCGCCGTCGATCTCTTCGCCAGATCTGATCCCCACCGATCATCGCCGAACCGTCATCGCGCGTTGTGCGCGCGCCACGTGGATAAGTGAGCGGCACTCCGTCGTTCGATCGCGCACAAGGAGATAAGGCGTGGGTATTTTGCACTGTCCCCCTCGCCATATTTTGTATTTCATTTCAGTCCATAAACTTTAAGTCGTCGTTCAAATATTTCTGTGATATTTGCATCCATACCCCGCAGTTTTCTTATTTGCACTTAGGTCCTATCCACGTCACCTCACATGCTCGTGCGCGTGAGGGGACTGGGTGTTTTGCAAGGACCCCCTTGGGGTTTGTTTATTTCGCTTCAGTTCATGAACTTTTTAATTAAGTTGTAATGTTTTGGAGAAATTGCATCTGAGCCCCTAGCACTTTGTAATATTGCAAGAATACCCCTACCAGGTCACGTGCCCAATGCGCGTGAGTTGGACATTTTGCAACGAACCCCATCCGGGTTTGGGTATTTGCTTTTAGTCTAATTACTTGTATTTAACGTTTTATATTTTTGGAAAAATTACAAGTAGACCCCTGAACTTATGTGTAATTACATTTGTGTCCTTGCCAGTATTATATTTTTTTGCTTGGATGTTTGCATTTATTTCATGCATCACTTTAACTCTGAAAATTACCAAAAAAATATCATAGACTCCTGTCGTATTGTAGTTTAATGACATATTTTTGCATTACATTTTTATTGCATTTTCATATTTATTAAAAATCAAAAACATGCATTTATTTCACCGTTTGCATTAGAAAATCCATAAAAATTATAAAAACGTTTTGAAAAATGGCAAAAAAATTATATTTTGTGTGTTTTACCATTTTCTAGTGTCAGTCCAAAAATCACTAAAAACTCAAAAGAAAAAACCTTAAAAATTCAAAAATACATAACAACTTCAAAAAAATCTAAAAATTCTTAGAAAAATCCAAAAATTGCAAACTCTGGTCCTCTGTGTTCTTTATTTAATCATCTGTATTTGAAAATTAATTTGGGAAAATTTTGACAGTATTTGCTATTTTTCTTTCCCATTTTAAACTCGGCCAGAAATTTTGTGCACTGTTTGCTTTATTTTAGTTTTTAAAATTATCAAAAATCTTCTGAAAATCACCCAAAAATCACAAAAACAGTAAAAAATTATCAAAAGACCAAAAAGATTTTGTCTCTGAATTTTTGTCTATTTTAGCATATCTTTATAAATAGTTTATTATCTTTTCATTACATTGTTTTTATATTCCAATATTGAAAAAAAAAGAAACAAAAATATATAAAATATAAAATTATAAAAATCAGAAAATTAAAAATCAAAATACAAAATTATAAAATTAAAAATAAAAGATAAAAATTAAAAATTAAAACCCACAAAAATATTTGCATCTTGTAGGCATTGATCACAATCACATCACATTTTGCACTTAGCTTGATCTATCCTGCCTTGCTCCCCGTTTCCGAACTCTCTACATACTTACACCTATACATCTTGTTTGTAGAGTTAAAAATAAATTTGACTCCACATTTATTTGTCACTGCTTGATTTATTGATTGTGGGTTCATTGTTGATTAAATACGGGATTCCTTGAGGGTCACCACAGCGACACGATTGTCTCTGCTTTGTGAGAGACATTAGACCCCTTGGATTTCTGCGTTTATCACCTACCGAAACAAAACTTGTGCGAAATGCACATTAGGACAAGTTGGGAGGGAGGGAGGGGATCATTGGGGGAGGATGTGTAGCCAGACGTCATTCGTGGTATTCTTCAAGGGCAAAAGTGTAATAGGATCTTGCCAACTGCACGAAAGAGATGGGTGAGTAGCGGGTATGAGGACATGAATGTAAATTTTGAAAGACAAACTAATTATAAGCAGACCTGCATAATATATAGTAATAGATATGATAGAAATATAAAAGGAATAATGATCATATATGAATAATATTATAAATACATTTATTGATTCTTCATATACAAATTAGTTAGTGGAGGAGTTATTACAACTTACATTTTATCAATGTAGAGTTGTTACAAATTTCGCTATGCTTGGAAATATATCGCGACATATGTATACATTGTAGAGAGATACTGCTATGGGTGCCACAACCATTTCAACTATGCTATGGACAATCATAAAGGTGTGTTTGATTGGCGAGTTAAGGTGGGTTAAACCGGTAGAGGATAACCCGTTTTTAGATTTTGGTGTTTGGATAGAGGGTTAAACTGGAGGTGAGATAGAAGTGGATTTGAGGTGATATGATTGTATTGAAGTTTGAAAAAGTGAGTAGTTATTGTGATGCGATTGTATTGAAGTTTGGAAAAGTGAGTAGAAGTGGAGTAGTTTGTAATTTTTATATGATATGATGGTATAATATATTATTTTTTTATAGGATTGATGATCTAAAATTGATTTATTTAATTTTTTAAAAAAGGAATAAAGTGGGGCCCACGAAGAGAGAGGGGGATGTGAGTTAAGGGAGGTAAACTCCCCAGATTAACCGAACGCTACCTAAAGGATTGCTTGACAGTTTGAGCATGGATATCTACGAGCAATGCATTCTTGGCAAGCTGACACAAAGCTTTTAGTGCTGAAGAACATAGAACTAATCAGTGTACTTTGAATTATGTTTACTCATCCCAAGTTGCCTCCAAAGGAGCGCACGTTATATACTGACTTCAATCATTGATTAGTCTAGAAAGGTTTGGATTTATGCTCTTAAATCCAAAGATGAATGTTAACACACTTTAAGAAGCGGAAGGCATTATCAGAGAAGCCTAATAGAAAAAAAGATTAAGAATATGCAGATAGATAATGATTTAGAATTTTGTTTTACATAATTTAATGATTTTGCAAAGATGATAGCATTTTTCTGACATCAAATAATCATTCGAAATGGAGTTGCAAAGTTGATGAATCTATGATCATGCTAATGTAATCAAGTTATGCGAAATCCCATTAGAAATAATGTATTTTTGCTCTCGTTTTCTGGAAACTTGCATTAAGTTGTTTGTATACATTTTGCACTACAAATTTCTTAAAAAACTGCCTAAATACAAAATTAAAAAAATCGTTTTTGATTGTAATGAAACACGTGTTCCCACTTTTACATACAAAAATGTAAAATACGCGTACTCATTTTGCACACCAGTATAGTAATTTAACCAACAACCGTTTAGTCTCGTTTTAATTTTGGGTTGAAGAAACTACCAATCCCCGCTTTAATTGTTGGGCATGATCGTAAATTTTCCCATTCTTCATCTTTTCTTCTGCGTATATCTCACATCATTTTTCACAAAGGTCAAACTTCTTTGCCTTCCTATTTTTGCTGCACTTGCTGGTATGGCTCTGTCTGAACCTGACGATGCGGGATGGAGTGCTGGGAAGAGCTACTGCTGCTGGGATCAGCTCGTGACCTGAGACGAGGCTGAGAAGTCGTCTGTGCCTCCTGGAGATACATGATCTGGGTTTTTATGTCACTCAAAGTCTGTGCCAACTAATCGATCTGAGTCATGCCCTGGCATTACTTCTTCTCGATAATCTCGATGCGGTCCAGCTTCTCGTTGATGATGCCCATATCAACTGCCGTTAAGATGACACCACTTCCCACTAACCATTTTTACATATGATGACACAAACCCCCCTCCAAACGCATGTTTTATTTTCTTTCAAAAAAGACCCTCACATTTGCTTTCTCACTGTGCATGTACCTCAAAAAAAACTTTCCAATCACTCACCTTCAAATATAACAGAGGCAGCACCACATGCAGACACTTCATGGCATGTCCTCTTCGTAACGGCCAAGTCCATTGCCTTCGGTTGCGATAATAACAAGCTCCTCCATGGAGCTGTGAAAAAAAAGCACCACACATGCTTCGAGCCCCAAGAAGCAAAACACATCGGTGGGTTTCTCCCCACCTTCATGACCACCAAGGACACCACCACCGCATATCCTCGTCACGACGCTGGTCTGTCGTAGCGGGTTCCTCTCGCTTGTGCTGCTCCCGCCGCTCCTTCCGCCGACGCGGGTGACAGTCGCGCTTCCGCTACTTCAAGCTCGTCATTCTGATCTTGTCCACCACCGTGATCGTCTAGCCACCGTGCGACCTTGGAGCTCTTCACTTTACACGTACCTTCATACATGACTAGAAGTGTCTTCCATACCTCGTGAGTTGTCTTAGACTGAGAGACACGATTGTGCCCGTCTGTGAAAAGAGCATGATACAACACATTCATAGTTTTAGCATTCCTCTCGAAATCCTTGTTCTTGGAATATTTGAATTCCTATACTACTTCCTTCAATATCGGCTTCACGAAAGTTTGTCACGCATGTCCACGTCCTAAAATCGATAGACTACATGTAACTCTCCATGTGTTTTGATTAGTAGGAGTAGTTGGTGACGTCGAATTAGGGTAGTTTTGTAATGGAGTGGGTTGTCCCTCTTGAGCTGTTGAACGAGTTTCCTTCTACCATCTATGATTTGCAAGCATGCTTTTACACATGCAAAACTTGAACTCGCTCTGATACCAAATGTGAGTCCAACACAAGAGAGAGGGGGATGTATTGTGAAATAAATAATTATCCCAATAATAATATTCAAATAAACAATAATTCACAAACTATAGAGAAAGACAAATATCAAACCACAAAGACATGATGATTTTTACGCGGGAAACCCAAACTGGTGAAACCATGACCTAGAACCACGTTCTAGGATTCCTCTTTAATCTCTCAACGAAGCATGTTTCCACTATTCTGACGCTATGTTAAACTGAGGGTAGCACACCCTTCTGTACAACATCTACCCTTGAACAACTCCCAAAGGAAGATTTCATCTCTCTCTATCCCTCTCATATAAATGAATCCACAGTTTGGATGCATGTCCAAAAGTGCTAAACAAAATATAATTAAGCAATAAACTTTAATTCATAGGCTTATAGACTTTCAATGCAGAATATGCTCAAAAATGATGAAGATATTGCATTAGAGCATAGAGAGCACAAACAAGTTTAGCAGCCAGAAAGTTTTGGATTCAAGAAATCTCGAGAGCTTAGAAACGCTATAAACTTGAATATCACATAAAACAATCACTCTTTCTCTTCTTTTGAGAGTATAGAATGTTCCTCTTGGATGTATGTCTTAAACAATGAGCCATTGGGTACCTTATCTAGGTTGGTCTCAAAAGAGCAACCGGTGTTCAAAAATGAAAAATTCAACATTTTGGTGTCCAAAATCCATGAAATGATTGATCATATAAATAAGGTAATCAATCAAGGGTGATTGACCAGGTGAAAAAGTGATCGACCATATTTGACAGTTGGCCTGGAACTCAAAAAGTGATCGATCATGGTCAAGGGCGCCATCAGGGCTTATCGATCATGACTAATAAGATGGTTGATCAAGGGTGCCATGGGTGTCGAGATGATCAACCATAAGTCCAAAAATCAATTTTATGAAGTTGATGATTCCGGTTTAAGCTTGCTTGATGATCAATAATATACAAAAACTATAAGATTATTTTTTGCATAAAATAAAAAATATATAATATGTCACATCAACATGCTAATGATTCTCGTATTCATCATGTTAAAATCCACATATTAAACTCCTTGCTTAATTAATTCAATAAAAATTATTGATAATTCCTTATTATTATCTTGTATTATATTATACAAAAATTGTGTATAATTAATATATATTCTAACTCTATTTATTGTATATAATTACAATCATTTTCCTTGTCTTTTTATCTTATTGAAAATCCCTAAAAATTAGGCTAATTTATTATCTATAATTGTCTTGACCTTTAAAATAAAATAAAAATAAAAAATATCAAAGACTAAAATCAGTTATTTTAACCCATTAAAATACCCCAAAATACACTTTTGTACAAATAACCTCTTTTTACTTTTTGGCCAACATGAAACATGCAGATCTCATCGAGATCTACAACTTTCATTTTTTGATTTTTTTTCCTAATTTTGCTTCTTTTTATTTATTTTTAGTTTTCCTTATTTTGATTTCTTGTTTTTAATTTTTTTCTTTTGATACACTCCTCCAGGATAAACATTAAAATCACGTGAATTTTTCTATCAAAATCTTAAGATTTTTTATATTCCGGCAAGTCCATTTCATCGGTCATTATCACATAAACCTGCTAAAATTTCTCAAATAAATAAATAAATATTGCAATTATTGGCGCATATCTTAGGAATACAACGTCCAAGATAGTACATTTACACTCGTACCCTATATTTTCTAAATTTGCTCTATCGGTCCTAGAAATTTTCCAAATTTAGACAGTAAGGCCCAGCAAGAGTGAAGGCATAAATTTATCTATTTTTTAGTAGATAGTTGACCATATAAATTATAACTGTTATTATATACCTTGATTAATATGGTAACGAATACGCGTAATTGAGAAAAAGGGCAAATGTGAAATATTAAATAAACATTGGTTATTGATCAGAGACGAATGGGAGCAAACTCTGTCTAATAAAGACATTGACCATAACGATGGAAAATCTCTCACAATTATTGTAATATATTAGCAACACATAAAGCAAAATATCTCTGGACTTTTGAGATAGATACTGAACATAAACCACACGACTCCTGAAATAAAAAAAATATAAGCTCCTCTTCTTTAACTGCAAGTTGGACATTTTGTTATTAAAGTGTTTCAATTAAATCCGATAATAATAATAATATATGGGATTTTTATATTATCTATAATCTTGAGTAATTTCGTAAATACGTTCATAATTTTGCATAATCGTAAATTACGTCCAGGACTCTAAATAAGTGTGTCATCTTACACCCATAATCCTTCGTTACTTTAGTTCGTTAAGTCAACCAGATGCTTGAGTTAATCTAACCAATCCACGATCGGACGACTAGAATTAACTAATAGAAGAAAAAATTTCTCCTTCCTTCCTCCTCTAACATCTTCCCCTCCAACTGCACTGCCTCTTCCATCTCTCCTCTCTCGACGGGGACACTGGCCTGTGCTGGAGGAGGTGGCCTGCGGGAGGTCAGACTTCCACAAGCAGAGAGGAGGGGGCTTCTCTGCTTCAGCTGGAGGGGGTCTTCAGGAGGCGGTCCGCTTCCAGGGGGAGGGGGCATGGTCTGGAGGAGGTAGGGCTTCCATGTGGCAAGTGGGTCAGGTTGTGGGGGGTGGGGGGAGCTTCGAGGAGGAGTGTCGTTCGGGGATGGCGATGCGAGGGGGGGTGCTTTGAAGAGGAGCAGGAGCTGGGCGCGAGGAGGAGGGGCTTCGAGCAGGGGAGGCAGGGGGAGGGTGTTCTAGGAGGGGTAGTTTTGTCTTTTTTAATGAAAATCGTCAAATACAACGGGTATCTCAAACGGAATATGACACGGCATTATCTCATGTAAGAGTGAACCATTACTCGGAGTTTTTCATGTAATTCATGATTATGCGGGTTATGAATGTAATTGTGAAATTACTCAAAATTATAGATAATTATAGGCGTAAAAATCTCATAATTTATTTGGTGAAGCAAAAGGATAACGATATCACAGGCAAATTGCATATTGGTATAGAGAAAGACTTAAACAAGACGTATTCGTAATTAGTATTACTGTGGGCGTTGTTCAGATTGGAATCAAGGACAGATTTCCATATGGAACACGTATGTTAGATTTCATTGACCTATGTAAAATGACATGTTTTTCGTTTTCATATACGGACCAAGTCAATTGGCCTAATGAAGAGTAAATATTCCTATCAAAATGTTCTCAAATGTTCCATAACTCCTTTCTAAGTTACAATCAAAATTGACTTTCGCAAAGCATTTGACATATTAAGTTGGGACTTCATTTCGTGTTCCTCGGAGTCCTTAACTCATCATTATTTGCAGTAAACAACGTGAACTTGGTTAATCTGATTAAGCGATGTGTTTGTGTCCTCGATGACTTCAGTAGACAAACTTGCGTATCGAGGACCAGGTAAGGATTTTTCTCTAATGCAACAACTTACATCTTATTCTTTGCGATGGCATTTTAATC
This sequence comes from Ottelia alismoides, assembly GCA_037367405.1. Taxonomy (NCBI): domain Eukaryota; kingdom Viridiplantae; phylum Streptophyta; class Magnoliopsida; order Alismatales; family Hydrocharitaceae; genus Ottelia; species Ottelia alismoides. The sequence goes on from JAZKJV010001291.1 coordinate 285,797, forward strand.
TTCTTAAAAGACGATCAAGAGGCGAGTTCAAATATATCCCTTACATGTCGTTTTCACTGTATTCTCAACTCATCAATGTCTCTTCGTAAGCGCTACATTTGGTTAAGTGCCCAAGCATAAAAGCACCTGTTTCGAGAGGTTTGACACACTCTTTGTGAAAAAAACAACTGGTTCAAAGCATTATGCACGAGAACGACAATTATGTTAATGAGATTTCATGTCAAAATATCGCATTTTAGAAATTTAACATTTTAACTCAAGAGGAAGACAACATTGCTTTGCTCAACTCATCATTGTCTCCCTTGCTAGGATGTAGTACGACCCTCTGGTCCTGTTCGTTTGGGTCATAAGGAGGAATGGAATAAGGGGAATAAGCCCCCAACACGCTTCCATGTGGTACGACTATTCCCCATTATTTCATCATATTTCACTCTTATTCCTATCTTTATCCCACCTTACCTACCTTTATTTCACCTTATTCTCCTTATTCTTATCCTCCAGCCGAACGGAGAATAGACCCTTATTCCCTTATTCTCCATCCTTATTCCTGCTTATTCTCCTACCGAACGGGCCCTCTCGGACTGCGATATCGAAATCTTTTATCGGAGTAGCATTTTTTCCTTCGAATGATAGCTCATAATAAACATATCGATCGAGATGGATTATACACAACTTTGACATACATTCTCTAAATAGGTTATTCCTCTTTCGAAACGACTCCAAATAAGTAAGTTGTGTATTTGAAAGCACCAAACTAGAAGTATAAAATGAAGGGTTTTTATTACTTATGCCCCTCTGAGATATCGCAATATCAGTTATGCCTCTATCTTTTTGGTAATATCAGTTGTGCCCCTCACTTCTTTCGCCGTTATCACTTGTGCCCTTCCGTCAGATTGACCGTCAATGAGTTGACTTAACCATGATTTTTTCAAACCTTGGTGCAGTTAAGAGGGGTATTATTGTCTAGTTGTGCTCTTCATCTTCTTCCTCCTCCCTTTAGTCGAGAACCGAAACTGGAGAATCAAATTTGGGGCTTCTCCTCAACGATAGAACCCACTAGGGCTTCAAGCCCAACACCGCCAGCAACCGCCTGTCGCGGCCCTGGCCCGCTGCGAGGCCCTTCCTCATCTCTTTCACCCTGCCATTCGCCATCGCCTTGCTCGACCGTGATCGAACTAGGCCTTCTTGCTATTGACGAGGAGGAACCCATTCAAGCTCCAGGGTTTCGGATCAATCATCACTGTCCACGTCTCCCCCGCTCGCTGCCATACCTCTCCTCGCGCAACTGTGAGCCGGTACGACAGTGGCATCCACCCTCCAGTCGTGCTCCGCCATCGGGGAGGCATAGAGGACGAGGGCGATGGGGAGAGGGCGGAGGGGGGAGATGCGGGGGGGATGGGGGAGATGCGAGGGGCGGTGCTGCAGGGGGTCGGAGCGGAGCAGGGGGCGGCGCGAGGGCGACCCAGAGAGCACAGGGCGGCATGTGGCAGGGGGGAGCAGGGAGCGGCGCGGGGAGCACGGGGCGGTCCAGGGGAGCAGGGGGCGACGGGGAGAGGGGAGGGGGCGGCCTAGGGGAGCACGGGGCGACGCGGGGCATGGGGAGGCCCAGGAGGAGGAAGAGGAGGAAGAAGAAGAGGATGAGAAAGATGGTCTCAAATGACCATTTAACTCTTTTTTTAAAATTAATTCCCCTTATGTCCTCAAAGTTAACGTTCATTTGCACTGTGGATGGACGGTCACTAACTCGAGGGACACAAGTGATAAATTAGCAAGAAGTGAGGGGCACAACTGATATTACCAAAAAGATAGTGGCATAACTGAAATTGCAATATCTCGGAGGGGCACAAGTGATAAAAACCCTAAAATGAAAATATAGGTCTATGAATATGACATCTTCTTTATCTTCAATCATCTGGTTGGGAGAGCGTGAAAGCGACAGTAATTGATTAAGATAAGCCTATGACATCTTCTTTATCTTCGCTCAATAGGAATGATAGAACGAGACTCCAAGATTAGGGTACTCTTACAGAAAGATTAAGAAACTATATATACGATAACCATCATAGTCGACCGTTCGATCGAGACGTGAAGCTAGAAGCGGATTCCTAAGATCGATAGGCATTATCCCTCCAAATCTATCAGCGGCAGTCACCTTCTTCATATTAGGGTGCTCGTATTTTTATCAGGTCTATCCTAAGTGACTTATAAGTCGTAGGCATGCGTGGTAACGATCTTAACTTTTTTAACCCTGCACATGTGCTCTCCCATTTCTAGAAGAGTAAAAATCGATTATTATTTCAACTTGAAGGTTAGGTTGGAAAGCTAGATGCATGCCGGTATTTGAAAATATCCTTATTAACAAAAAAAATTCCTCTTTCATCAAAATCCTTTTCGATGCATACAACATCCAAAACTAATTCTTTTATTTGCACTTATCTCAAACTCCATCGTCAAAATAACACGAAGGGGTGTTCGGTTCGGGAATAAGCAGATAAAGATGGAGAATAAGGAGAATAAGTGTATATTCTTTGTTCGGCTGGAAAGATAAGGTGCGAGAAAGATAAGAATAAGGATCGAATGAAGTTAAATAATGGAATGTTGATGTGAATAGACACACTCTTGGGTACCGCGATGAGCAGGGAATTAACCTCTTATTCCACTTCAAACGAACATGACTGAAGGAGATAGAGGCTTAGCTTGAGTTGATTACACATCTCCTATAATTTTTATAAAGTATATAAAATGTGCTGAACCTTTAGCTTCTAAGAGCAAAGTGTATTAGAAATGAAAGCCTCAAAACAATTTACATAATATTTCAAAATAATCGGTTAAGTTAGTTATCAAATGTAATTTGGTGGGTTGTTTCCCGAAATGGGGAGGGGGTAAAAAAATTTTACGGAAATCGGGACGACCCATAAATATTTTTTAGAATAGGGATATATCGGCAAATGGTTTGCCGCACTACATGGACGGATGGGAGGGGGGTTGGGATACCAGATTTTCATTGCGGACGCAGATTTGGGCCGTCCATGTGGCGTGGCAAACGGTTTGCCTCTTCGTGTTCCGCACGCTGCAAACCGTTCGTTGTTATATCCCCATTGTGGGAAATGTTTTCGGACCATCCCCATTCCGAGGATTATTTTGTTGATGGGACCTCCTTTCGGGGATTTCATCTAATTTGGCCAAGGGATGCGATAGCTGGCTAAAGCAATGTTTGCCATGCAAAACGAGGAGTCTTGAAAAGACAGGTTCCTTTAAAATAGTCCTGTCAACTAAATCACAAGGCTTAGTTGAAAACGATAGTTGGCTGGCAAGATGATCAAGAAATACTTATGTTAAATTGACCATTGAATTTATCGTTCAATATAAGTAGTTGACCGATCAAAATAATCAGATGGTTGGACAATAATCAATCAACTGGAAATCCAATCAGTCAATTGATTAGTTCTTAGAATTAATTTGAGTCGAAATCGTATGTTATGCATACATACATACATAAGATTTACCAATACAATGTAACATCCCAAGCTTAGGTCTCTGCTCCGTTATCGAGGAAAACTGACCCTGACAACTTGTTGGGTTCGAGCCTAATTGGTTGTCAGGGTCAGTTTTCCTCGATAACGGACCGGGGACCTAAGCCCGGGACGTTACAAATGGTATCAGAGCCACGTTTCCTCTGATAGTGGAAATGACTACCTAAGAGGTGAAGCCGCGCCCTACAAAGAGGTTGGAGGAAAATGTTACCCGGAGCGTGCAACTGTCACTGTCACTGTGAATTACTAATGTGTCATGTCGGAATGAGGACTTTGCGAATATAAGTGGGGGAGGTTGTAACACCACAACCCCAAACATAGTGCCATACCTAAAACTCACTAAGTGTGGATGTGGTTTATAAGTGGTGGGGATTACTACTTGACAACTTGGGCTTAAACATTTTGGGTGATTGTCAATGGATCCAATTGGGTCCGAACCCAACAAGTTGTCAATGTCAGTTTTCCTCGATAACGGCCCTGAGATCTAAGCTCGGGACGTTACATACAACTCCTTCAAAAATTACAATACTTAGAACTCTTTAGTCTTCATTTCATCGTTGACTTTGTTCAAAAAGATTCCATGGTCCTGCAACTCCATCAACTTAATCTTGTAGCCTTTATCGTCTCGATTATAGATTTATATATCTATAGCGGATCTTCATCATCGTGATATTTTTGCATCTTTCTTTATGAAGTACTTAGCTTGATTCACATCTAAAATGTGAGATAATACATCAAATCTTTGCCATCATTAAATCAAGAGTAAATTACAAAAAAATCAATTACAAAATAGTTTAGCCAGGCGAACCACAAGGCTTAATTGATTGGCCAAAAAGACCGGGCATCTAGTAGGCTAACCAATTGATGCTTATGGCTAATTGACTATCCAATAGTCTTAATTGACTAATCAAAATCATAAGTCCGCTCGACAACAACTAGTTGATTGGAAATTCAATCAATCGACTAATTAATTTTGAGAGTTGATTTGAGCTGGAGTTGTACGCTATGAAATGCAACTCTCTCAATAAAATTTGCAACACCTCTAGTTCTCCGATCCTTATTCTATCATTAGTTTTGTCCATCAAGACTCCATGTCAATGTAGCGTATTCAGCTTAAGCTTGTAGATTTATCAGCTTCATTGCAACTTATATAGATCTAGCTAATCTTCACTATAATGATTCGTCTACATCTCTCATTTCGAGGCCAATGACTTGCTTCACATCTAAAATACAAGTTAACACAATACAACTTTTATTATCGTTGAAATCATGGATGTATTTGTGCAATCAATCACTAACAAAATCGGCAATTCTCATTCTTCCATGATCTCTTTAAGCGAGTGTCATTTTATCTGTCTTTTTAACATGCAACATCGCATTATGAATACAATGAAAGATAAAATTAAGATTAAAATATTATATATGAGACATCAATTGTAATATAAATTCTCTTATTTGCATCTATTCGGATCATCCAAACAAAACTAAATTTCGAGTGCTGCAAAGACAAAAATAGATTATCCAAAAAAGCATATTAATTATAAAAAATCATATAAAATACTAGCCAATCCATAATTTACTAGTGGATCAAATCTGAATGTTTAATGGATTGGATTGGATTCAACTAATTGAAAAAAAGATCAAATATGTTAAATTGGATTGGACATATAAATCGAGTGTCAACAATGTAAGTGAAATGTGTAAAAGATTAAAATGTACTTGAAACATTAGGAAGGAAACACAAATGTAAAGATTCCACGGTCCTAATAAGACTACTGATAGGGATCACGGTGTAATTACAGAGATAATAGAGATGGTCATATAATTGCAAAAGATTATAGGGGTTATGTGTAAAAATGGTATTTCGAGAGACACGTGTGTAATACCGTACAAGTTGAGGGCGGATTCCGCAAAAGACGAAATCTCAATTGACCGCCCAATAGTCACCCTCCACCTCCGCGCGCGGCAGCGACATGGAAGGAGCGGCGGGCGGCTTCTTCCAGAACGTGCTGGTGATGAGACACGGCGATCGGCTCGACCTCCACCACCGGGATTGGCCGTCGCACGCGGCGAGGCCCTGGGATCCGCCGCTGCTGGACCCCGGCAAGTCCCGAGCTTGGGCCACCGGGAAGAGTCTACGGGACGTCGGATTCCCCATCCACAGGGTGCTCGTCTCCCCCTTCCTCCGATGCCTCCAGACCGCTGCAGAGGTCATCTCCGCGCTCTGCGCTGTCGACGCCAGCGCGGAGACCAGCCACGACGGCGGCGCCATCGATCCTTCTAAGGTCAAGGTAATGTCAAGGTATCGTAGGACATGTAATCGCTCGTCATTCCTTCATCTGATCATTTGAGGTTGATAGTTGACGGGTCACGGGATTTGGCTGTTCAAACGCGTTTCTATAGCATTTACAGAGTCTATTCAGATTGAAGCTTTATTGGGGTTTATAAGATTCCAATACTTTCCCTCTCCATCATAATACAGAGGATGTGCGATTTTGAGTAAAACTACACAAATGTTGATCTTTCGAGCTTAAATTCGTGATGATTCGGAGTGGGGGCCAATTTTGGTACCTAACATATCTAGTTCTTTATGCAAAATGTAGTTTTGAGACATCTTAGGTGATTGAAACATTATAGTGTTGTAAAATTTTCATGATCATAAACGGAGATTTAAGTTAGAGGGATACTGTCTGGACAGGAATTTAATCTACACCTCATTATATTGTATCTAGTCATTATAGTTTGTATGAACTCCTAGTTTCTCCACCACTGCTAATCTTCTCCAATAATTTTCATAGATTCTCACGTGCAGGTTTCAATTGAAAATGGTCTATGTGAGGTTATAGGCAGCACTGATATTCATCCCAGAGTTGTTCCCCAAGATGGGCATTGGTTCCCTTCCATTTCAGAACTTGAATCCTCCCTACCCACAGGGACAGTCGACCATTCGCACGAAAGCATCTACAAATCGGTATCTCCATTTATATTTAAAATATACACAATTTTCCTTTCTTAAGAAAAAGTTGCTGGCTTATGCTTCAATCTAAGATGTTTACATGTTATCTGTCTTTGTGGGAGTAGATTCCTTGCTGGGAGGAACCACTGCTGAATGCCAGGAAAAGATATGTCGAAGTTGTTTCAACCCTTGCCAATAGATACCCTCGAGAAAATCTTCTACTTGTAACACATGGTGAGTAGGTTAATTGCTGAGATTCTTTATTAGGTCGGCATAATCATGGTTAGAGATTATGTCATGTTATGGACACCGTCATCGCAGTATATGCAGATTTCTTAAAAAGTTCATTTCTCCTGTTTGGCATGAAGCGCTATCTTGATATACATTTCATATCTCATCTTAGATTTATCGCACTAGTTTCTCTTTTGGAGTAGAACATTATATTGTATTTCATTTCCAGACATGTATGGCATTTTCTACGTGGTTGATGTTCGTCCCTTTTAAATTAAAATCCCAAGTCCGCCACTGCTAAGATTCTCGTGGATGTGCAGGCCAATGCATTGGAGTATGCCTTCATACTTACCACGATGGTGCTATGGTCACCCACGTCGACTATTGTGGTTTCATGCATCTTCGAAGGAGGAGGTTGGAAATGCTTACCGCGGAACCCCACGAAGGGGAACGATTCAGGATGCACAACCAGATTGGTATATCCTACTTCATACCATCTCCATCAAGGAAAACAACTATCTGATTAAGTCCTATCAAGCTTTTGTTCGAAGAGTCGTTTCTAAGCAGGATGGGATTCATAGATAACTATAGAGAACCTGTTATTTAAACTACTTGTGGTGTTTACAAGGTTGATGCTTCTTCGTCTTTGTCTTCCCAGGGACTTTTCGTGCGTGCATGCGTGCTTGTGTGCTTTGTATAAAATGTTTAATGTTGTTCTTAGGCGACCGGGTTTTACCAATGGTTTCTTTGTTGAACTTTGCGGGGTTTTCTTCTTCTGGCATGAAGTATGCTTGCGTGTAATGAAAACTTGAACCGATAATCTCGATTGTTTTTGCTTTTTCGAAGTACTCGCAAGCTTTGATGTGATGCATTGCTGGATATAGATGCTCAAATGGAAAGATGTCAGGGTCAACAGAATTCCTCTATGCTCTGAACACATTACATCAAAACTTAGAGATTGCATACCAGATTGTTACCCTTTCAAAAGTTAGAACTATAATGATATTGGATCTGTTGTAATTCAGAGACATCACTTGTAGGGGAAATGGTTTTCATTTATTACTAAATTAGTTAAGGAGATGGAATTCCGCATCTTCAAGCCCCATGTTGTCCAAAGATTGTATACTGGGCATGTCTGCCTGTTTGGATCTGAGTGCGATTATATGAAACGAATTGCTCCCGAGGATTGTTCAGTCCGTGCGCCATTGACTCCATTTTCTCTTTCTTTCTAATGCTCTGTACAAGGGCGACTAGTTAGACGGGAATGCGAAAGTCGAAGTTGAGAATCGGAGTTCCTGTAAACTGACACCAAGGTTATCTGCTTATGCGGTAAGGTATACAATTAGATCTGAATGGTGCAACTGGACAGCCACCAGAAAAGAGAAGTGCTCTCCTTTTACATAGGAGGCTTAGCTCCCAAAGGAACAAAAACAGAATAACTTGGAGTTCGTTTTGATGAGAGTTCTTAAAATAAAGTGGAATTCAAGTCATTAATTTTTGTATACTTAATATATCTCAATGCAAAAAATTACATAGAAATTGATGGGAGACGGGCAACAAGCTGCACCGCCAATCCCTTTTGGGCGGTAAAAAAACAACAATTTCCGTCGCTGGAACTTGAATCCGGATCTCTATGTGAGAGCGAGTATCATAACCAACTAGAGGATCACCCAGGAAGCTTATAAATTTTGTAAATTACATTCTCACTCCTTGAAACAACGTGATTCTTCCAATTCCGTAAACTTGTCAACTCTTACCTCGTAAACTCTGTATTTAAGTCGCATACATTGAAGTGTTAAAACTAACAGATTTCGTTAATTTCTTATATATAATATCCATTTATTTTGCAAAAACTATAATAACTATCATTCTCCCTTTCACCTCCTCACCCTCCTCCTCACCTTCATTTCCCCACCCAGAATATCTCAAGTGATTCTCCACCCATTACCTCCATCTTTGCATCTTACTCTTCCTCAGGCCGATCTTCTACCTCCTTCGAGATCGACGGCTGCGACGATGTCCAGGTCTGCATCTTGCAAGTGAGCATGCAGCCGTTAGCCGCAGCAGGAGCCCCCGCACCCTCACCGCGTCCAACATTTGTGATTTGGACAACATTCTACTCCGATCGGTGGGACTCGAATGGTGGAACACAAGTAAAGTTGATGTGTCCCTGATCGGCGAAGAAGATGCAGTTGATGGATAGCTTGCTGTGGCGGAATATCCTCACGCAGCCACGAAGTACGAGAGGTTACTTCGATTAGGAAAATGGCCCGATCTTTGGTTTAGAATGCTTGCCCACTGGTTCTTAAGACCCATGAGAGGAGGTTCAGGGGAATGGAAGCTTCTGATTGGTGGGGGAGGTTTATGTGCTCTTTTGAAAAGGAAGAGGATCCTCTGCTGTAGATGGTATTGCAGCAGATGTGTTGTAAACTCGAATAATTTTTTTTGTGATTTAGATTCTAAAATCCAACCTTATAGATTGAATCTTAGGTTAATGCTCTATGTATCCTCCAAATTTTGCTTAAATCGGACATTATTTGCTATTTTATCTAAATACTTCAAGATTCGGATCTTTTTAAATTGGAGTTCAAGTTGCTATGATCTTGACCGATTATTTGACCATTAAGATAAAATAGCAAATAATGTTGGATTTAAGTGAAATTTGAAGGATACATAGAGAATTAACCTAAGATTCAATCTATAAGGTTGGATTTTAGAATTTAAATAAAAAAAAATTTATTCGGATTTACAGCACCTCTGCTGCAATACCCTCTACAGCAGAGGATCCTCTTCCCTTTCGAAATGAGAGAACTTCACTGCCCGTGCTCTTGTGGACTCTAATCTCAGCCGGTTTCTGAAGATGGATAGGTTGGAGATGGATGGCGAACATCAGCATCCAACGGTGGCTGAAGTTTGCTCTCTTCGAGTTTTCTTCTTCAAGTGTTGGGATTGGACCGACGAAGGTCCAAGCTCAGGCGGTGGTGCAGATCGATTGAGTTCCTAGAGGGTCAAAATAGAAAGAATTTTGTGATTTGGTGGATGGATGCAGATGCTGCGAAGAGAGAGAAAATAAAGAAAGGACGAAGAAGAAGAGGAATGGAAGAAGATGATGAAGAGGAAGAAAAATACGTGGATGTGGTCACCATCCAAATCGTCTATGGTTAGATTAACTCATGTTATTGATCAAGTAAAATTAAAAGTAACGGCAGGGTCTGTAGAGTAAAACAGAGCAAATTTACGAGGTCGATGGAGGAATTACATTATTTCAAAGGTCGAGAAAATAATTTATAAAGTTTATAAGATTTTGGGGTAAAAATCCCTTCAAATTATAGCAAGAATGGATTTCTAAAATCAAAATATTCTATTTTGGAAGAATGATTTTTTTATCATAAAATAAAGAAATTCTTATATATATATATATGCATCCTCTTCCTATTTATCGATCGGAATAATAAATGTAATAATGGTTGATTTAATAATGTAATAATACTAGTTGTTTTAACTAGGTATACATAAAATTTTGTATTTATTTTATATCCAAATCAAAGTTGCGCTGCTACGAAATAGGAGTTCCATAAAATGTATTATAAGGATATACAAGCAAGAACCAATCCGAATGAAAAGGTAAAAAATATGATTGGTAAATAAAACTAACCCTAGACTTCCCACTCTACTCCTATTGGTTAAGAATTCATTAAGTTATATTTGGATCAGAAATCTCAATTCTTAAAGGATTCTTAATTTTCACTGCTTCATAGTTTTGAAAGAAACTGAAGATACTTTTATTAAGTAGTTGGTAGAGTATTCCATTGATATTTACTAAGAATGCGTGTTGTATTTGTATTTAATACCTTCAACTCTACCAGAGAGCATATGAGTATCCGTTTCTAATAAAATTTAACGGCATATTGAAGGGATATATAAATGAATATATATATATATGATAATATTTTCAAAAAATAAAAAAAAATCAACGTAAAAATGTCGTGGGGCAGCCCATTAAACCATATTATAATCATAGGAATTTGTTACAAGCAAGTTCATAAGATTGTTTAATCTATAATTTGAATACATACATATAACTCTCTCCTTTTCAACCTTGATTCATGCCTTTTTTATTAATATGCAAGAGGGGTCGTGCTTAGGGATGCGAATAGTTTCGGACATATCCGTATCCGATCTATCACCGTGTCCGTTTTATATATTGTATTTGTATTTAATGCCTTCAATTCTACCAGAAAGCATACGAGTATCCGTTTCTAATAAAATTTAATGGCATATTGAAGGGATATATAAATGAATATATATATATATATGATAGTATTTTCAAACAATAAAAAGTTTGACGGAAAAATGTCGTGGGGCAGCCCCATTGAACCCATATTATAATTATAGGAATTTGTTACAAGTGAGTTCATAAGATTGTTTAATCCATAATTTGAATACATACATATAACTCTCTCCTTTTCAACCTCGATTCATGCCTTTTTTTATTAATATGCAAGAGGGGTCGTGCTTAGGGATGCGAATATTTTCAAACATATCCGTATTCGATCCGTCACCGTGTCCATTTTATACAGATTTTGACATATGTATACGTATCTGTTTTAAAATGGATACGATTATGGATATCGTTTCGATATTCGCAAACATCTGTATTTGTATATCCGTTTTCATATATAAATATAGTCATGAATTTATTTTTAACCGCATATAACATGATTCTATGTCTTCTTTGTATAATTTTTATGACACGAACACATTTAATAATTTTATATCATGTGTTTTCCATCCAATTTGTATATATTTAAGTCGATTCTGTAGAGTATTTCTAACATTACTTGTATGTTGTCAGTATCCGTTTTACATCTGTATCCGTTTTTTAAAAATATGATAAGATAGTTTTAATATCCTTAAATATTTGTATTCGCATCCGTATTCGTATCAAAAAACGGATACAAATACAGTAATGCCTATATCCATATCTATATTCGTCCATTTGCATTCTTAGTCGTGCTACCTGTGAGATCATGTAGCTCTGAAAGATTTGTCGATTTTTCAAGTAATTTTGTATTAGTGAAATTTAATGATGGGTACGAGTCAGTCGCTAGAAAGCATGCAAGATTTAGGTAAAATTCACTTTACGAATCTGCTTCTATGCTTTTCTTTCTTTTTATGAAACTTTTAATATTTTATGCAATTTTATTAAATCTACAAAATAATACTAAATAAAAAATATTGTATTCTTAGGGCAAAGTAATATTTAATGAAAAGTTAGCCTAATATGTGTACCGTAAGGCATAAATCTACAAAGGCAACATAACTAAAGTGCCGATACAAGACTAAATTATAAATTGTATGTTGAAAACTATGAATAAAGAATAAAATTATTAGAAATGTGTTTTTTTGACTCCATATGTTAAAACATAAAAACACGAATTAAATTAACGAAACCAACATGGATTGAATTGCAATCTATGCATGATAAAATTAAGAATTTAAATTACTAGAGACTTAAATTCAATTAAAGCATGATTAGGGACTAATAAAAAATAAAAAGAAACGTCCTTGACAAATAAGGACCTATTTGCATGATGAATGGATGGCTCATTGGGTTTATTTAGTTGTAGGGTTAACCCGCAATAGACATGGCCAACTGAATGGGAGCCCACTCGTCCAGCCCGCTCATGAGTCGGATTTGCGCTAAGAGATTTGTGCATAGGTCGACTCGACCCAGCCCGCAAAAAATAAAAAATATATAAATATAAGATAAATAATATATTTATTAATACGATACACTTTAAGTTTTTCACATGTGACACTAGTTTTAAATAAAATTTAATAGTTTGCATGCCAAGTACCATGTAAACTACTTATATTAGTTATATAAAGTATAAATGATATTAATAAAATTATTTATACATATTAAATACCATTAAAAATTCAATGGAAAAAGAACGAAATGGACCATGGGTCGGCTTATGGCGGGCTTTGGACGGAGGTTTTTTAACCTTGGTCCGTTCAGCTCGACACACATTTTGGCCAAGTCTAATCTGCAATAAACGATTATATTTGCATTGAATTCAAAAGACAAATAGAGGGTAGTCGATCAGGTTTGTTTGATTGGTTGGAAATGAATTACAATGGAATGGAATCAAGATAAGAGTGGAATTAACAATGAAATGAAAAAGAATAAGTTTTTTCATTCCATTATTTGGTTCATATTAGGATTTAAATATTTATTGTGAGACATATTCATTTCTAATGTTTAGAAAGGGAAAAGAGTGTAAAGAAAATAACCTTCCTATTGATATATTTCGTTAAGCAGAAAAAAATAATCGGTATCCTCCAAGTTATTTTTTTACATATAATTGATATATTGCATATAAAGAATCAATAGTCAAATTTAAATGGAGACTACTTTGATTTTTTCCATACAATTAGTATTATAATTAAAACAAAATAAATTTCACATGTAATTATATAAATAAGAAAAATATATTTATATTAAATATTCATTAAAAAAGAATTCAATTCCATTATAAAATTATACAATACCACTACTTTTGAAATTGGCTATATGGATACGTTTTAATATAACTTAAATTGAATCTAGTATGGAGACTACTAATTGTGATGGAATTACAATTCGGAATCTGTTAATAAATATGTTATAATTTAAAATAATTTATAACTATCTTTTATTGATATAGATTTATGTATTATAGTGGAAGTAATAATATTACATAACTATAACATTTGAAATGGTTAATGTTCCTTTAAATCCCAAAGTTTAAAATTGCTTTAAATATATTTCAATAAAATAAAAAAATATTTAAGTAAATATTATTGTATATTAAAGTATTAAATAATAATAAGTTAATTATATTTGTAAACTGTGTAGATATGAATTTAACTATATGTGTAAATGTGGTCAATAGAATGACAAACCCAAGTGTGGTGTTTGACAAACACCAATATTTCTTCGATGATAATTTATTAGCACATTAACTTCTAGTTAATGTGGTCAGGCGTATCACGGTAACTTAGAGTTAGGTTGATAATAAGATCAAATACTAACAATTTAATACTAAATCGCACAAAATTATTCACACACAATGCGTCCCTCCGCACCATGTGGTGTGCGGACCTGCACGCCGGGAGGCATGTGCAACACATTGAAGGATTTCATCACCTTCAATTGTGTTATATATTTGTTATATTGTTCACAGTATTATTGGACTAACTTTGGGTGAGATATTTCATTCCAATGGTCGTGGATTTTGATGTTTGGAGGTGGGGAAATCTTTTTTAATATGTACACTTTTAATAATGTTCATTTAAACACTATATTAGGTACTAATTTAGGATCACACTTATCCACGTCTCTATCTTTAACCAACTAAATTTACATAAATGTCCGGTTAACATAAATGAATAATTATTTGAAGATTATTTTATAGCCTCATTTGTAGCGCGTACAAATGTACGACGTAAAGTGATCTTAAAATATTACATTTATGTTGACTTTTCTTAATTCGAAGATCCTGGACTAAGGGAGTTTGTAAGGATTCAAACTTACTAAAAGGCGATCGTTGTCACATGTTATTTGTTTCTGATGGAAATTCGGCTCCATAACCCCTTCCTTTTTGATATACCAAACTAATTGTAATTTACTATCGAAATTGTCATTACGATGATTGTTTTGAAAGTTGATTAGGATTAATTTTTGAGGTATACTGGAGAGGTGCAGGGTTATGCCACCGAATTTTCCTCATAAATAACCAAGCATGCGACAACGATCGTTGTATAGTAAGTTTGAATCCTTATGGACAGACTCAAGTGCTAACATAATTAACACACTTCTCGTCTCATCTCCTATAATAAGTATGATAGGTTTAGTCCAACGATGGGTTAGTGATTTTTTTCTACTTATGTTCTCCGAGATTAAGCCAAAGTTAAATATTCTCCTCTCATTTGACCGTATGAACTGTTACATTCATTGTATGAATTGTTACATTCAGGTGATAAAGATGACTGATAGAGAGTGGATGTACAAGCATGTATTAGACGGACATGTTATATATACCTTTTAAAGAGGTATTCAAGAATTTGTAGAATGTGCTTACTTATAAAGGTTCTCTTGTTGTGGATTCAGATGGTACTATCTTGTATCAATGTCAAAAGTATCGTTTAATGAAGAATAGATCTAAGGATGAAACTCAGTTGCATCTTTATAAAATAGTTTCATGGAAGAATGTCCGATTTGATGGAGGCATGGTGAGGACTTCGAGTACATGATGAATGAGTCAAAAGAAGTGGACAATATTAACTTAGAAATCAATAAAATATGCTTTAATTCACCCAAACCACATGACAAAGTTTAACTATAAGTTTTAGTAAAATATTCTAGTTGAATCAATAAAAATATTTATTAATAACTTTGTAATTAACTATTACATCATCATTACAGTCATGGGAGGTTTTGGACATGGCATCTCTCATGGATCTCAATGATTCACTCATCCATCTTCGTCATACTAACTTTCTTCTAATAGGTAGTTGACCCCGCCTATTGCTTTAGAGTCACTTCCTGACAAGGCTCGATGAGCCATAGCCTGCAATGAGTCTCTTGTTTATCCTCCTCCTCCCTTTTATGAAAGCGTATATGGAGAGCCATCTTACACAACCGCTCCTACTGCATGTTTGGTACATGTATCAGTACAGACATCGATGGATTCCAGTTCATCTTCTTCTGCACGTTCGAGTATCCACATACCTTTGTGGAGATGGGTACGGGGTCCTACCTTTTGTTAAAGGTTACTACAGATGGGAGGTACGATTTTATAAATTTTACAAATTTAACTTTCATATAAATAAATCTTCTCATTTTAACTTTCATATTATTTGAAAATTTTACAAAATATGCAGGGATTTTTGGAATAGAAACGAGGTCGTAAAGAATATTACCAACATAATCAAGACACATTTGACCAGCATGCAATTTCATTGGTATCACATTCCTGCTGCCGAGAAGGGAAGATTGTTTGAGATGTTTCTAGTAAGTATAATATTTTAGCATATTCATTTAAATTTGTTACTACTCTTTAATCTAATATTTTACAATACTTTTTCAGAGTAGGTATCGTTTAATTCCCTATCTGGAGAAGGAGACTTATCGTCGAGCATTTATTCATTTGGTGGAGAAGAGGATGAGCGATATCTTTTTCAAGGCAAGGAGAGACTCGCATGCGAAGATGGGATGTAAGGAGATGAATTTTGAGGAGATGAAGAGGTTCCCACCAACATGGTGCATGAAAGAAAAGTATTGTATAACCTTCATAGTTTGTGATGTATTTTTTTAAATATTTATAATATATTTGTTGCAGGTGGGTAAATTTTTGAGATGCATTAATTACATATACTGGGTTTTGAACGAGATCGGTGGCGGGAAGAACAAACTGCCAAAATTTGAGGATGAAATCGACCAATGGTTCTAAAAGTCACAATCAAATTAGAGCGGGACTGGTACAAATTAGATTTTAAATACTAACTTATTGTAGTTCCATTTTGTTGTTATTTTTTATATCTTTAAGTGACAAGGTTGGAAAGGAAATCATCTTTTCAATAATGGTGGTTTAGGTCCCACATGAGTGGGAAAGATGGCGAGTCTCAATGGTCAACTGCTGAAGTAAGAGAAATGTTGGTTAGTCTTTTTATATACAAATAATTTAAAATATATAATGTAATTACTTCTTATATTTTTTTGTATTTCATGATCGTTATTTGGCACTAGCTGCAGAGAAATGGGGTGGGGATCTTAATAGGGAACAGCCACCACTTGATAAAAGCAATTTGGAAATAGGTGATGAATCTCGTATCCATCATGCTAAAAACTCCTTATTAAAATCCCTGCTTAAACAAGCCAATAAAAATATCCTCTAATTCTCTATTTTTATCATGTACCAAATTGTGTATAATTAGCCTTTAATTATTTGTATTTAATTGCCCTTATTTTTCTGTAATTATTTTATCACTCAAAAACCCCTAAAAATTAGGTAAATAAGTTGTCTATAATTCACTGACCCTTAAAAAGATAAAAAATACAAAAAAATCTGAAAACCACAAACTTGGTGTTTTTATCCCCTTAAAAATACCCCCAAAAATAGCTTTTGTACAGATGACCTCTTTTGGCTTTTTGCCCAACATGAAAGTTGTAGATCTCGTCGAGACGAGCAACTTTCATGTTTTGACTTTTTCCTAATTCGACCCCTAACTATTTGTTTCCTATTTTTTCTTTGTTTTTATTTTTGAATTAATCTGATTGGGCCACGTGGCGCCCTCTGGGCCGCCCACGTGGCCCGCTCTCCTTCCCGCCACCCGACCCTCTTCTGGGCCGTTGGATCACACCAGATCCGCCTCCATCCTAGCCCTCCATGACCGCTTCGCTTCCAGCCATTGGATCTGACTCCAGATCTAATCTCATCCACACACTTCCGCCCAAACCTCAGCCGCACGATCTCCTCCTCATCCAACGTCTCTCAACGTGCCACGTCTCCATTCAAGCCTCGTCGTTCGATCTTTCCCTCCTAGCCATCTAACCCGCTCATTTGCGCCTAATTTCCACCGTCAGATCAGATCTTTTGATCTGATCCTAACCCTCCCTTCGCGCCATCATCCCAGCCGTTGGATCGTCAGATCCAAAGGTCCTCCACCGTCTTCAACCTCCGTAACCCCCCTCTCCACCAGACGTTGCGCCTCTCCGACTCGCCGCCCCCTTCCTTTTTTAGCCACCGTCCCAACCTTCCTCCTCCTCTCCTAACGCCTTCCCCACATAGCCCTATCCCCCGCCTTCCTCGCGGACCTCCATCACTCGCCTCCATTAATCCCATCACCATTAAATCCCCCCCTCGAAACCCCCTGCTTCGCCATGAAACCGCCAGGTCACCCTTCGCTATTTAAGCCCCTCCCTCGTCACCGGAAGCCCTCGTCCACCATTTCTGGGCTCCAGCCTAGTCTCCCCCGCCCCTCCGGTGACAGCGGAAAGGGCGGGGCGTCGAGGCAGCGACGGCAGGAGTTCGGTGTCGACCCTCGGTGCTCCGCCGTCGAGTAGCGGACGCTCCCAAGCTCCGCCGAGCTCGCTGGCTTGCTGACCAGCTGGGCAACGACCCAGGGGCTCCTCCGAGCCTCTTCCCAAGCAACTCCTCCACTGGGTTCCCCTCCCCAATGAGGATCTCTCCCTCCGTGCTTTTTCTTGAACTTTCCTGAGTTATTCCGTCACCTACAGCCACCATCACCTTCGTTTGACCATCGCCAAAGCTTCACCCAACCACCAGCATCCTCGCGCACCCTTCTCCTTCCTCCAGAACCCCCCCGCGCATCGACTCCACTCCTCCGTCACCACGGCGGAGGAATCGTCTGAGCCACCACGTTCTCCACCTCCGCCGGCTCCCATTTCACCTCCTGCACGTCGCAAAATATCTCCGCACGCTTCGGCTATCATTAACCTCTTCAGGTATCTTCAATGGTCGGAACGCATGTCAGAACATCTTCACGCTTCTCTCCTCCGACGACAGTCCTTCGCCGTGCAGATCCAGACATCTTCGGAGCTCCGAGCTGCCTCAGAGTTCTTCGCCGGAGGCTCAGCTAGCTCCTCCGAGCTTCAGACGACCCATTGAGCGACGGCGGAGCCAAGGGAGGGTCGCCGGAGCCCCGCCTCCTCCGGCGGCCCGCGTTGAAGACGAAGCTACAGGTGTCGTTCGATTCAATTGAATCGAACGACTGTCGTGAAGCCACGTGGAGGCCCGAGCCTCGAACCAGACCTACAGGCCCGGGCGGACCAGACCTCGCCCCGAACCTCCAGATGAGGCCACGTGGCCCGAACCACAGGCCTCCTTCCGAGCCTGGCCCCTCGCGTGCGCAGCACGTGAGGTGCTGGGTAAATTACAAGAACGACCTCGAAAGAATTGATATTTCCACTTTGGTCCCCAGGCACGTGCCTCACGTGCGTGCCTGGGTAAATTTAAGGGAGACCCTCCAGGTTTTAAATAATTGCAAAAAGGTCCCTGTGCGCAAATGGGAAAATTTCAACTAGGCATAGGCGGCTTTCTTTATTTGCATTTAGGTCCCTCCAGGGACCTAAATGCAATATTTATCCCTTTATTTTATTGCATTTTTATTACAATTATGCCCTTGCACTGTTTTTAGCATAACTTGAGCATCGTAGGTCTAAATTGCATGATTTTAGTGTCATTATTTTGTCCTCCAGGGACCTCCATTTGGCACTGTTTTAATTTAAGTAATTTTTTATGTGAAAAATGGGACCATGCTTTACTTGCCTTGCTGAATTTGATGACCGTTTTTTTAATGATGTGTTCAAAATGACTCTAACTTCATTCTATATTGCGTTGCTCACATTTTAGGGTATAATTTTGGCATTTTATTCATCATGCATATTCCTTTGCATTATTTGCCCATGCATCACCTTAACTTGCATAAAAACAAAATAAAAATTGCATCCTGCATAGCATCATTTTGTATTACCTTATAAATTGCATATGGACCTGAAATTGAGATTAAATCACATTGAACTTCATGAATCAAAATTCAATACTCCAAATAGGCTATTGTATCCCTGTGTTCGACCTTGGTACACTTGCCAAGTATAAATATTCCACAGCATTCAAAGTCTGTGGTTTTTGCTGAACAAAATTCGCCTCCTGTACTACAGCATTATTCATCACTATTATTGAGGTGAATTCTACGTTCATCAATAGGTGAGATAAATATTATTTTAGTATATTCAATTTTGACTATATGTTCATAATAAATAATCAAAATTTCAATAGGTGTTGGAGGAGAGGAATATTTTGAGGAACATGAAGTAAATGCTTGGTGGTCTTCCTCCATATTATGTGAAGGAACATTGTCAATCATATTCTTCTTATGGACAATCATCGTATTCACAGTCATAGTCATTACAACCATCATCGTAGATGGAGTCCCAGATGACGGTGATGGTGGAGAGTGTAACGAAACCCCGACAAGATTTCTCGGTGTACATGTAAGTATTATCCTTATAAACTCTAATAATTTTATATTTCAATATCTTCAGTTGCATGTCACATATATATAGGATTTCTTTCAAATAGGACGCAACCCTTCCTACGTTAAGGAAGGCCAGTCTTTTTTTGTATAAAACATGATGAATTTAGTAGAATACACATACAGTTTTGTATTATAATGTGCAGTTTTAATGTTTGTATTATAATGCGTAGTTTTGTATGCGGTTTTGTATTTATAACGCACGCCTATTATACAAACCGTATAAGTATTCTACTAAAGTGCTCGTGTTTTATACAAAGAAGGGGCGGCCTTCCTGAACTAAGGAAGGACTGCATCCTATTTGAAAGGCCCCCTATATATATAATAAAATAAGTCACAAAAGTGTGCATCTTAATACGAGGAAATTGAATCACATGAAGAGGAGGAGGAGAATGACTGAGAAAAAGAGGCACGCGGGTATGCCATGTTTGAGGAGGAGAAGGGGAAAAGAAAGGAAGCATGGTTTAATCTAAAAAATATTTATATCAAAAAAGAAATGATCAGTGGTTTTTATCTCATTTTGTTGTGGATTTTTAGCAAATCTTTTAATTCATATGAACTTTGAAAATAGAATTAGTTGTACTTGTAATTGTCGAACATTTCGAAAATCTATTGGTATTATATTTAGCTACTAAATGTGATGCATATATCGAAATTGTATATTATCTTATATGTTTAGTTCATAAGTTCATATATATTATGTGAGTTTGATAGGTACAAGTTACTTGAATTAATTGAACAGATGACACATTAAAGGTGATTTTCTCGACTCTAATAAGCACCTATAGCGATTTCTTGGCAGGTTATACAGGTTCGACGGGACGTCTAAACCTCGTCAAACCTGTAAATTTTTCCAGCTCTTTAGCTTAGGCGAGCACATGTACTCGCCCAGTGCTCTGTGTCGGCTCATCAGTACGGACTTGAGTGAGCCGTACTGAAATAAATATCTGCACATGTGTTGCATATAAATATCTGCACATCTTCTACTATCGGGTTAATATAAGTCCAAAATATTCTCTGCACATGTGTTGCATATATTTGATTTCCCGCAAAATAAATATCATACAACACACATTATATATTACTCACAAATTAAATGTTAATGTGTTGCACATATTCAATATTTCTATTCTATATATATCTTCAATGTCCTCAAGTATTTTATGCTTTTAATTGGTTTATAATTGATTCTTTGTTGGTTGTTTTCGAAGTTTATGTATAACTTACTTTTATTATTTTTGTGAGAATGTATTGCATGAATGGTTAGTTTATGATTGATTTTATACTAGTATGTGGATACTCTTACATGGATACTTGATGGGTACATGGGTATCCGCTTAGAAATACCCATTTAATAAACGATTGTATTTAGGTAGTGATTTTATAAATGGGTACGTGTTTGATAATACTAATATCCACCTTGAACCCGACCACCTGACATCCCTAGTCATGGATATGCATTTTAATTTTAGCGTATATGGTAATATAATGATATTTATTTTTATTTTCCTTGTAGATTCATATACGGATATGAATTTCATTTTTAGGATCCAAAAACGGATATGGTTACGTATTTTCTGGTGTATGCATATATGAATATTGTATTACTGAATCTCTAAATGCATATTGTTTGTGTATATATAGGAAAAATGGGGTTGCCCCACACCCTTTTTCCGCATTTTTTTCTTCAAAATATCCCCATGTATATTTATCTATATATTCCTCAAATATGTCATTTGTATTTCGTATGAAGTAGAGACTCCTATGTTCTTCATCTGAAACTTGTAATTTTAATGGTCTAAACATTGCTGTAATCAACATGTTCTAGATGGAGGGCATAAGCAAGGGTGGATCTAGCATATACTGTGCAGGGGTCATGGCCCCCCGTGATTTTTTTGTGTAAGTATATTTCAACTTAATTTTCCATTGGGCCCCTACTTGAACTAGTAGATAATGCATGAACGTCTAATCTCAGGGTGCGAAGGATTTATTGCTCATGTCATTGGGAATCAAACCCCTATGAAAGGAATAAAGGATGTCAAAATAGTAAAGAACTTTCCAAATGTATTTCCTACATATTTGCCCGGGCGTCCCCTACCTCGTGAGGTGGAGTTTGAGATTTCTATCATTTCGGGAACACAACCAATATCTATGGCACCATACAGGATGGAACCAGTTGAACGGGAGGAACTCAAGGTGCAGTTACAAGAACTGTTGGAGAAGGGTTTTATACGCCCTGGTACATATCCATGGGGAGCACCTGTCTTTTTTGTTAAGAAGAAGGATGTATCTATGCGCTTGTGCATAGATTATTGGCAGTTGAATAAAGTAACAATCAAGAATCGTTACCCTTTACCGCGCATTGATGATCTCTTTGATCGGCTACAAGGGTCATCCATCTTCTTCAAGATTGATCTACGGTCTAGTTATCATTAGCTGCGTATTCGAGATGTGGATATACCTAGGTCTGCATTTAGAAACATATATGGTCACTACGAGTTCTTGGTGATGCCCTTTGGCTTAACAAATGCCCAACAACATTCATGGACATGATGGATCGAGTGTTTCAGCCTTTCCTCGATCGCTTTGTTGTGTTTTCGTTGATGATGTTCTTATCTACTCTCTAGATGAGAAGGAACATCGCACACACTTACAGACGGTGCTAGAGACCTTGCGGGGGCATAAGCTATATGCGAAGTTTAGTAAGTGTGAGTTCTGGCTTCAAGAAGTATCATTCTCAGGCCATGTTATCTCAAGTGAAGGAGTATCAGTGGATCCTGCAAAAATCGAAGCAGTCCTTAGTTGGGAATGACCGAAAAGTGTATCTGAGATCCGAAGCTTTTTTGGCTTAGCCGGTTACTACAGATGGTTTGGGAAGAGATTTTCTCAGATTGCACTTCCCCTCACCCAGCTGACCAGGAAGGAGATGCCATATACTTGGTCAAAAAGTGTGAGAATAGCTTCCACGCACTGAAGCAAAGGCTTACTAAAGCTCCCATCTTGACAATTCCATCGGCTACAAACGGATTCACAGTTTACGCTTATGCATCAAAGAAGGGTCTAGGTACAGTTTTGATGCAACATGTAAGGTTGCTGCATATGGATCTCGACAGTTGAAGCCGCATGAGAAAAATTACCCAACTCATGACATGGAACTTACAACAGTTGTCTTTGCCCTTAAAATGTGGAGACACTGTCTTTATGGGATTTCTTTTGAAATCTTTATATATCACAAGAGTCTCAAGCATCTTTTTGATCAGAAGGAGCTCAATATGAGGCAAAGGAGATGGATGGAGCTTTTAAATGATTATGAGTGTACCATCTCTTACCATCCTAGTAAGGCGAATGTGGTTGCTGATGCACTCAGTCGTAGGCCACAGTCAAATGAACCATGTCCTCAGCTTAAAGCATGGGATCTTCTTGCAACTTTCAGCAATTGGTATCCATTTTAAGTAGTAATCCCCACCACTTATAAACCACGCCCACACTTCGTGAGTTTTAGGAATGACACTATGTATGGGTTGGGGTGTTACATAATATCTAAAAAAACTCACATATCTAATACAAACAAAAACCATGTTTCGATGTAACTCTTCTTCCCAACATACCCATCCAACAACCTTTCTTTCTTTTGTCTTTATAATGATACTCTAGTAGTTGTCAGATTGTACAACCAACACAAGTATAGAATTAGAAATCGGCTTGTGTATAAGAGAGATTTCCCATTCACGGCATGGGGGGCTCCGTAATGCCCGGTCAGGGCATGGCAGCAACGAAATTCCCAGTCAGGGCATTGATCGGCAAACAGTTCGCCGATTAGCGGTCCACCCTCTCAAGCGCCCGCTGATGAATCCACATTTCATCATCTTTATTCTATCATTTTGGCACCAAAAACCCTAGCAAATACCTGTAAATAGCCTTTATTCCATCATTTTAGCATTCATGCATGTGCATCACATAAGTGTATAAATTACTGTAATTAAAGCCAAAATTATAGAATAAATAAAGAAAAGAAAAAGAATAAAATATTGTAAATATTTTATGATCCAAAACCCCCGAGACCTAGGCACCTTGATGAATAGGTCGACAAGGAATAAAGTAGGGGGAGATAAGGTCAAAATACAGATAATATACCTATACAGTCCATTCATTCTTTATTTATTTTGGGACCTATTTTTGGTTCCACTTTTTGTACATCAAATAAAGAAACTTTGTACATAAAAGTTGTAGATAATTTAATAAAGAAAAATACAGAATTTATTTCACTCAAAAATAATACACAGATAAAAAGTTATGGACTAAATAAAAATCCAGAATGCCAACTTCCCAGACCCGTATCTCGCAAATAAAAACTCCAAATGCAGCGTACTCACCTTTAATTGTATATAGAAGAAAATAATCTAATTAATGGTGGTGGTTTCGCATTTGGCGGAGCTACGGTTTGAAAGTTGACTTTTGGACCCCTATTGTATACTTGTACATATTAAAATATTCAATTTATTATTTATTTATTATTTTTATTTTTTTATATATTTTTATAATGTTGTAAATAATACTTATAATAATTATGTATATTAAAATCAGAATAAAAACATAAATAAAACTCAAAGAAAAATACTTGTATATATTATAATGCATAGGTATAGTACAGGTATACATACATACACAAATAATACTTTCATTTTATTAAGTGTACAAAATAATTAAGAAAAATAAAATAAAAAGGTATTTATGTACATAAAAGTATTTTATGTTTTAGAAAAATGATAAATAAAAATAATAAAGATAAAATACACAAAATAAAATTAAAATACTAAAATTCATAAGTAATATACCTATATAAGTACAAAAAGTAAACTTGTAAAAATATGACCGTAAAAATAATTAAAAATCATAATAAAATACTATACAAAATTTTAAGCATTTTTTATTTAATAACCAAAAATTAATTCGATTATTTCCTATTTTTTATCGAATTAATAAAACATTTCTCCAATCTTTTTCCTGGTTGGTCCACGTGGACCAACCAGATGCCTCCGACTGTTGACCGGCGGGTCAACAGTCTGACCTTGCCCCCCTTGAGCTCCGCGCGCCTCGTTTTCTCCCCGCTTTGGCGGATTTTTCGAGGCTTCTCCTTGCGTCCTTTGCTGCCGCTTCCTTCAGGGAAGTTGTGCCCCTTCGATCCATCTCCATCGCCGTTTCCTTAGATCTCCTTAGATCTGCTCGTCTCGCCCGTGACTCCCCCTCGAAGTCACGCCCTCAACTCCCTTCAAATATGAACCCCTTACTTCCTTCCCTCGGTTGAGTCCCCTTGGTCCACCCCTCTCCGCCTCTCCAGTGCTCCGAGTATCGCCGGAGGTGACAGCTCCACCGCGCGCTCTTCAGCCAAGGCGAACGAGGTCGAGGGTGCCTCCACCACCTCCGCCAACAGCCGGCGTCGAGGTATCTTTCTTCCTCTGGCTCCGGCCATCGAGGACATCCCCCCGCTCATTTCTTTCTTGCATTCAACTCCTGCTAGCTTTAGGATTAAAATCCCCCAAAAAAATCTAAGGTCCATCGATTATTTCACCCGATCAACCATCCTCGCCGGAGCGCAACTCCGGCCGAGTCATCCCCGTCCGCTCCACGTCGCACCACCACCTCCGCGGGGTCCAGGCAACTTGCCCTGGACCCTCTCATCTTGTTTTGCAGGTCAACGCCAGTTGAATCGTGCCTGGGTGCAGTTTTGACGCTCGCCGGACCTTGGCCGAGCTCCCCAGCTCCGCCACCTTCGCCTGAGCACCTCGGTCGCCGCCGCGACATTTTGACATCCCCAGGAGATAGACGAAGACCTGAGGAGCCTCCAGCTACATTTTGGAACCAAAAAGGCCATCGGAGACGGAGCTTGGCCTCGGCGAACCTCGGCTCGCCGGAGTTCGTCGCGGTTCTTGCTTCGGGCTTCAGCACCGTTGGATCGAGGTGGAGCTCCAGTTCGCGTGACGACCGTCCGATCTTCCAAGCCCATCCACCGTCAGATCTCTTTCTGAGATCTAATCTCAGACGTCGACGCCAACCGTCATCGGCCGTTCCCAAGCTGCCACGTGGATAAGTGGCTTGGCCCCCGCCGCTGGATCGCGCCTCGCCGCCAGCCGTTGGATTCACGCCACGCGTCATCGTCGGAGCGCCCGAGCGAGGGTATTTTGCATCCTGACCCTCGCACTTTTTGTAGTTAATATTTAGTATTTAAACTTTTGTCTGTAGTGTAAAAGTTTTGTAATATTTGCACAAAGACCCCCAGACTTTCGATATTTGCATCCAGGTCCTTCGCCACGTCACCTCACGTGACCTGTACACGTGAGGGGGTGGGCTTTTTGCAAGGACACCCTCGGGCTTTTGTGCATTTCGTTTTAGTCCTGAAACTTTCGCATTAAGTGTAATATTTTTGGATAATTTGCAAGTAGACCCCCAGGGTTTTGTTATATTGCATTTTAGTCCTTCCCAGGCGCGTGCAAGTCACGCGCCCTGGTGGGTAAATTGTTTGCGTGCCCTGGCGGCTTTTGTAATTGCCTTTTAGTGCTATAAATTAAATATTCAGCTTAATATTTTGTGGAAAATTGCATGTATGCCCCTGGATGTTTCAATATTTGCACTTATGCCCTTGCCAGGACTGTTTAATGTTTGGATACTTGTTCTAATTGTTTAAAATATCACTTTAAGTCCAAAAATTCCACAAAAATAGACTTAGGTTCCTGTTCACCTGTGCTTTAGCGCCACATATTTAGTTTTTGATTTTATTTCATTTTCATATTTATTAAAAATCAAAAACTTGCTACTTGTGCACTGTCTAGCTTAGAAAATACCAAAAAATATCAAAACCCCTCTAAAAACTCCAAAAAAATTACCTAGTGTCTATTTTATCTTATTTTAGTGTCAGTCCAAAAATCATTAAAAATCTCAAAAGAAAAACACTAAAAATTTAAAACACTCAAAAACTTCAAAAAAATATATAAAATAGCAGAAAAATCCAAAAAAATACAAACTCAGTTTCTATTTGTCCCTTATTTTGCCCTTGTTATTTGAAAAATAGTGTGAAAATTTTGAGCTACTGGTTGCTATTTTTAACTTGCATTTTATTCACAGCCAGCCCTATTTCACTGTTTTGCCTTAATTCAGTAATTAAAAATACCAAAAACACTCTGAAAATTACCCAAAAATCACAAAAACAGTAAAAAATTATAAAAATACCAAAAACATCTTAGTTCTGAATTTTTGGTTATTTTTGTGCATTTTTATAAATATTTTGGCTTGTCTTTTATTAGATTGTTTTTACTTTCCAATATTGAAAAAAGAAAAAAAATATAAAATATAAAATATAAAAATCAGAAAATTAAAAATCAAATACAAAACTATAAAATTAAATAAAATAAAAAAAATTAAAAATTTAAAAACCCACAAAAATTTTCTTTGCTTGCTTGCTTAGTGTAGACACTTATCACACACACACTTTAGCACTCTTGCTTGAACTACCCTGCTTGCTCCCTGTGTTCGAACTCTCTGCATACTTGACACTATACACCATTTGTGCAGAGTTAAAAATAAATTTGACTCCACACTTATTTTTCATTGATTGATATTTGATTGTGGGTTCATTGTTGATCAATCGCATTTTATTGTGGGTCGCCACAGCGACGTATTCAGACCCTCGATAATTCGCGGTTATCACCCGCCCATTTACGTAAATTTTGCATGCTCACCCTTCTGGTATTCCAAATTCACGTACTTCTATCTAAAATTGATAATGTAAAAATATTATATAATAATAACGGGTCATTTATTTCTTATTGACTGTTAAAGTATGTAAAATATAAGGGTACATGTGCGATTTTTAAACATCCCATGAGAACAATACAAAAAGAAAGAAGAGAAAAGGAAAGAAAGCAAAATAACAAATCACTTTTACTTGGCACTCTCATTAATAATTACTATTTGCTAATTATTTTCTAAGTATTAATTACTAATTAATAACTATTAATTAACTAATGAGCGAAAACTAATAACTAATTACCATAAGTAATAATTAACTAATAATTATCAATGACTAATCAATAATTAATAATTTAATAACTAATAGTTACTAATAATTGCTAGTGAGTAAGTAATAAGAAATAAATAATATTTAATAAATAATCAATTACTAATTATATACTAATTACTAAGTACTACTTAATAACTAACATTTAATGAATACTATTTACTAATTATTTAATTACTATTAACTATTAAGTAATAATTAAATATGTAATAACTATTATCACTAATGAGTATTTAGTTAATTATTATTGACTAATAAGTAATAAGTAATTATGTAATGATTTTTAAGTACTAAATAAGTAATTAAGAAACGCTACTTATTATAAATTAATTATTAATTAGTTATTGCTGATTTTTAATTACTAAATATTAACTTAGTAATAACTGACAAACTATTCATTAGTAATTGCTAATTATTTACTAATTATTAATTGGGGCTGATGGTGCTGCCCCCTGGGGGCAGCCAACATGGCTGCCCCACCCCATTTTTGGGCAAATTTTTTTATTTTTTTTTGAAAAATATCGTCACATATATTCATCCCTATATCCCTCATATATGCCATTCGAATTTCGTCAGAAACAGAGACTCCTACGGCCTCCATCCAGACATGATCGATTTAAAAAATCCTGCGACCGTTAAAAAAATGGCGTCTGGATGGAGGCCGTAGGAATCTCTGTTTTTGACGAAATTCGAATGACATATACGAGGGACATAGGGATGAATATACATGATGATATTTTTCCAAAAAAATAAAAAAAATTTTGCAAAAAATGGGGTGGGGGTAGCCCCATTTTCCCTTATTAATTACTAGTTAGTAGGTAATAATTAAGTAACGAGTGATATCTAATAACTAGTGAGCCTAACTCATAATTTGTTAATATTTATTAAAGACTAATTAATAATTAACTAATTCTAAATTAATAATTACTAATTATTAATTACTGACTACTTATTAATAATTGATATTTATTTACTAATGGACAATTACTATATAATATTATTTACTAATTATTAATAACTAGTCAACGATCACTAATTACTTAAAAATTATAAAAAGCTACTCAAGGATTAATTAATAATTACTGATTAATAATAAATAATAAAAAAAACTAATCAATGATTAATTAATGATCAATGATTATGTTACATGGAGTTATTCCTTATATGTCACTGTGATAGCATCAGAGTCATCCTATTCTATGTAAATAAATAAAAAGGTTTGATCCGAATTCATAAGAACTATGGAGTTGGTAAAGTTAATGAATCGAATTCAGAATATCAATTTTAATCTACATCTTAGACATATAATTAAAGGGTTGTATGATTGAAACAAATTCAGGAAGATTTGATCTTCTAAATTGGAGATCATTGTGGTATTATTATTATTCTAGCAAAGGAAAGGAATTGCGATCAAAGCTAACATGTGGGGAAAGGAAACTTTTGTGATTAAAGCTAACATGTGGGCATACATTTTTTTTCTCAAAAATTATTGTACTAATATTATTTAAAATATACAACTGCAAAATTATGCAAAAAATTAAAGCATACATTGTTGGAATGTAGGATGGAGGAGAAAGAAGCTTGATGTGGGGGAACGAGGGGAAGGAGGATGATTGCAAAGAGTGGGGGAGGAGGAATGAAGGAATGGTCTAGGGAAATGATGGGGCCGATGCGGGATTTATATAGGGAACCCGGTCAGCAAACGGTTCGCCGATCGGCGAACCATTCGCCGACTGGGCTCCACCACAAGCCACGCTTCCGAGAATCTCAGGCACGCGTGCACCTCGGGAGGGAGCGCGTTGCAAGCCACGCGTGAGCCTCAAGGGACGAGGCGTTGAATCTTGTCGTCTTGTGTGTTGAACGGCGAACGGTTCGCCGATCGACAAACCGTTTGCCGATCAATGACATGACTGGGAATTTCGCTACTGTCATGCCCTGACCGGGCATTACGGAGGCCCCCATGCCCTAAATGGGAAATCTCTATGTGTATAGAGGATACTCTCACCAATGCTTTTGCTATCGAAAGTGCAAAAGTATGCATCTTGAAAAGACTAATCTCCAAAAACTATGTTCCTTTTTCAAAGATAACAAATATATTTTAAGATATATAACATATCTTATCATTTTTCAAGCGGCATGTACATGCACTATTCGTTGTATTAATTGAAAATGTCATATCATATGTACCGTGACTTTCTTGTTTTGTATTCTATATACTTGTTTTTCTTATTTAATATGTAACGATCACATTCAACTTATATTGTTTAAATTTCATTAATATGCACACATCAAAATTATTTTATTGTTCAATTTCAATAGGTATGCCATTTATTTGTTCACGTATACACACAAATAATGTACTATTCAGTGTCAGACCAAAAATAGTTGAAGCGAAAAATATTTAATCTTGTATTTCTAGTTTTTATTTCAAAATTAATGTTATTTCAGACCTAATAATGCGATACCTCATGAATACAAAAATCCTTAAGTACTACAACTTCTTTTACCTGGATACTGCAAAGGTGCCGCATTCTCAAAATGTGACATTGCTTACTATTTTACCTGGATACTAAGTTTAGCGTAACAAAATTTATTTATTTCAACGTAGTTAAACCTATCATGGCCCCTCCTTGGTCAAAAGACTAGTTCCGCCCCTGGGCATAGGAGTCCCCGTTTCTAATGAAACTAGAATGACTTATTGAAGGTATATTGTAAATGAATATAGGTGGTGTTGTTTTAATAAAAAATAAAAAATTGCAGAAAAATGACGTAAGGGCAGCGAAGGGGATGCCCCATCAACCCCCGTGTTATATATATATATATATATATATATATATAGAGAGAGAGAGAGAGAGAGAGAGAGAGGGGGGGGGGGGGGGGGAAATGGGGCTGCCCCTACCTTTATTTGTCGTATTTTTTTTGTTTTTTTTTTCAAAAATATCATCATGTATATATATCTATATATCCCTCCTATATGTTGTTTGAATTTTGTCAGAAATAGAGATCCTATGACCTCCATCTAAAACATGTAATTTCAATGGTATAAACATTATTGTAATCGACCTATTCAATTTGGTGTACATGAGAATCTCTGTTTCTGACGAAATTCGAATGGCATATATGATATATATATATATATATGAATATTCATGGTGATATTTTACAAAAAAATAAAAAATTTTGCACGAAAATAAGACGAGGACAATCTTTTTGACTGTCCCAAGAAGGCAGTACCATTTTTTCCTATGTATGTATGTGTGTATATATCAATTTCTGTAGACATATATCTAAATGGATACATGAAACAATCTGTTGCATATTAAAATCACTCTCAAATGCAGAAAGCAAAATATATATCTGTAATATATTTAATAGTCTATTTTATAAGCTATGTTAATTTAGCATATTAATTTTTTTTCTTATTTTAGTTTATGAAATTTCGAGTCAAGGCCGAGTTTCTGGGAAATAATTTAAGGTATTTATATTTTTTTGAGTCAGGTTGTAATAAAATGCATACATGAACATCGTGATTATTGTAACTACTTGCATGTAGTTTATCATATATAAATAATGGATCTCAAGCTTGAGCTTCATGTTAGAGGAAAATATCTCACCAAAGAAACGCCAAAAAATATATTTTAAAAAACAATACGCTATTCAATTTTTTTGAAGAAATATCGTAGATATCGAGAACTTGAGGGATTTTTTACATTCCTTACGATATGTGGTGATATTTCACCAATATGATATTTATATGTTAGTGAAATGGAAACATCGGCAATGTATCACCAATTTTTCGTGATGTTTAATGTTACGCTTAATTGAGACATGCTATTTCTTAATCCTACCTGCTATTTTTATTGTGTCATGCTATCATTCTCTCACATGCTATTTCAAACCTAACCCTTTGTTGCCGGGTTTTTGAAACCGAATCGGAAATCTTATCAAAATGGTCGGATCTGGTTGAACTGTAGAATCAAATCAGTTCAACCGGATGATGAAGCCATAATTATTTAAAATCAGATTAAATTGGAGCGGTGAGAAAAAATAGTTGAACTGGTTAATCAAACCGAAATGAAACAAAATATATAGTATATACTTAAATATACTTGAAATATAAATAAAATACATAGACAATGTATATATTTCATACTATATATAAAATATTATTTTGTATGCACCATCAAATGGAATACACATCACATATGTATTATCTGGACAAGATGCTTTATAACATAATAGTAAATCATATTCTAAACTCATTACATTAAAAAACTAGTGTTAGTTAGTTGGTTAGGGGTTTGAAATATAAAACCAAAGGTTTTGGGTTCTAACTCCCACTGCAAGTATTATTTTTAAATAAATTAAAAAATAAATGCAGTTAAACTTCGGTCCAACCTGATTAAATTGGGTTAAAAATAATAAGTTGAATCGACAAGTTGATTAAAATGTAAACATTTGAACCGAACCGGCAAGAACCGGTTAACCGTACCGGTCCAAGCTCGATTCATTGGTTGGACTGATCAGATTGATCCAGTCCGATCCAGTTTTCAAAACACTACTTCATCGTGCCTTGCTATTTCTAGCCCATGTATGTTGTACCTTAGGTCTTACATAGCATGTGCGCCATTTCTTTATTCAAATCCCATGCATTCATACTAAATCTTGCTGTAACATGCTGTTTTTGGGGAGGTAATAGCAGCATTGTCATTTCTCTGACGTTAATCCATACCTTCGTGTGATGGTTTCGGATCCTCTACAATACTGCAGAGGCCTGCTGTAAACATGTGCATGTCTCGAACCGTTCGATCAATATCGAAGAGTTCATATGATAAAAGTTAGAAACCCATATTTCCTGTAAACCGTTCGATCTTGATCAAGCAACTCGAAACACACACATCTTTACAGCAGACCTCTGCAGTACTGCAGAGAATATGTGCTCTGTCCATTTGCTGGCATTTTCCGCCCCTTCACTCCAATGCGCAAAGCCAACTGATACAAAAGAATATTAACTAATGATGACCTCATCTTTAATGGTTCAATAGATACAACAGTCTACCTCTTTGGAACAACAGCTGGAGCAACCTTTAATGGCTATCTTGCAGCAGCAATAGATAAAGAAAGTAAAAGGGCCTGCTATGCAAAAATAGAAGCCTGATGGTAATCTCACTTTTGCATATCATCATAAAAAAAAAGATAACTGAGAAGGAAAAAAAAGGAAGATCGGTTTGGGTGAGTTGGGTTAAATAATTTGGGTTGCATTCGATTTGAGTTAAAAAATTAGCCACCCGTGATCCATCAAAAAAATAAATTGGCGAAGTTATCCGGGTGATGGGTTTGGATCGACCGGTTTTGATCAAAACAAAACTTTAGATGACAACTACGGAGTAAGAAAAACATATAAAACTAAGATTATATGATAAATACATTCCTTATGTTCATGTATAAAAGTCATATGACAACTATATACATCAGTTTGAAGTTTCGTAGAAAGACTATCTTTTTAGAACTTATGTGCTAAGTGAAGCTATATCATATGAACTAATACGAAAGTTTTGGATGCACAAACTTTCTGTTTGAGTTATCTAGATGTGTTAAGGTGGAGTACATCATATCCTATCACCCAGATCAAAAATTATTTAATTATTATATTTTATATCTAAAGCCATATAAAAAATTGGATTTTTTTATCAATTGTGCTCCTCTAAGATATTGCAATATCAGTTACGCCCCTCCTTTTTTTGGAATATCAGTTGTACCCCTAATTTCTTGTAAATTTTACAGTTCTGTCCTTTTGTAATATCACTTATGCCTTTACCTTAAAGGCAGAACTGTGAATTTTACAAGAAGATAAGGGCACAACCGATATTTGTTTTTAAAAATAGGAGTATAACTGATATTAAAATATTTCAGAGAGGCACAACTGATAAAAACCCAAAAAAATTTTATTTGAGTGGAACCAAATAATGCCCAGCGGGTCAGCACTACGGCGGCTCTAACTTCGAACCGACCGGTCCGGGAGCGCACCACCCCCCCCTCCTCAGAAGCGGTTCGCCACTAGGGTTTTCCAAGTCCCTCCCGCCCCATATCTCTGGAATCCCACCCTCCTCCTCCAGCGACCGCCATGGACTTGGAGGAGGACGGCCCCAGCACTGTCAACGATGCTACCTCCCTTGTCAATGGCGGCGGCGGCGCGAAGCCCGTGGTCAGCAGCGAGCAGCTCGACGTGGAGGCCTATGCGGGCCTCTACAGTGGCCGGACGAAGATCGCCAGGCTCGTATTCGTCGCCGACCGCTGCGACAATCCCGCGATGCAGTTGGAGGCCTTGAGAATGGCCTACGACGAGCTCAAGAAGGGGGAGAATACCCAGATGTTCCGAGAGGTGGTGGACAAGATCGACGGCAGGCTTGGGCCGCAGTACGGCATGGATCAGGCATGGGCCGACGCGATTGATCGACGTGCTGATCAGCGCCGGGAGAAGCTCGAGAGTGAGCTCAACGGTTACAGGGTAATTTTCTCGCCGATCATTGAATTTTGGCCGTTTTGATTAGAAATAGCAAGTGAATTGAGTGAATTCGGTGTTCGTTTGGTACGATCTGATTCTAGATTTTCTTTTTGTCGTAGTCGACTACTTTCTATTGCTATGTGATCTGATCTTTACTTGTCTGTCCCACAATTTTTGTACTTAGACCATACTTATACGTTATTTCGTTATACTTGTTCCATCCAGTACATTACGGCAATCCAAGCACTAGGAATGTGAACCCTGATAGTTGGAATGATATGCGAGGGAGGGAAATTCATGCTTTGAAGATGTGAAGGTTTCACGAGAACATTGTTGTGAAAATTGGCACATTACTGTTTTTACAATGGTGTCTCGGTCTTGCTCTGTCTGGCAAGGACATACTCCAAATTTTGTTATTTAACATAAAATAAAGGCGCGTATGCCACATAAAATGCACCATGTGCATATAAGTGACTGTAATGTGACAATGTCAGCATGATGCAGATTAGAATACACACAAGAGGAAGAAAATGAAGAACAACCCACAAATTTGGTAGAAAAGCACACAGATGCGCAAGAGATAGGAAGGATGGCTGAAGCTTCAATTTTTGTATTATTGAAATCTATCTTTTGGAAGGGAGGAGGCTAAGGCTGAATATATAGAGTGCACATTTGATGGAAGTAGGGACAGAGGAATCAATGTGAAGATTAGAGTTGATAATATTCATAAGAAAGATTCTTTTAGATACTTGGGATCTATTTGGTCATATGATGGGGAAATCGATGGAGATGTTACTCATAGAATAAATGCATGTTGGATAAAGTGGAGAGCAGCCTCTCATGTTCTATGTGATAAGAAAATTCCTATGAGAATCAAAGGTAAGTGTTACAAAATAGCCGTGAGACCTGCTATACTCGATGGATATGAATATTGGCCTATGAACCGTAGACTTGTGCAGATAATGATAGTAGCATAAATGAAAATGACAGGATTAGAAGGGAAGTTGGTGTAGCTCTGATAGAGGATATGTTAAAGAAAACCTCTTAAGATGGTTTGGACATTTGCAAAGCAGGCAAGATATGCATCAATTAGAAGATGTGGGATTTGGAATGTTCAGTTGGCCTAGAGAGGGTGAGAAAGGCTCAATAAGTGTTGGAATGAGACTATCCAAAGGGATCTTAGTTATTTGGATGTTAGCCTTAATAACCCAAGATAGGTCTGAATGGAGGCAAAGAATCCATCTAGCCGGCCCTACTTATTGTGGAAAAAGGTTTTGTTCTTGTATTGAAATATATTCTTTTCATGGCACTTATAGTGAGACAGAATTGCAAAATAGAATTAATTACAGTGAATAAAACATTAACAATCCTAATTTATTCCCTAAAGGCTTGAAGTAAATAACTAAACATATTTCTAAAGATCTCAATTGATCTAAATTTATTTAAATAAAAAATAAATTACAACGGACTCTAATTGGACAAAAAATTGATATACATTGATTGAACTATAAATCCTAATTTTGCATTGCATCTATTCTTTTTTGGCTTTCAAAAATTCATTTCATGACGAGTTGCATGATCGCCGAATGCATCATTGCTGCTAGGTCATGTTATTTCCCAATATTTATAGCTTGTTGGCATCTTTTTTTTCCCACCTTCAAGCATTTTCTTGTTAATCCGTTGAACATGTGGGCTTGATTGCAAATTTTTTACCTCTTCAATCGAACTCTTTCTTTTACTACTCTCTTAACTTTAACCTTTCCATAAAAAGGTTCCGGAGGAAAGGATTCTTTAGAATATTACTAAGGCAACCCCTTGTACCTTTCTTGTTGGATGTGGATCTCCATAAAGACACGAGATAAATTTTTGTTTAGAATTTGTTCTCCTCCATAGCTTCGACGACATCAAGCTTGGATGATCAATTGACGAAAATGATAATTAGTTTGGAAAACTGCATTTTTTTTCACGCTCAAAAAAGGGGGAAACACTCAATGGTGTTCGCCCCAATCCATTAAAAAGTAAAGAGAAGAGAACTTACAAAGCGGAAGAGGAAAACAAAACAGCAAGGTGGATGATATCGAGAGAAATATCATCCACGCACCCGAACACCGCTACAAGATAGACCAATCAAGACAAAAATGAGACGCCGCTATACAAATATTTTCCTTATAGAACCTCTGCCGAGCAAATAATGTCTCGTTTCTTCCCAGCCAGATACTCCAAAGGCGCGCAGCGGGAACCAGCCTGTCCTCCCTCGATCGACTCCCGGCGTTAGCCAAGCTATCAAAGAAAGTAGCAATACTGGATAGGTTCAGCCACCCCACATCGTCCCAAATGACGCACACAAGTTCGCATTGAAAGAAGAGATGCTCGGCGGTTTCCACCTCCGAACCACATAGCCCACATACATTCGAAACATTGGGGAACATCAAAGCACAACGATCGCGAGTAAGCAGCCTTCCACGCCGAAGAATCCAAAGAAAAATACCCACCCGCTCCGGAAGCTTGAAACTCCAAATGAGCTTGCAGTGATTAAGCAGGGATGCATCCATCCCCGCGGCGCTGGGGAGAATAGAGAAGTACGCTTTCCGCGTACTGAAGGAACCCTCTTTCCAGGCGAAATGATCACGGCCCCCAGTGGGCGTTGGAGCATCAGAAAGGAGGGCCATCAAAGAAGAGAAGTCGAGCAGCCGTTGTTCAAATAGATGATCCACCAACAAAGGGCACCAGCACCCATCGCACTAGCAAGAAGCCACAGTGGCGAATTTATCGCCCGCCAACGCATATAGTCTAGGAAACAAAGTCTGGAAGACCCCCCTCCCGGACCAATCCTCCAACCAGAAGCGGAAAGAAGTCCCATCGCCGAGAGTACGCTTGAATAGAGATCGGTTACGGTTGAAAGCAGACATAACATCGCGCCAAAAGGAGGGAGCATGTCCCTGGTCACGCCCGCCATAAACGGAATCAAAAGCACTCCCCGCCGCCACGCAAAGGCACTGCAGTAAGAAATTATCATCCCGACCCAACACCTTAGCCGCCCACTTGAGAAGCAAAGCTTCATGCACCACCTCCAACCGCCTAACGCCCAAGCCCCCATCGCGCTTGGGACGCGAAACATCCTCCCAACCCACCAAATGGAGCCCCCTTCGCCCATCGCCCTTCTTACCCCAAAGGAAACCCCTCATACATTTTTCTAGGTGCACCCGAACCCCCTTCGGCAAGCCTCGCACGGACAAGAAATAAATGGGGATCGCAGAGAGTACATATTTAAGAAGAACCAAGCCCCCCCTGGAAAGAAGCGCCGCGCGCCAGCCAGCCAACCGAGCCTCCACCTTCTCCACCACCCCCCGGCAATCACGCAAACGAGCACGACCAACCGAGAGCGGCAAGCCAAGATAATCCAGACGAAGGTTACCAATGGAACAACCCAGAATAGAAGAGCACTCCACAGCCTCCACCGGCGTCAAAGCAAACGGAATAACCTTCGACTTGGTCCCATTAATGCGGAGCCCCGACATCTCGCAGAAAAGTTGGAGCGTAGTAGCCATCCCCATGGCAGAAGGCGGATCCCCCTCGATAAAACATAAGGTGTCATCAGCGAATTGTAGGAGAGGAATATGAAGCTCACCCAAAGAACAACCGCGCACAAGACCAGCTTCGGTCACACCATGAATCATACGCGGTAACACATCGACTGCCAAAACAAAGAGGAGCAAGGGAGCACCCCTGGCGGACCCCCCTGCGAGGCTGGACCAACCCCCTCGACCGGCCGACCGTTAATAGATAAGGAGAAAGCGACGGTGGAAATACAGCGACGAACCCAGGAGATCCAAATCGGTGGAAAGCCCCTCCGCTTCAAAACCGACCAAAGGAATCGCCAATCCAAAGAGTCATAAGCCTTAGCAAAGTCAATTTTCCAGAGCATCCCCTTCGTAGCATTTCTGTGCCAACCATCAATAATCGAAGAGGCCAAAGCATAGCAATCAGATATCTGCCTCCCCTGGACAAAAGCGGCCTGTGAGTGAGAGATGAGGGAGCCGAGGAGAGGCGCGAGCCTCCTGGCTAAGGCCTTAGCAATAATCAAGTATATGCCATTAGAAATAGAAATTGGACGGAAGTCCTCAATACGGTTGGTGCAATTGCTCTTCGGGATTAGGACAATATTAGCCCGGTTAATCTTGTTGAAGCCCCTGTTCCCCGCACAAAAATCGAGAGCAACGTCCAACACATCAGGAGCGATAACATCCCAAAAGTCCCGATAGAAGGATATGGGGAACCCATCAGGACCGGGGGCGGCATCCACGTTAAGGTCCCAGACCGCTCCCTTAAGCTCATCCAATGAAAAAGGGCGAGAAAGCAACGCCGCATCCGAAGGAGCAACGACGGGGGCCCCACGGCCCGTCCACCGCCACGAGCTAGGTGGCTGGCGGTCAAAAAAATTCTTGAAATAATTTACCAAAGCCGCGCCCAAATCCTGCTCCCCATGAAAAATAACACCGCCGACCTCAAGGGAGGAAATAGTATTAGCACGTTTACGAGCACTAGCGACCCGATGAAAAAAGGCGGTATTGGCATCCCCATGTTTGATCCATTTCAGACGCGAACGCTGCCTCCATTCAATAGCCCTTTTCCTGTCTTCCACCGAAACGATCTGCACAGCAGAAGAATGCTCGGCCAATTCCTCGGGAGATAACTCCCTCTCGTTCTCTAACCGATCCAGGCGAAGAATAATGCCATCAGCCTCATTGCGAGAAGCTAACCTTGCTCGACGAGTATTAATTTTAAAGGACGCGAGAACACTGCGAAGGGACGAAAGCTTTTGATCAAAACGACGAGCCGCACTGCCAGCAAAAGAGTTCTGGGACCAATGATTGCGCACAATGTCCCTAAAATGAGGTTCCAGCAACCAACTCCGTTCATAACGAAAGATACCACGCGGGCGGGAAGAATCACCAGCGTCCCAAACAATGGGGCTATGATTAGAAAAAGACCGCGGCCGAGAGGAGACCGAGCACAGGGGGAAAGCTTCCATCATGTGAGTATTTGCCAAAAACCTATCGAGCCGAGACCGAGAAGAGCTGTTTCGCCAAGTGTATATAATATCGTTTGCCACCAGATCTTCAAAAGCCAGCTCCTGAACGAAATCAAAGAAATCACGAGAACCCGGATCCTGACCCCCACGACCACGTGTACGGTCAATAGAGAGCAAAGTAACATTAAAATCACCCCCCACAAGCCAAGGAATATCCCCCAAAGCCAAGGCATCACTACGCAAATCCTCCCATAAGTCACGACGAGCCAAATGACATAAAGGCGCGTAGACGCAAGTAAAAGCCAAAGAAGCATTGGAGTCCGCTCGCACGAGCACCACAGTAATAGAATGACGCCCATTACGAGAATAAGTACAGGAAAATCGGGTCGAGCGCCAAGCCAAAATAACATCACCTGAAGCACCAATCGCGTCCAACGAGCAAAAGGTATCCACGCCCCCCGCCCCAAAAGATTTCCACATAGCATCATCGACCCCCGAAAGTTTTGTTTCCTGCAGGAACACGATGTCACAGTCCCAATCAAGTAGCCGAGAGCCCAAAGCACGGCGACGCTCAGGGTCGCCAAGTCCACGAACATTCCAAGACAGTAGCTTCATTAAGAAACACCAAAAAGGCCCCAAAAACTCGAGCACAGATCAAGCCACAATCAGTCCGAGGATAGTGCTGACCCGTGCGGCGAAGACCAGCCGCTTCCGCCACTGCCTCGCGCAAAGACTGAGAAGGGGAAGGATAAGACTCCTCGCTGATAGGCTGCTGGCGGCGAGTGTAAAAAATTCCAAACCGGGAAGGGGAGGCAATCATAGCATTCCAAGCATTCCAAACAAAACAAGAGCGAATCGGCGAAGAGTCCGATGAAGAGCCCAGAGAACCGCCGCCATTCGTCAGCAATAATGGCGAAGAGATAGACAGCGAGGAATAATCTTCGAAAATATGCATCTGAGCACCGGGCACCGAGGATACCGGTTGAGGGCAGAGAATATCGGATGTCCAGCTAAGAGGCCCGGATAGAGAAATCGGGTCGGGCGCATCCCGAGCCATGGCCCAAGTATCCTGAAGATCCGATCCGGGTGGAGGAAGTGTAAACGCCGCTTCAAGGGCCGAGACCGCCACGTGTGCCTGGAGGCCCGAAACAGCAGGAGGAATAGCAAAGAGCGAATCACCCTCGAGAATGTCCCATGACACGTGAGAACGAGCGCCCTCAGCCGCACGCGCGATTCGAGGAACATGCGACGTCCCCGAACAGTCGCCATGCACTTGCGCCAATGCAATAATATCCTTGCAAATAGACACGTGGCCCGAGGAAGGTGAACCGGCAAGACCCGTGGCGGAGTACGAACCGCCGCCAACGAACGGCGAAGGCGGGGCCGGAGCATCCGGCGCCGGAAGAAGAATTCGAGCTTGAATGACCAGCGCCCCAAGCAAAGCTTCTCGAACAGGACCTTTCCGGCCATAGAACTGCAAAGTGTTGAAGAGCATTCCACGAGTAACCGCACGCACGTCCAATCCGAACCGGGAGCAAGGCCGTCGTCGAGAATCGTCACCACCTGACCCCAACCGCCGATAACCTTAGATAAGCAATGCACCGTGCGCGAGAGGAAGGGAACGCCGCGAACTTCTACCACGCACATCTCGGAACCGATGTCCGCACCATCCGCAACACGCAAACCTCGCCATTTCACGACCGAAGCATCAACTTGACAAAGGAGGGTCTCCCGTTGCTCCGGGGATAACCCTCGAACACAGCAACGAAAATCGTCTAGAAAGAAGAAATCCCCGGAGAAGGCATCTCCCAAGAGAAGTAAAGTACCTGAGCGAATCTCCTCACGACCTACACCCGGTCGTTGCACAACACCAACCGCCACCACGCACTTGGCACCCCTTGCTTTAGCCTCGAACCTCGCCGCCGGCACCTGAGAGGAACTACCACTGAGCACGCCAACCGCTGGTTTAGCAGAAGCAAGCACCTGAATGCCTCTCCGCGCCGCGCAAGCACCACCGTCGCCGGAGGAGCCGCGCCGCTCCTGCTCCACCAGCTCGCCGCTCCGCATAAGCGCCACCGAATCCGGAGGAGCCCCCGACCCACCATCCACAGCAGAGCAATGTGGGGGAGGATTGGGAGCGCTGTCCCCCAAGGGCCCTCGGGAGGAGAAGCCGCCACCGCCATCGCGCACCACTTGAGCAAAGGAGCGAGAATCCCTGAGGGCAGGCGAGCCACGTCCACGAGGAGGCAACTCCATGCACACAGAACTCTTCCGGACGCGATCGCCCAAGCGAGAAGCATTGCACGAGATCATGCGATGACCAACCTTGCCGCACGCGAAGCAGCGAGGAGGAGCCCAACATGCAGAGGCGATATGACCTCGACCCCCGCAGTGAAAGCAACGTCGCCCGGCCTTAGAACGCGAGACCTTAATCCACGCCTTGTCCTCAGCATCAAGCGCATCGCTAACAACGCCTTTCCCGAGCTCGAGATGGACACGACGAGTGGCAGTGCTAGTGCCACCGCGGTCGCCCTGATGCTGAAGAAACCTACGA
Organism: Ottelia alismoides; assembly: GCA_037367405.1. Lineage (NCBI taxonomy): Eukaryota > Viridiplantae > Streptophyta > Magnoliopsida > Alismatales > Hydrocharitaceae > Ottelia > Ottelia alismoides. The sequence goes on from JAZKJV010001291.1 coordinate 327,783, forward strand.
ACCTTCGGAACCCACTCCCGCTTACTCCGCACCCCGCACCGCTCCCCGCTCCTCATTCTCTCCTTCCTGGAAAACTGCGTTTGCCGACATGTTGAGTCCCACTGCTTGGAGGTGGATGGAGCGGTGCGGTTGGAGAAATTTGGCGGCAACTTCATGTGTTCGCATGATGGGTTTGGTGTCTCTGAATCAAAGGGCAATGTTGATCAATGGAGATTGAGTGCCGGCATGAATTTTATTGCAGTGGCGACAATGTCACTTGAGGATAGGTAAGTTGGCTTTGATTTTTAGGGTGGAAAAATAAAAGGCGAGAAAGGAAGAAATGGAACGGGGGGGGGGGAGGTAGAGCATGCCAAGCTGCATGAGAGGGGGAAGAAGAAAGGATGAATAATTGGAGTGAAGGGTTAACAGGAGAAAAGAATTCAAAGGAGAATGGAGATATCAAACTCAGAAGTTATCCGAAATTCATATCATTCATTTGTTGGCCTTTATTACACAAGATGATGGTTTTTATATAAGAGTCAATGCCATTTAAGAGGCATGCCACTTCACTATAGATACAAACCTTAAATAAAAGAACACTTTATAAAGATACATCTATTATATTTATAAAAATAATAAAGAAATGGAAACCAACATTGCAAAAAATCAAATAATGAAAATCTGTATGCATCGGTGAGATGTGCCTTAAAAAACTCATTCCCTACGACTTTCCACTTTTCGTATCAGTGGTGATGAATGGGATTGTGAGGTCAGAGGAGCCAACATGGTAGGGGAAGTGGTAGATGAGATTGTTTAAGCGAGACAACACATCATGAGGTTGTTGGCGATCACACAATCTTGATGATAGTAGTTGGGTGCCTGAGAAGCATTGGTATCTAATGGTAGTGGCAATATGCAGTGCTTAAGCAACAATGCTTTGTCAGATGTGTCACTTTGGTGGTTGATGGAGGTGGCATCTATGTGACACTGGTGAGGGCTCGTAGGAGGCTCTGGACTCTGGAGGTAGTCGGGTTTAGGGTGAATCTCGAGCAATAAACTTTTCAGTACTTTGAGGATGATGGAAGGGTGGTGCTAGTTAGAGGATGTTGGAGATCAAACGGAGTCATAAGCAATTGGAAGCAAACTAGTAGATGGATGTAAGTGAAGGAGTAACGGTCGGTCTACAACACTTGATGATTGGTCAACAAATGTAATGACTGGTGGGGGGGTCATATCGTCATGGAGTTAGATATCATGTTACATAGGTTTCAGACATCGATTTATATTGATACTATAATGTATAATGTTTTCCTGGATATCAACCGATATCTTGCAAGATATCATTGATATATTGAGATGTCAATGGTTTCGTCCAAAAGTTGAAGTTTTCGATGCGAATTTCTCCCATATCAACAAGTATCATTGATGTAGATTCTTGTTCTTGCCATATCATGATGTTGTTACTTGCAACTTCTTCTTGACTACAGAGAAGACTTCCGTAAGATAATTTTCATCAATTTTGATGTTTTTAGAGGTGGATGTCATAGGGGTTTTATATAATTCATGCTCTATTACTTGCGTTTAAGTTTTATCTAGTGTTAGGCACTATTTCTTGTATTTATCGAGTTTTTAGATTTTTTAGAGTTTTGATGAATTTGCTCATATTTATTTTAGACTACTGTTGTTTTTATTAAACATTGTACTATACAATCTTAGATGTTATCTTGAACGAGCACCTTGTCCATAGAGTATCAAAGATCATCATCATGGGGTTCCCAATCTTCTTCCTTTACCCATGGTGCCACCATGTTACCATCTCCACCCTTGGTATGATTGTTGCATATCTTCATACATGATGGATTACAAAGCTATGTACTTCTATATCGCGAGATTTATTAAATTACAAAGAGTCAATAACGTGGTACGAACGACTACACGAGGATACTATATGGATCTGCTACATACCTCTTGGTTTTGATCTCTTGTGAATGCATATATCCATTTTTTAGAATTAATGGTTACTTATTATTACAAAAGATGTTTATATATTGTTATTGAGCAAAATTCATTAAATATTTTCCCACATCTGTCAACAATCAAATCTCTACGGGGTGCTAGCTATAACATATTATGATATGTGCGATGTAATGTGTATTAATTTGTTAAATACACATCCTTCTTTCCTATTATATTGTATTTGAATATCATTTATTGTTCTAACTTTTAAGAACTAAGATTATCTTACTTCGTTAGAAAATCATTTTGTTGCTACATATATATTTATATTCATGATATACCTCTTTCAGATTTTCTATATGATATCGATATATCAAACCTTGGGTGAAGTGAGGATGGAAGGTAAAGTGAGGAAAGTGAAGAGGTCAAGAATTGTACAAAAATTGGTGGTGAATGTTTCAATGGATATCATGATCTAAGGTGGTGATAGATGGATATTGGTGGCGATGGACGGCTGTAAAATGCTTCATAATATAAGACGTGTTTGAGAAATTGACCTTTAGTCATCACACGCAAGATATGTGCACACACAATTATTCTACTATTTTAAGCTACATTTGGGAAGATTGCCAAGTTTTTCAAGAAGATATCCGATGGATAGTTAAATGAGATACATTTGAGTATCTGAGGTTATATACATAAACTTTTTCTCTTTCATTTAGTTAAACTTTGTTTTTAGACATGTCCGATTCAATATATTTTCCCTTTGCTTTACATTTATATACCGTTAGTAGGGCTCCAATTGCACATTCTCAATTTTTGTTGAATTGAAGGGGTTATTCGAACCCCATAATATCAAGATTACGAGTTAAAAATGACATGAGGGCTAGCTTTGCTACCCACAATGCTACCGATTAATGAAGCTTGAATTTTTAAGGAGGAAATAAGGGGGACGAGAAGGGAAGTAGTCAAGCTGCGTAACTGAGGGGGGATAGATGATTGGAATGGATGGTTTAAGAGGAGAAACAATCAAAAGGGAGAGAAGGATATCAAACTCAAAAGTTAATGAAATTTGTATCGTTCATTCATGACCCTTTCATTATACACGATGATGGGTTTATGAAGAGAGTTAATACCAGGCATGCAGCCTCTCAATAAACACATTCTTTCACTAAGGACATTTCTAAGAATACATCTATTGGATTTACGTGACTAATAATAGGAATGGGTTGATCACCTTTTATTCACATGCGAGAGAGCAAGAGATACATGCATGGTTTCAGATTTCACAAAATTTCGGTAAAATTTTGTCGAAATTTCGATTTCGACAAGGAACCGAAATTTTGAGCGAAATGACGATATGAGGTCAGCTTCTGTTCATTTCTTCATAAATGGTGTCGATATGGGCGAAATTTTGACAAAATATCGTATCGACATCGTATCGATACGATATCCTGTTGGGAGAAAAACAGAGATTGATTATTCGAAGAAACCTTAGGCTCTCTTATATAGGGAGAGACCTTAAGGGTAAAGTACAAAGTAGTCCAGAGAAAAACAAAGAAAAATAACGAACATGTACATAACATAATAATATATATCTCTACACTCCCCCTCAAGGTGGAGCGTAGATGTCTATCATGCTCAGCTTGGATGAACATCTCTGAAAAGGTCCTCTGAGCAACGGCTTGGTGAATACATCTGCAGTCTGATCCCCTGAGCTCACGTGAGTTGTAGATATCAACCCCCTTTGGATCAAGTCTCTAGTGTAATGGCGTCAACCTCCATATGCTTGGTTCTTTCATTAAAACTGGATTGTTGGCAATGAATAAGGCTGCCTGATTGTCACACTGAAGCTGCATGGGTAGAGGTACAACAACATATAAATCCTCTAGTACTGACTGAACCGACATCATTTCCGTGTTGACTTGCGCCATGGCCCTATATTCGGATTCAACACTGGACCTTGCCACGACAGTTTGTTTCTTGCTCTTCCAAGAAACCAGAGAACTTCCAACAGACACTGCGAATCTTGAGGTTGATTTTCGATCCTTAGGGCATCCTACATAATCAGCATCTGCACATGCCGAGATAGACAAATCTGTGCCTTTTCGAAAACAATAGCCTTGAACCTGGAGAAGACTTCTGATACCTCAGTATCATGTGTATAGCATCCATATGAGCTTGTCTTGGTTGCTCCACAAATTGACTCACCCTGCTTACTGCAAAGGCAATATCAGGTCGAGTTATGGTAATGTAAAGGAGCTTACCCACCATTTCTCTATACCTCCTCTTATCCACTTCAGCAATATCATCATCATACAACTTCATGCTTGGATCCATAGGAATACTGGATGGTTTGCATTCAGTCATGCCTGTTTCAATCAAGAAATCTGTAATGTACTTCCGTTGGGTCATCACCAAACCCTGTGCATTCCTTGCAAATTCCAACCCCAGAAAATATCTTAGGGTTCCAAGGTCCTTTGTGACGAACTGACGGCCTAGGAATGCTTTCGCCCTTTCTATGCCCTGAATATCATCTCCTGTAACCAGAATATCATCAACATAGACCATGATAACAACCGTACCTGCCGATGACTTCTGAACAAACAATGAGTGATCTGCATTTGACCTCTTGAATCCCTGTTGTTCGATAAGAGTAGAGAGCTTCTGGAACCACACTTTTGGACTCTGTTTGAGGCCATAAATTGCCTTTTGAAATCTACACACCATATGCTTCTCCCCCTCAGCAGTAAACCCTGGTGGCTGCTGCATGTAGACTTGCTCCTGCAGATCTCCATACAAGAAGGCATTTTTGACATCCAATTGAGATATACTCCAATCACGGACCACAGCCACAGATAAGAGAATGCGAAGGGTAGAATGTCGAGCCAGTGGAGAGAAAGCGTCCATATAGTCCACGCCATAGGTTTGTGTAAAACCACGCGCGACCAAGCGTGCTTTGTATCGGTCTAGACTACCATCTGCATTATATTTAACTGTGAAGACCCACTTACAGCTCACAATAGATGCATCAGGAGGAGGAATAACCAAAGACCATGTGCCACGAGACCGCAATGCACACATCTCATCTTCCATAGCCAATCTCCAGCAATCAATCTTCATAGCATCCTGGTAGGTCCGTGGTATATCCACGGAAGACAATGCTGCAGCAAATCTCTGAAAGTCTCCAGTGTGACGGTGAAACGACACCTGTGAAGCAAAGGGATAGGAGGCACATATCCGCTTCTGCTTCCGGATGGCTATAGGAATGTCAAGATCATCTCCTGCTGTACTGGATGGTGTGGTGTCAACCTGCAATGAAGAGTCCTGCACATGTACTATATCTGACCCGTCAGTGCTAATGCCGTCTGAACATACCTGAGGCGTGATGGGTGGCTGGCGTGTAGCCTGAGTAGGACCTGACCGACGCGTATAGAATTTTGGTAGAGGTGGTATGGGAGGTTGTAGAGGAGGTGGTGGTGGTGGCGACAATGACTCAAGGGTAGAAATAGGAGGAGACTCAGGTGAACTCCAAGTAGGAGGTGGAGGTACATAGACATCATCATTGGTAGTGGATGGAACCAGTCTGTCACCTGCAGGAGAAAAATACATAACAAAATCAAAAAATGTGACATCAGCACTAACGAAGTTTTTTTTGTTTATGGGATCATAACACCGATAGCCCTTCTGAGTCCGAGAATAACCGACAAAGACAAACTTGACAGCTCTAGGAGAGTTTATCTAATCCAAGAGACAAAAGCTGAACAAAAGCCACAGTACCAAAGACACGTGGAGTTAGTGAGAATAATTCCTTGTCAGAAAAAATGATAGAGAGAGGTATTTTCTCACCAAGAACAGAAGATGGCATACGGTTGACCAGATAACACGCAGTAAGAACGGCATCTCCCCAGAAAGAAATAGGAGTACAACTCTGAATCAATAGGGTTCGAGTAATATCAAGGAGATGGCGATGCTTTCTTTCCGTCACTCCATTCTGCTGAGATGTGTACGTACAAGTGGTTTGGTGTATAATGCCCTTTGATGAAAGAAATTGGGAAAGGGACCGTGTGCAAAATTCTAGGGCATTATCAGTACGAACATATTTGACAGTAGAAGAGAAAACATTTTGCACTTCATTAATTAAATTTTTGATCACATCTCCTGCTTCAGATTTATTCTTTAAAAGAAAGACCCAAGATACACGAGAGAAATCATCCACTACCACTAGATAAAATCTGTGCCCCTGATGATCGGGTACACGACTTGGACCCCATATATCTATATGAAACAACTCGAATGGGGAGCTACTGCTTCGACTCTGACGACTAGGAAAGCTCGACCGATGATGCTTTCCTAACTGACATGCTTCACAGCGAAAGGACGAACTGGGAGAGATCTGGGGTAGAAGATGGCGCATTTTCTGGAGTGGGAGGTGACCAAAACGTAGATGCCAGATGTACGGAGAAACTGGTCCGGCGGAATGAGAGGAGACGCCAGCATAGGAATTCCGAACCAGCCGATATAGACCATTCTGCTCAGAGCCACAATCAATCACCCTGCCCGTTAGTATGTCCTGAAAAATAAGAGAAGACGGGTCAAATATAGCACGACAATGCAAATCCTTCGTAATCTGACTAATAGATAACAGATTCATCGAGAACTCAGGAGCATGTAGGACATTCTGTAGATGCATAGTAGAGGATAGGGAGACCTCCCCCTGTCCAACAAGGGGGGAATGAGTACCATCTGCGATCTGCACTGAGCGGCCGTGAGGAATGTCCCTGTAGGACTCAAGTCGGTCTCTATCTCGGCAGAGATGATGTGTGGCACCCGAATTTATTATCCAATCAGAAATATCATGAGACAGTGTAAATGCAGTAGATCTACCTGAGGTACTAGCAGCAATAGATGAACTGGCGGAGGCTGTAGCAGCAACATCTGAAGGTCCACCAAACGAATCACCAGGTGATTGTGTCTTAATATCGCGGAGACGTGCCACTAGTTCCTCAAAATGGTTATCTGCAGTAGATGCTAACTGGGGCTGAGAGTGTTTTGCAACACGTGCCGATGCTGGGAACCCATGCTTAGAATAGCATGCCTCCTCCGAGTGTCCTGTGCGGTGACAATAGGAACATGGCTGAGTAAAGCGACTACCCCTTCCCTAGGGTCTACGTCCACGTCTACGTCCACGACCTGAAGACGAGCCACCTCTCCCACGTGAAACTGCCATCGCCGATGGGGGTGGAGTAGAAGAAACTGTAATGCGACTGAGTCTTCTGTAAACATCCTCCACTGGAGGAATAACTGCATCAGCTAAGCTGAGAACGGGCGGCGTCATATTCAGGATCAAGGGCCGCAAGTAGGACGCCCACCTTGGTGGCATTCCGAAATGTCTTCTGCTGTTAAGGAGTCGCTGTGAGTGGGATAGTACTGTGTAACTTCTCAAACATCCCCCTCAGGGATGTGTATAAGGAGTGAAGAGGTCTACCGCTCTGCTTCATCGTGAATATGTCATGCTGAAGCTGTATCATCTTGGTCTCATTTCGCACCTGCGAATATGTAGCAGCTAAGATATCCCACATCGCCTTGGCAGTGGGCTGATGGAGGACGTCGTTGGCAATCTCCATCGTCAATGTACCTGACAACCAGACCTTTGCATAGGAGTCATCAGCCTCCTACGAGGCATACATCCATGTCTTCTCCGCGGGCTCATCCTCGGTAAGAATGTGCTTCTTACCATTCGACTTCATGAGGCTCATGAACTGCATCGTCCAGAGCTCATAGTTCGACCCGTCCATCTTGACTATTGGCGCAGGACCTTTGAACGCGCCTATGGACGACATATCAACCTTCGATTCCGACATATCGCCGCGAGAGAAGAACTAGGGTTTGTAGACAAAGTGACAAATGTATACACAGACTGCATAGGATTTGAGTGTGTATGTAGACTTACACACCCAAATCCATATATCTGGAGGAGACGGCTAGGGCACGCAGGGACAATGGACGGCCGGCGGGACTGGATGCTCCTCCCTGCACCAAGGGGGCCGACAGTAATAAGATGGCCGGCGGCGCAAGGAGAAGGTGGAGGGGCTCGGGGAGGTGGCGGTGCCCGGGGAGGCGATGGGACCCCGAGGAGGCGGTGGGGCCCGGGTTGGCGGAGAGAGGGACGGGCGGCGGGGAGAGATACAGGAGGCGGAGGCGCGCCCGAAGAGTCGGCGGTGTCGGCGGAAAAAAAACCTAAAGGGGAGAGGGCGGCGGGTGGGGTAGGGAGAGAGCCCTAGGGCTTGGGCTCTAATACCATGTTGGGAGAAAAACAGAGATTGATTATTCAAAGAAACCCTAGGCTCTCTTATATAGGGAGAGACCTTAAGGGTAAAGTACAAAGTAGTCCAGAGAAAAACAAAGAAAAATAACGAACAGGTGCATAACATAATAATATATCTCTACGTATCCGAAATCGATATTTAAACCCTTGGATACATGGCAAGAAGTGGGAATTGGTTGGTTGGACTTTAATAGCCAAGCCAAGTTATGGGAGTCACTTTACAATTATGGTTTCCGGCCTAACTTGGAGATGTTATACTAGTTGCCGTGATACAGGCACTTTGGCTTGCTTGTAAGGGAGCGATCTTCTGAATTGAGCGTTGTTATGTAGAGAATGTAATCCTCCACGCCAAAATTCTTCTCGAGTCTCGGCTTTTGTAAGGATTTTTTTATTTTCTATCAATTATTCCACCTTGGGGTGGACTCTTTTGCGTGCTACCCCTTTTTATTCAAAATACCTATTGGATTTATAATGTAAAAATAGCTAATGAAGATTAGATTGCATCAATATGACAAGTGCAATGGCATATCCAGCTTGAGCAATGCCCATAGTTGGGGGAGTGGGAGCTTATAGCACCGTTGGTATAGTCTTTGCTAGAATCACTGCGTGTATACACCTTGCAGCAATGGGTGAGAGGGTGACAATTGGTCGAAACCATGATGATAATGCATGTAGGTTGATACTTCGCCCCCACCGAGATGGGTAGAAAGGCATCGACGTCATGGTATGGGGGTTGCATTCAGTTCTCATACGGGGAGGTTGACACCACAATATTTGGGGGCATTGACATGCGCACCTAGTTGGGGTTATAGTTGGCATTCATATCATTCGTCCATGACCCTTTCATTACAGATGATGATGTTTTTTATAGAGAGCTAATACCATCTAAGAGGCATGCATCCTCTCAATAAACACATCTTTTCACTAGAGGGCATTTTTCAAGGATACATCTCTTGGATTTACATGGCTAGAAATAGGAATTGGTTGATCACGTTTTATTTGCATGTGAGAGAGCAAGAGGTACATGGCAGAAGCGGGAGTTGGTTGGTTGGATTTTAATATCCAAGCCAAGTTCTGGGAGTTGCTTTACATTTCTTATTTCCAGCCTAACTTGGATATGCTACTATTGGTTGCTTTGTTGGGTGCTTTGGCTTGCTCGTAAGGGAGCGATCTTCCGAGCTGAGCATGTTATGTAGGCAATGTAAGCCATCATGACACGACTCTACTTGTAAGGATTTTGCATTTTCTTTTAATTAATCCACTTTGGGGTGGACTCCTTTGCATGTTTCCTCCTTTTTTATTAGAAAAAATATACCTGATTTTCAAAATTCGGAAAAAATCTAATGAAGATTAGACTGCATAAATATGACAGTTGCTATGGCATGAGCTTAAGCAAGGCCCATAGTGGGTGGGGGGTGGGAGCTGATAGCACTGTAGGCATGGTTTTAAAAAACGCACCTCGAGGTGCCGAGGTGTAAGCCTCGAGGCGGTTTTCCAAGAAAACTGCCTCGAGGCTATAGCCTCAGTCTGGATATTTGAGGCGTAAGCCTCAGAGACCCGAGGCGGTATCGAGGCGGTCCCGAGGCGCCGCCTCAATCTGTTGTGCATTTTCTTAGGTAAATAAATTTAAAAACTATATAAAGTTGTACTTTTATAATAATATTAAAGTTAAAAAGCATATTTTAGTTGCAAACATACAAGTCACAATTGCAATATTGTTTTATAGTATCATCATATGTTATTCCCAAAACATAACATTTCATAAATATACAACTATACATTTATATTACAATCACTATTGCATCAAAGAAATCATGCTAATGTATAATGATTGTTTCTAATGAGTATGAACAAATTTAATGCCAACAATTGATATTCGATTGCTTATATCGCTACAATGAGTATAATATATGTTTAAGAAACTGTATATTTTTGTAAGAATATTAGAAATTCACATATTTACAATATTAATATTACTTAATCACAAATTAAAACTAGCATATTTGGTTAATACGGTATTCCTTGTACATCTATTAGATTTAAATTATTCAAATTTAGGATTTATGATCATATATTTTGTTAATATTTGAAGTTTACGGTTTTATGATAATATAATTATGCTTAATAATAATTTTGACATGTATTTTCTCTATAAATCGAGCCTTACGCCTCGACCGCCTCGAGGCTTACGCCTCGCCTCAATAACGGAAAACCGCCTCGATCCGCCTCACGTTTTTTAAAACCTTGACTGTAGGTATATACTTGCTAGGAGCATTTCTTGTAGGCGCCTTGCAATAATGGATGGGGGGAGGACAATTGGTCGAAACCATGATGGTCGTACATGCAGGTCAATACTTCACCCCACGGAGGTGCCTAGAAAGGCATTGACGTCATGGTGTGGGGGTTGCATCCACTTCACATGCAGAGAGGTTGGTGCCACAATATTTGGGGTCATGCACATTGTGTTGGAGCTGTTGCAGTTTAGTGGATATGATGTAGTGGACTGACGAGTAGAGCTACATCACGAGGCGGGCCTCATCTATGGCCCTGTAATGTAAGGTAACCACGTGCATTGCACCTGACATGGTGGTTGGTTTCGCGTGCGCGGGTTGACATGGTGGTTGGTTACAAGTGCTCGGGTGAAGATGACGACCGGAAGGCCTTGATAGTCAATACATAGAATCAAACATGGATTTTGGCTTTCTTGGTGCATCAATCTCCGTTGGTGGACACAACTCCTTCTGATTTGATGGTGACTGTGAATGGTTCATGATATTCTGGTCTTCTATTCATGATATTCCGTTCCTCTGTTTTCTTGCCTTTTTCTTCTTGAGTGCTCCTTCTGTTTCTTGTTCATCGAGACCTGATGGGCTTCTTGTACACATGGCTTCATTTAATTGTGGCATGCAAGGCCCTAAATGTCAGTTTCGATCGGTGACCAACCGAAACGGAATTTCGGTCGAAATTCGACTAAAATTTTGGTCATTCGGTCATTTTTTGTACTAGGGCCCCCATATTTAAGTCATTTCGACCATTTCTGTCGAATTTCGCTTTCAACAGGATATCGATATTCGACAGAAATTCGATCGAATTTCGCTGAAATTTGAGGTCATGGTGACATGCCTTAAGTGGTACTAAGTACTAAATATTATCAAAACATATTTTTTATATATATGAAAATGACCTCTAGTCCCTATATACCATGGTTGTCACTTTGAATGAAATTTGTTAAATATTTTCTTGCTCGAATGCCTTTAATGACTATTAAATTGTCCGAATGGTTTATGTGACATGCTCTGTTGGAGAAATTAATAATTGAACATTCATTAGTAGCATAGGAGTCTCGGTGGGGAAGCGCAAGTATGTGCATTGTGGGAGGATGGAAGATTGAGAAAAAAACTCCTGTCTTTTCACGACTCCAATATTTCTTTATATAGAGATGGATGAGATTTCAAAACATAATTAATTAAAATAAGTAAAACCGTGACATCCCTAACTTGACCCCTAAAAACTCAACGTAGGTAACTAAATCTATTTTTAGATGTTTCAATAAATTTCAATTGTTATTGTCTAGTAATTTAAATAATAGTGAAATTATGAATGGGGGGACTAAATCTCAAGTTTTTTTTTGAGGCTCAAAAAAGGGGGAGACACTCAACGGTGTTCGCTCCAAAATATTATAAAAGAAAGGAAGAAAAGAATATTACAAAGAAGGGGAAGAAAGAGAAAAAAGCAGAAGTACACCCGTCAGAGAAATCGAATAAACAACAGTACACCACCCCCCCAAAAAACAAAACCCGCAGCCTACACCACACACCAGTCATCCAGAAGGTGTGAACAATGGATAAGAACATTATCCCGGTAGAACCGTTGGCCGGAGAAAAGGGCCTCATTCCTTCCCAGCCAAATGCACCACAGCCTTGCAATCGGGGCCAAGATGTCCCTCCTAGCCCTGTTCCTGTTGCACCATAATTTCTCGCAAAAAGCAGACAGGTCATCCGATCTCGCCCAATCCAGATCGTCCCAGATCCCTCGGACCATGTGGCAGCCGAAGAATAAGTGATCAATAGTTTCCACCTCCGAGTCACAAAGGATACAATTAGAATCGATGTTAACCAAGAATCTAGTACAATGATCACGCGTCAACAACCTCCGCCTGCGAAGAAGCCAAAGGAAGAAGCCAATGCGCTCAGGAAGCCTCAGACTCCAAAAGAACCAACAATCGCGCACAAGGAGATCGGCCAACGCCCGATACGCCTTTCGCGTGGAAAAAGTGCCGTCCTTCCAAGTCCAGTGGTCCATGCCCTCATTCGGCCGATCTGAGTCGCAGATGGCGTCCATAAGAGAAACAAAATCATCAAGTCGCTGGTCCGAGAAATTCGCAAGAAAACGCGGACACCAGCAACCATCCAACCAGCAAGCTGCAACCGAAGCATCTTTGTCAGCTGCTAATGCAAACAAACGTGGAAAGCGCTCCATCAAAGAACCTCTTCCCGACCAATCGTTAATCCAAAATTTAAAAGAATCCCCCTTCCCCAGCACCGGCCTAAAGAGCGAAGCATTCCTAGCAAAGGCATCCAGACGTTACGCCAAAACGGAGAATGACGACCGATCTCGCCCCCCCGCACCATCCCCAACCTCGCTTCACCCAGGAACTCCCTGAGAACAGTAATGAAGAAGTTATCACCCTGATCCCAAATTTTACTCACCCATTTGAGTAATAGGGCATCATGAACAACCTCCAGCCTCCGCACACCCAGGCCACCATCCCGCTTGGCCTTAGTAACCTCTTCCCAGGCTACAAGATGCAATCCCCTACCCCCTACCCCTTCCTTCCCCACAAGAAACGACGCATACAACGCTCAAGTCGCAAACGAATCCCCACCGGCATGCGACGAATAGAGAGGAAGTAAATCGGAATATAGGAAAGCATCGCCTTGAGAAGAACAAGACGACCCTCTCTAGAAAGCAGCGCAGCGCGCCAACCAGCAAGGCGCGATTCCACTTGCTCAACAATCAAGCACCAATCCCGAAGCCTGACCCGGCCCACCACCAAAGGCATGCCAAGATAATCTATAGGAAGCTCACCTGGAGGAGACCCCAACAACCCGCCGCATTCCGCCTCCTCCTCCTATGACATCCTGAAGGGGATCACCTTGGATTTAGTGCTATTAATCAACAACCCCGATAATTCGCTGAATAAGTCAAGAGTGATCGCCATACCGGAGACCTCAGTAGGGCCACCCTCAATGAAGCAAATAGTATCATCCGCGAATTGGATTAAGGGCACGCGCATGACACCCTTGGAAAACCCGATGGTCAGCCCAGCCTCGATGACACGGTCCACCATACGCGCCAGGACATCCGAAGCCAACACAAAGAGGAGGGGAGCGAGGGGACACCCCTGGCGCACCCCCCTTCTCGGCTGGAAGAAGCCCCTGACCGCCCTCCCATTGATCATCACAGAGAGGGATATGGTGGTCACACACCAACGCATCCACGCAATCCAGACCTCAGGGAATCCCCGCCTTCTCAAAACAGACCACAAAAACCGCCACTCTAGGCAGTCGTACGCCTTCGCAAAGTTGATCTTCCAAAGAACCCCCTTCTTGTGATCGCTCTTCCAATCAGCGACCAGCTCAAATGCCACCGCGATGCAATCCGAAATCTGCCTGCTCCTAATGAAAGTAGCCTGGGCCGGAGAGAGAAGAGAGTCCAGAACACGAGCAAGCCGACTGGCTAGGACTTTAGCAATGATTAGATAAATTCCATTAGAGATGGAGATAGGATGGCAGTCCTCGATACGTTGCGCCACCGTGGATTTAGGGATCAACACAATGTTGGCCCTATTAATCCTATCAAACCCAGAGTTCCCAATGCAAAATTCGGACACCACCTCCAAAACATCATTGGCCACCACCTCCCAAAAATCACGATAAAATGCCACCGAAAAACCTTAAGTTAAATCTAAAGTTAAAATCTAAAGCAGGTGACATTTAGAATTTTCTCAATTCAAAATCTAACACAAACAAGTATATTATATTTTATCATATGTTTAATTAAATGTGAAGTGCACAGACATTGAGGTTATGCTCTTTGGTTTGTGTTAAAATATTGTTGAGAAGCATACCAGGTATGCGAATCGATACAGCCTCAGCTTATTATGGTTTACAAGTTTATCGATACATCATCAGAATATCAGGGTGTACAAGTTAATCGGTACAGCATCAGCATATCAGGGTTTAAAAATCGATACATGCTCAGTATGATAAAGATATAAATTCTCATTTGGGGGTGGGCTTAAGAGACTCAAGACCACACCTTTGCTGACAGAGCGTTCGACATATTTCTGCAATGATGTCGTGAGGATGAACCATATGATGTCTTGTTACATATCTTTTCATACGGATGAGCACACAACAAGTTACCGTTTTGTGCTGCTTTCCACCATGTGCAGGAGCTTTGCCCATTACTGGTTCATGGCCTCAAATTTCAGCGAAATTCGGTCGAATTTCTGTCGAATATCGGTATCCAGTCGAAATCGAAATTCGACCGAAATGACAAAAAATATGGGGGTCCTAGTACAAAAAATGACCGAAATGATCGAAATTTCGATCGAAATTCCATCGAGATTCTCTTTTGGTCGGTATCGAAATGGTGACCGAAACCGACATTTAAGGCCTTGTACTGGTTTGTGTTGGTCATTGATAAGCTCAGGATCCAATCAATGCATTGGGGACATGTCTTGGAATGAATGGAGCATTGGCTTGATGGGTGGTTTTCTAGGGTGTTGCCAGGGGAGTGGGGTCAAGGTATGCATACCGGTGGAGGAGGGAAGTTTTGGGCTTATGGACTTGAGAAAATGGAACAATGCACTCCTTCCCGAGTGGGTTTGGAGATTACTTAAGAATTGGGATGGCTTCTTGGAGAATATGGGTTTTTACTTGCTGTGTTCAGACTCTGGAATTGTCAAAGTGTGCACGGCTTCCACCTTGGCCCTCTTTGTTCATGAAAGCTGTGCTGAACGTGTCCCCCTCATCACTCTTATTTATATGAGACCTTCGGTGTGGATGGGTGGTTCGGTTAGACCGGAGATGCTCTAGAAATTGATGGATATTGCATCAGTGCCTCCTGTCCCCTTTGTAATGCTGAGGACGAAACTATTGACCACTTTTTCTTCGGCTGCCAGATGGTATCGGGGATCTGGGACGACTTGCCTTGGGCGAGAGCGGACAACCTCTCTGCTCTATGCGAGCTTCTTTGGACCAACAGGAACAGGGATAGGCGGGATCTATTGGCTCCCGTTGCGCGACTGTGGTGCATATGGCTTGGCAGGAACGAAGTTATCTTCTCCGGTCAGCGGTTCTATCGGGAAAACATTCTTATTCTGTGCGCTCGCTTTATTCGTGACTGGTGTATTCCGTAGGGATTTGGGCCTTATTGTTGCGGGCCGGTGTCTTCTATAGCCTCGGGATTTTGTTGTTTTTGCTTGTGGCTTCTCTGTTCATTTCTCCCTCCTAGACTTTGTATCTTTTCTTATTTTCTTTTATACATTTCTGGGGCGAACACCAACGAGTGTCTCCCCCTTTCTTGAGCCTCAAAAAAAAAAGAAAGCTGTGCTGAACGTGACCCCCTCATGACTCTTATTTATATGAGACCTTCGGTGTGGATGGGTGGTTCGGTTAGACAGGAGATGCTCTGGAAATTGATGGATATTGCATCAGATTTTCGGGCTTTAGCGGTGAACTATTGTTTTTCAATGGGCTGGGCTTCTATCTTTGCTCCCCCGATGTTAGAATTCACCAATGTGCTCTCGCTCCTTGATGAGACCAGAATGACATTTGGTATCCGTGATTTCTAGGAGGGGGATGGTATCACGCTTTTTTTAACTGCTGCTTATAAGAAAATTTTCTTTTAAGATGGTAACTGGACCGGGTTATTCTATGGGATTGTAGTCACATATGCAAATATTGGTCCCGTACAAAGTTAAGATTCTTTTGTGGATGATCAGAAAGGATCGAATTATGACCAAGGTGTACAAAAGGAGGTGGGTTCTGATGGTTGTTGCCACTTGTTCTTTAAATAGGAATGGCAAGGAAATATGTCAGTCATATGTTATTTGATTCTTTTGCAAGAGATGTCTGTGAAGACTTGTGTTTTTGCTCTGGCGGGGCATCACTTCAGTCTGTTATCCGCTGTTCCTTTAGGGAGACTTGAGAAACGGACTTATGGCATGTATGCTTGAAAATCTAAGCGGTTCCGACTGTTTGATTTGTTATGGGGGATTTGGTTTTAGAGAAACGAGGTTTCTTTATGATACAAGACCTTATGTTGATAAAGTGATCCAATCCGTGCCTCTCACTAGAGCAGTTAAGAGGTGTAGCTGTAATTCTTTTTAATAGAAAATCGAAATAGCAATTTTATATCTTCTCATCTAAGAAGTTACAAAGTCACAATTTTGATGACAACGATGCAGATTGTGCAACTGGATTTTTGCGATCTCTGTAAAACCACTAATTTCAACAGCAAGTTGTACTTGCCAAATATCAAAACCAAACTTTCTTATTGTTAAGATGCACTTGAATTACGTTTCATTTCCCAACTATTGTGTCCAGGTGTCATCTCTGTTTTATGGTTATATATTTAATGGATTATTGGTTGAGTGCATGAGTTGATATAAAACACCTACAGGGCAAACTTTGAAAGGGCCTGTCACTTGTAAGTACCATCATATTAAAATGTTTGGTGGCTACCCTTCCTTTTAATTCATACAAGTGGACAATGTTTTTCGAAATGAAAAAGGGCTTCCATATGTGTGTGTCCAAAAATTTCACCATTTATCACCTTGATAACATGATTACATGCCGGTTATAGGCGGTAAATGAGATTACATTACCCAATTTTCAGCAAGCATTTTAGCATGTGCCACTATATTCTCACCATACATTTTGTCTCCTTTGAATATAACACCATTCCTGGCAATCCTAATTGCCCAAAGAACCGCCAATCATCCAGAACGATCATTTTCAGTGCCCCCCCAATCTTCCTTAATGGATTCCTAGAAGCTCTCCATAATGTCACACCGAATTTGCTGATCCCCAAAGAGCAACCAAGCCTCCTCAGAGCTCCTGCACCCGAAGAATAAGCGATCCGCATCTTCCACCCTCGTTTGGCACCACTAACATGATGGGTTGACGTTCGCGAAGAATCTCACTACCTGGTTCCCCGTCAACAGTCTATCTCTTTTGCACTGTCAGAAAAATATTCACACATATCGACACTATCCACCCTCAAAGTCTTCTACGTTTCGCCTCATTGCCATCCGAAACATCATTATGGGTCCCTTTTAATACCTTGTATGCTTTCTCAACAGAGAAACAACTATCCTGCCAACACGAGCAATCTCTTCACTCAGAAAGCCTTGTCACATTTTCCAAGGTCGCAAGCAGCATCACCAGTTCCTTCACTCGTTGGTCCGAAAGGCCAGAACGAAATGAAGGGAAAAAACCGTGGCCATCTCGCACCTTTGCCACGAGAGCACCTCGGTTCGTAGTAAGGGCCATCAACCGGGGAATACGCTCACCCAATACACCACCCTCGAACCAGTCATCTAACCAGAATCAAAAGCTCGACCTATCTCCCAATATCAGCTCCAAGGACATGTGAATCTCCTGTGCCAGACCACAGACCCCTCTCCAGAAGAATGATGACGCCAAGCCCGTATACTCAGTGTTGGGAAAAGTGGTTCCCACCCCGTAGTCCTTAGGGAGAAAGGCGCAAACCAAGCTATCGCAATCTTCCCCCAAATACAGGCGACCCTCTTATAAAGAAGAGACTTGTTCATTTCTTCAAGACTTCTAACACCAAGACCCTCGTACTCCTTTGCACTGGCGATCGATTTCCAGTCAACAAGGGCCATACCATCGGACTTCTCTGAAGTGGCCCAAAAGAACCTATCCTTGGCACATTCAAGCCGCTTCTTCATCCCAATTGGAAGCAGCTTCGAGGAGAGAGAAAATCAGTATGGCAGAGAGGACCGACTTCAGTAGTATCGGCCTTCTAACCCTAGAGAGACAAGCAGGCTTCCAACCTGCTAGTCTCTGCTCCACCTTCTCTATCACAAGACCCTAATCCTCTTGCCTAATCTTATCAGCCACCAAAGGAACACTAAGATACCTAACAAGCAGTTGGCATCGAGATGATCGCAACCATCCTTCACAAATCACAACCTCCTTCTTCGACATCTCAGAAGGGTCGAATTCCTATTTCGCAAATCTCAACCCTGACACCGTCTTGAACAAATCAAGAATCGAAGAAACGCCTTGGCAACTCACAAGGTCCCCTTCCACAAATAAGATCGCGTCGTCTGCATATTGGAGGACAAGAATAGAAATCTCCTCCTTCGAGTATCCTCAGAAAAAATCACCTGTAACTGCATGATCCACTATGATCGTCAGTGCGTCCGAAGGGAGCATGAAGAACAACAGAGCAAGAGGACATTCCTGCCGAACACCTCGGTATCGCGGGAAAAAACAATCCTTCGGTTGCCCGTTCACCAACACCGCACAAGACGTAGTAGTGACACGCCTCTTCATCCTAGCTATCCATCTAGGAGGTAAACTACGCATGTGCATAGAGGCCCAAATGAGGTGCCAAGCATGGAAGGACATATCGATATTGGTATCGATATCGGTACCATGTCGATACCGATATATCGCCGATATATCGACGATATATCGATGCCATATCGCCGACATCGGGATTCAGCTTGCCTTATTTGTGTGTCAATACCCGATATCGGACATATCGGCGATATATCGGTGACCGGTCGATACCGATATATCGCCGATATATCGGGATACGACCTTCCATGGTGCCAAGCCACGTAGTCGTAAGCCTTGGAGAAATCCAGCTTCCAAAGAACGCCTTTAGTCTTGCACCTGCGCCAATCCGCCACAATCTTGATGCCATCACCACACTATCCAACAACTCTCTACCCGGGAGAAAGGCACTCTATGGCACACTCTATGGCGGGTAGTGAATCTTGTTCAACACCTTCTTCAGACAAATTGCAAGTGACTTAATCACGATCATGCAAACCACATTTGAGAGGGCAATGTGCATGGAGTCTTCAACTCTGGAGGCACCATCCTTTTTAGGGAGTACGAAGATGAAAGAGTGGTTAAGTCTCTCAAATTCCCTGTTCTCATCCTTGATATCCTCCGCCACTGCCATCGGCTCCTCAACAATGAGATCCCAAAATTCTCAATAAAAGAACATTGGGAACCCGTCCGGACAGGGTGCTCATCTGGATTCAGAGAAAATAATGCATCACTGACCTCCATGCTCAAAGATCTCGTCACTGCTATCGCATCTCCATTCGAAATGGGGTTCACCACAAGTCCCAGCCACTTAGATCCGCAATGAGGGGCCCTCCTGCTCATGGACTTGAAATAGCCCGTGACAACCCTCGTGATTTCACCCTTACCATGTATTTCCCCCCCTCGACCTCAATCGAGTGAATGGGGTTGCGTCTTCTTTTGCCACATTATGGAAAAACCTGTTATTTGCATTACCATCCTTCAGCCATTTCATTCTCGATCTTGCCTTCATTCGTCCTGCCTCATTATGTCCTCCTCCTCAAGAACTTTCTGCACTACACGACGATTGAGGATCTCCTCTTCATCCATATCCCTGACATCGTTTAGCAAGTCCAATCTTGTTCTCTCTTCCTGAGCCCGCGCCCTTCTGAGGCCTTGCTCAACTCTAGAAGCCTTCTTAAGCACCTGCTTGTTGTGCCACATAGCTGTCAACTTGGCCACAAAGACCCCGTTGTCGACTCCGCTGGCACCTTACTTCTCCTGAATGAATTCAAGGTTGCAGAAATCGGTAGTCGGTACTCAGTTGGTGGGGTCACTGACTAATGATTAATCGAGAGTCGAGCGACTAATCGGATTTAGTCGGCCATTAGTCGTTTTTGATTTTTTTTATTATTTTAAATATATAAATCATTTTTTATACGTATATTCTTATATATTTGCATAGATTTGTACACTTTCTATACTATAATATTGAAACAAAAGTAGTTGACTTTAAATATAACACTAAGTATACTAGAATAAGTTTGCTTTTTTAAAAAAAGCAAAACATATTAAAAATTAAGAAGTTTTATGTAAAAGTCGACCGTCTAGGCCGATTAGTCGGCCGACTTTTACAACAGTGAATGAAGTTACAAGATCCTTGAAGCCTTCCTTCAACATCCATCTTCTCTCAAACCTGAAGTAGGACGAGGCTCCCCTGCTAGAGCACATGTCCCGACAGAGGGGCGCGTGGTCAGATCTCGCCCTAGGAAGCGACGTGACTGTCACCATATTGAACTTTTCCAGTGCTTCAATCGACACCAGGAACCTATCAATGCTGGATATGGAAGTCGAGCTCCTCCAAGTATACTTGCAGTTTATTGCATCGACCATCTCTATTTATAGATCAACACCCACCTCCGTGAAATGGGCTTGGCCAGGGTCACACGCTCCCCTCCCACCGGGTTTGTCGTCCTTAAAAAGCATGACACTGAAATCACCGCCAACCACCCAAGCCACATCACAAAACTCTCGCTGATGGGCCTTAGCTCATCCCAAGGGGTATCGTTCTGTGAGCCACTCGAGACGCCATACATCGAAGAGATAACACAGAGCGAACGATTAGCCTTACTGCGCAGGAGCATCGTGATTAAGTATACCAACTTAACATCCTCTACCAGGTCAATCAAGCTCCCGTTCCACACAATCACAAGTCCCCCTGCACTACCCTCAACCAGAATCGCACGAAACTCTGTGAGGCGAGGACCTGAGACAGAATCCCATCTCACATTGTTCCACGAATCATCCTTGGTCTCTTGCAGGCAACCCACGTCAATTCACCACTCTAACATGGCACTGATTGCCAATCTCTTGTTTGGTTGACCCATGCCCCAGATGTTCCACAAGAGCAATCTCATTGGGAACCCGTAGGGAAGGACCCCGCAAGTAGAACTCCAATCCGTTGCTCGATTGGTAGATCAAAGACATTTCCAGACTCATTTCCAGCCACATATGCATGCTCCACCACAGAGTGAGGCCTCAAGCCTTCCGAAGGAGCTACCACGACATTGTCGTCCTCCACCACGACCGATATCATACTATCTTATGCTATCAGAACCCTGACAACGATCTCCGTATCACACACATGCGCGAGCACCTTTTCTCTCAAGCACCTTTTCTCTCACAATATCCAACCTTCGCATCTCCCACTTCGATGCATCAACACACCGCCTTTTCCTGGAGAAGCTTCGGAACTGCTGCTTCCCACCCCTTACTGCATCCTGTTTGCTCTGAGACCCTTGAAATCTCCTCTCAGTTTTAAGTCGTTCAACCCCACCGCTTACCTTGCTATGCTTTGCAACCAACGTCATCGACGTCGTCGTGGATGCGTCGCCTTGCAAGAGTCCTCGGCCAAAGCGGCAATGAGTTGCACCAAGTCCTCCGGTAATAGGTCCCACTTGCAGCCCATGACGAGAAGTCGAAGTCTCTGCTGCAACAATCCCCACTTTACTGTTCATCACCACCTTGCAATCCTTTCTTTGGTGACTGGGAGCACCGCAACGGAAACACAAGGGTTGCAGAGCGGGGCAAGTTTTCGATAGACGGTCAAGCGCACTGCAGCGGAAACACCACTGAGTCATCCCCGCATCCCTTTCACCGTTGATCTCGACACAGGGTGCTAGCATGCGGCCCGAGAGTCCTCAGTATGCAGACCTCCAACTGCTCCCGCAAACCCACTCCTCACACTCTCATACACCCCCTTCCTCTCACTCACCTTGGTGTTGGTGGACCTCGGACTCCCCGGGGGACTCTGGAGCCACAACCCTCGAGTCCCGCTCTCCCCCCTCCGCTCGCACTCTCATGCTTCCAAAAACAGACCTAGAGTAGATCCCTTTTTCTAATTGAACAATGTTTGTGGGAACTGTCTACGACACATACCATGTGAAACATATGATGGTTCTATTTATGATGACTGAACTGCATTATTTTCTATGCGCACATTCATGCACTGAAAACCGATATTTCATAGTCATAGTTGTTCATTTTGCATATGCGGGACTGTTAGATGCATGGTAGTTGTAACGTTGTCGGAGTTAGAAACCCACTCCTCTGCATATGTAGTATTTTGTAATAACTGAACTAGATTGTCGGCTTAGTTGATTATGTGTTTTGAAGATGTCGATCTAAATAATCGCTGTGTTTATTTTTTTATTTTGAAAGTCGAAATTGTGACTGGTTGGAAGTAACCCTCCAAAATTTATTGCCTATTCATATAATGCTTACTTATATTGTCTATTATACATTATAATTTTTCTTCTTGCCCATTTTACAGACAAATTTGATTAAAGAAAGTATTAGGATGGGTCACAATGATTTTGGTGACTTTTATTATGCACATGGGTTACTTGGAGATGCCTTTAAGAACTATGTTCGAACTCGGGATTATTGCACTACTTCGAAGCATATTATACAGATGTGCTTGAATGTTATATTGGTCGGCATTGAGCTGGGTCAATTTATGCATGTTTCCAACTATGTCAGCAAAGCAGAACAAACTCCAGACTCCTTGGACCCTATTACTGTTTCAAAGCTAAAATGTGCTGCAGGATTGGCTTTTCTGGAGTCAAAAAAGTACAAGCATGCTGCTCGAAAGGTTTGTTTTTGACTACCAAAAATACATCAAGTTTTTTTGTTAACGTGATTCCATTGAAACTACTATTTTAAGCGCGATTCATGTACCACCCCCCACCACTTTACATGGGAACATTGATTAGAATGTCAATATGGATGAGAAGTCATTCAGAATTTTATAAAATTTTATACAGTTGATTTTTTCTTTAGAGGTCTATTTGGGAAATTATGATTATATGGCATATTAAATGTCTCCTGAGAGTGCCGTTTGGCAACTATTTCATGTTTCATTAGAATCAGTGCAATTGATATGATATCAAATAAGTTTGGGCACACATTTATATGGTGTAGGCCCTTTTTTCTTTAAAAAATGATGTCAAATAATTTGACTCTGATGGAGATTCATAGAGTGATTAATACCGATGAGCAACGCCAGTGGGCTTTAGCTCTGTCATTTTAAAATGATATCAAATAATTTGACTGTGATGGAGATTCATAGAGTGATTAATACCGATGAGCAATGCCAATGGGCTTTAGCTCTTTGGCATCGATGTTGCCAAAGATTGGAGAGTGTTCTTTTTTTTATATATTTTTAATTAGGAGACCTAAGATATGAAGGGCCTGCTTACATGTACATTTGCATTAAGCTGTTTGTAACTACTTTGCAGCTTTGCACACTTTAATGACACGCATTCTTAACTGCAAGAATTGCCTAAATATGTCGGTACTGACTAGAGGGTTTGCGGTTCAAAAACAGTTGTTTGACCGACACAACTCTGCTAAACCAGAACATCAACATCAAACTGTGAGTCAGGATTGCTCCAACAGATGGAAACATATTTCCCGCGCTCTCAAGATTGCTCCAACAGATCGGTTAGTCGGCGCTACTCTCATCTTTTCGCTCCTGCTCTCGGGGATGGTAACTCCTTCAAGTTCTGGCTGGACAATTGGGCTGGTGTTGCCCCTCTTGGTGTTTCTTTCCCGGGCCTTTGTGCATTGGCGCGTTATGCTCGTGCTTCTGTGGCCTCCTCTTGGTCGGGGGATGGGTAGTTCCCATCTTTTGTGAGCCACTTCTCTGACCAACGCATGGCCTTAAATTTCGCCGAAATTCGGCCGAATTTCGGTCGAATTTCGGTTTCGGTAGGTGACCGAAATTCGGCCGAAATGGCTATATCGGTCGAAATTTGGGGGGGTCTAGTTCAAAAAGCCACCGAAATGACCAAAATTTCGGTCGAATTTCGACCGAAATTCGGCCGAAATTTCGTTTTGGTCCCTCACCGAAACGAAACCGAAATCCGACTTTTAAGGCCTTGGACCAACGTTTTGATGAGTTTCTTGTTCTCCTGGACCTGCTTAAGGATTCGCCCAGGCCATCGAGTGGTCGGGATCACTGGGTTTGGCGTGATGGCCTCTTTTCAACGAGGCGGGCGTTCAGGGCTATCTCGCTGCAACCGATGTCGCAACAGGACCTCATTTGCAGGGATCTCAGCCTTCTGTGGAAACTGAAGCTTCCAGAGCGAGTTGCGTTCTTTCTTTGGCTTTTCCGCCGAGGGAGGATCTTAACTCGTGACCGGTGCACCAGGCTTTTCGCTGATTTGGCTTCGACGGACTGTGTGCTCTGCGGCGGCGAGGTAGAATCCTTAGAACACCTTTTCTTCTTGTGCCCCGCCACTACTGCCATCTGGATGGAGGCCCGCATATCTTGGATCAACACCTCGAGTTCTGTTGGCTTATGGGACTCTCTGAGGACAAACAAAGACAGGGCGCGCGGCGAATTTGTAGGTCTTTTTGCGTGCATTTGGGTGATTTGGCTGGGGCGTAATGCTACGATCTTTAGGAGACAAAGGTTTTACAAGGAGAATGTTCTGGCCCATGCAACTCTGCTTTCTCGTGACTGGTCGTTGATGTAGTTCGCTTCTTTTGCTTGTGTTGGGATCTCCTAGATCCCCTTCTTCTTTTCATCCTTCCTTTTGTCCCGCTGTACCTCTCTCTCTGTTGTTCTACGCTTTCTTAATAAATTTTTTGGGGCGAGCACCGTGCCGTGCCTCCCCCGAACTCTTGGATTTCAAAAAAAAATAAAAACAGATGGAAACATGAGTTGAAGGTGGCCAACCACAACCCATAGTTTCGCTTCACAAACAGACTGGCCTTTAATTGGTTGTGGGTAACTTTTTTGATGAAAGGGGTAGTACGGAGGTTCATCATGTTTTTCCATTGTAGTAGCTGGGGATCGTAATGGGACTCTCCCTTCCTCATCATTGCATACTTGCATGTGATGTTGGGTCTGATGTACCCTTACCATACCATGGTGAATGCCTTTAGATATCAGTAATTAGGAACATCTGCATATCTTTTCATCGAGTCATTTCTTATCATGGCGATTCCAGGGTTTTTACCTTTTAGTGGTATTTTATTTGTACTTCCCACGTCCAGGGTTATTGTAATTTTTGCCTCAAAAAGGATTCTTGTAATTTTCCATCCCAAGACATTATTACATTCTTATAATCATCTAAATAGTTTCTGATCAAGTGAACATATATTTACTTTAAAATTTCATTATTTTTAATGCACTATTTTTTAATGCGCTAATGCATTCGACCATGGTATTAAAAGGCTAGCCTCGAGGCGGTCGATGCGGAACGAGGTGGGACTTTTTAGCCTCGAGGCGTACGCCTCAGATGGAATGGATGAGGCGTACGCCTCAGATGGAATGGATGAGGCGTACGCCTCAGAAGGTCGAGGCGGTCCGAGGCGGTGAGGCGGTCGAGGCGGGGCGAGGCAGTCTGTGAGGCGTTTTCTGGAATTTAAAGCATTTTTTAAGGATTTAAATTGTCTTATTGGTAGTTTTGGATGCTTATAAATGTATAGTTGTCTAGGATATATATTTACAAGATGAATGCTTGAAATTTTAAGTTTGTTCATATTCATATTAAGCATTAAACTTGCCTGATTTTTCCAAGAAATTCTTAATCTTACACTTTTAAATACACAATCAATAAAGTTTAAAGAAAAGCTAGTGTTAAGTGAGGTGACATAATGAGAAATGTAATATACCAACTAGAAAAAAAGATTAAATTCAAGGCATGTCAATGTTGTCATATTTTATATATTAGTCATGTAACAAATACATCTAATCATAATTTTTTATGCACCACAATATTTTTTAGTGAAAAATATGTTGTCTTTGATATTTTAATGACAATTATAGCTAATGATTCTATTTTTGATCGGGTAGAAATTTAGTAAATAGGTTTATGGAATTTACGTATCCTTTCTTTCACGTTCTTATCTTCATAATTTCATCATATATTACAATGTTATATATTATATGTATGTCAATTAAGATAATTTCATCATAAATATATTTATTATACTTTTTGTAAGTATTTTTCTATACAAACTGAGGCTTACGCCTCGACCGCCTCGAGGCTACGCCTCGCCTCGCCTCCAGGGAAAACGCCTCGTTCCGCCTTTCGTTTTTTAAAACCTTGCATGCGACATATGATGATTGGCTGAAATGAAGTATGTTTACATTATTTTATTACGAGTTAAATTATATATTTGAGTGCTTCTATGTTCAAGACATTTCCTTTAATTTCTATGTTGATTTTTTTCAGGCGGTCTAGAAATGAGATGCAATTCTTGATTTGTGGTTGTTAGATCTTGTTGAGATATTAGTTATCTTTCTTATTGTTTTCATTTCATCTATTTCTCTTGTCTTGTAATTTACCCAACATGTTCCTCTCCTATTTAAGAGAAACCTAGGATCTCTCACTAATGCAATTCATTCTTTTCCTTTTACATGATATCAGAGCGACGGTCCTAGGCCAGAGTTCCCATATCCGACCAAACCCTAACCCTAGCCCCTTGGCCACCTCTACCCCCTTACAGGCTGCCACCCCTAGGCTACCGCGTCACCCAGCCGTCACCCATCTTGGCCGTCGCTCGGGCTCCTTTTTCGTGCCTTCACGCTTCTCCGTGCTCCTCTCCGGTTCGGACTGTAATCTGAAACGATCTGATTTTGATCGGAAAACGTGATAAAAGACCTATAAATCGCGTTTTCCTGCCCTAGCGCGCAGTGGAGGTTGACGTGATGGTTGGACGAGTCTACACGTACAACCAATCCTCGGTATGAGCGTGTAGAATCGTTCATATCGGTCTACTCTCCAGTTGAGTTCCCTTGTTCAGCCTCTTTATCATCATGTCAGAAAATAAGGGTGATATATTTTCTTCGTCTGGTGCATTCAAGGGCCCGCCTCCTGTCGAAAAATTGGATGAGACCAACTATGAGTTGTGGCTCATGCAGTTTCTCACTCTCACGCAATGCAACAAAAAGGAGCACATACTGACAGATCAAGAGCCATCAGATAAGACCGGGGAAAATGCTTCTTGGAAGCAACATGACGTGTATGTGTGTGTTTAGCTATGAGATCCTCACCACGGAGATAGCCAATGATATTTTTAATTATCCCACCGTCAAGGCGATGCGGGACATTTTGATTTCCATCTATGCTCAAGCGAAGAATGCGGCCAAGATTCTTCGACAGCTGTTCGATATCTACAAGGCTAAGCATAATGACCACCCTCTTCATGTGTACTATTCACTCCGTGGCATGTTCGAGAAGCTTCATAGCTATATGCCTATTACGATATCTCTAGAGCAACAGGAGGCATATATGAACTCCGTGATGGTTGGAGTTTTAATGGCCGGCCTTGATACAGAGTATGATGCAGCGCGTACTCAGCTTCTCACTGGAGCTACCATACCTCCCATGGATTAGACCTATAGCCCCCTCAATCGGATTATCATGCCTTCTATTGCCATTCTTCCACCCTCTTCAACAATGACCGCTTCTCGTGATCGACGAGGGACGATCCAATCCAGAGGACGCACCCCTCGTGGTAGAGACAATGGACGTAAGCATGACCCTTGCACCTACTGTCATCGATCGGGACATGCAGAGGATACATGCTACCAGAATCATGGATATCCCGCTTCTGATCGCGTGGTAGAACATATTGAGCCTTTAGATACACTTGCTTCCCATGTCGATTCTCGCCTGGATGATATTGTCTCCCTCATTCGAGAGATCATGACTCCTGTTGCATGAACCACCTCTACAGATACTGCAGTCGCAACCAGAGCTTATTTGAGCTTCTCATGTATCACTTATGCTTTTACTGGCAGCACTGGTGCATATATGACATAGTGGATTATGGACTCTGGTGATTCCCACCATCTGTGTGGAGACAAAGCGCAACTGAGATCCTACAAGGCCATTCCACATGGTAGATGGATTGTCATTGATAATGGCAATCACTTACCTATTACATGGTAGGGGGATGCATTTGACGTCGTCCGTCCGTCTTCAGAATGTTTTATATGCTCCTGACATTCAGATGAATTTACTTTCATTAGTCAGATTACTAGGGATCGGCATTGTCGTGCCATTTTTGACCCTTCGTCTCTTGTGTTTCAGGGTAACTTACGGGTATGCTGATTGGATGTGGTCGTGTGCAGTGGGGACTCTACAGACTGGTCCAACCTCCTCATGCTGGTGTTTCTACTATGCCTATTGGACTAGTCTCATCGTATATGTGGCACCTTCGTTTTGAGCACCTTTGCAGATGCTATGTCATGTTCTCGTCAGATTTCCATGAGATCCTCCTTTCCATCCCGTCAGAGTCGGAGCCGTTCTCAGTTGTTTGAGCTCCTTCATTTAGATATTTTGGGTCCGAGTCATGTTCCTGATCACATGGGACACCGTTTCGAATTAATTGTTGTCGATGATATTTCTAGACTTTTCTAGGTCTTTTTATTGAAAAATAAGTCTTTGTGATCAAATTTTTTTATTAATGAGATAAAGAATATTTTTCTGCCAATGTCAAATACCTTCGTTCTGATAATGCCTTAGAGTTCTGTACCTTACGGCTTTCTGACTTTCTTAGATCTCTTGGCATTGTTCACCAGACTTCATGTGCTTATACTTCCCAACAGAACGGTGTTGCCGAGCGCAAACACTGTCACTTACTTGATGTAACCAGAACCTTGTTGATACAGAGTCGTGGTCCTCACGCTTACTGGGGTGATACTTTCCTCACTGCATGCTATCTGGTGAATCGCATGCCCTCGTCTGTGTTGGGAGAGAAGATTCCTTTCTCGAACTGCAAGACTCGAGGAGAGTTCATGCTTGATGGATTATATTTTCAACGTAGAGCCGCTGTGAACAAAAAAATACATCATTTCTTGCCAGCTCGTAGGTAGCTGACTGGTTTCTTATCAGAAGTTACACATGGAGTTCTTGACAAGGAAGGGACCTTTTGAAGGTTGATTATGTTGTGGTGAAATAAGATGGTTACAAGACTCGCAAGCAGCGAATAGGTATCGAGATCCAGCTTGCGCATCTACTTGGGAGGATCTTTGGCATTTTTTTTTCAAACGTGCAGTGTTTGGGAAGAAACATGCATTGCTTTGTTGGATTTCCCTGTGAAGATCAGATCACTGTTTGATGCACATGAACCTGCCCTGCATACTGCTTTCAAACGTTAAAGCCAAATTGATTTAATGTTTACAAGCAAATCACAAATTACTAGAAAATAATGCAAGGATTCACAAAGACACAAGCATTCCATAGGGTAAAAGAAACCACAACCTAAATCTGTTAACCTAGTATTCCTGGATCGACCACATTGATCCATTATCTACTTAGTGAACTTTTTTTCATGGATAATTCAACCTTTTACAAAACCTATAAGTGAAGTTAAAAGTTATACAAATTTATGGCCCTAAAAAGAAACGTGGAATGTGATTAAGGATAAAAATGTCGATCATGCTGAGAAGTTCTCAAGAATTGGTATTACGTGGTGGGCATAAAGATGCGTTCGAGTGATTCCTTGAGAAAAGAGACTTGTAGGATTATTTTTATTGTTTGTATTTCTTTTCAATATCTTCACTATTCTCTCCTCATAAAGGACATATATGATACATCTTTATCTGGGAAGACTGGATATTTTGACATCAACATTGGTTTACATTAAGGTTCTTTGGGTCCATTTCTTTTTACTTTGATTATGGACGAGTTGACAAGTCACATTTAGGATGAGTTACCTTGGTGTATGTTATTTGCTGATGATATTGTGTTAATTGACGAGACTAGAGATGGAGTAAATGAGAAGCTTGAGGTACGGAGACATGAGTTGGAGACTAAAGAATTTCGTATAAGTAGGGCTAAGACGGAATATATGGAGTGCACCTTTGATGGAAGCAATGGTGAAGGAATCAAGGTGAAGATTGGTGACGATAACATTCAGAAGAGAGATTCCTTTAGATATTTGGGATCTATTCTGCAACATGATGGGGAAATTGATGGAGATGTTACTAATAGAATAAATGCAGTCTGGCTAAAGTGGAGAGGAACCTCTGATGTTCTCTGTGATAAGAGAATTCCTTTAAAAATTAAAGGAAAGTTTTACAAAGCAGCCGTGATACCTGTTATGCTTTATGGATCTGAATGTTGGCCACTTGGCCTGTGAACCATAGACATGTGCAGAGAATGAATGTAGCAGAAATGAAAATGCTAAAGTGGATGTGTGGACACACACACACACACACGTAAAGATCGGATTCGGAATGATGCAATCAGAAAGAAAGTTGGTGTAGCTCCGATCGAGGATGAGATGCGAGAAAACCGCTTAAGATGGTTTGGACATTTGCAAAGAAGACCAACCGATGCACCAGTTAGGAGATGCGAGTGTTGGGATGTTGAGCCGGCTAAGAGAGGGCGAGGATGACCCAAGAAGTGTTGGAAAGAGAGCATACGAAGGGATCTTAGTTTTGTGGATATAAGCTTGGGATTGACCCAAGATAGATCTGAATGGAGGCGAAGAATCCATGCAGCCGATCCTACTTAATTGTGGGAAAAGGCTTTGTTGTTGTTGTTATCTTCACTATTCTCAAAGTCACCCATGCATGAAGTTTGGCAAGCAATCACGATGCGTTGTTCATAGCTATGTCATGGTTAACTGTTATACATATTGCTGCTTACGCTGGAGAGATCGAGCCATGACAATTTGCTGGATGGGCTTGGATTTTAGGTGCAATCTTGCCATCCGTGCCATTTCCTACTCATGCTTTTTGTTTTATCTGCTATAGATTATGGTGGACATATTTTAGGAGGGAGACATTTCCATTTGAAGGGAGTTGGAAGGAATAGAAATCATCATTAGAGGAAAGAGTATACTCTCCTTATGTTTGCAAAATCAATGCCCATAATCTGGCACATAGGAGGAAGCATAAGTTGGAGAGCATTCGTTTCTGATTACAAGAGAAGAATTGCTGTTTATTTAGGGCCAAAGATTGGTGGATTGTAATTGGCCAAATCTGCAAAAAAAATACTGAAAAATGTTTACTGAACTAGAGACATACGGGCGAAGAAGATAACTGTCAATAGACAGTTTCTGCTACAAGTTCTCCTAGAACTTGGTAAATGGATTAGTCATACATGTCACAGTGATATGCAGAGTAAAATAAATAATTTGTAGGTGTTTTTTACTCAGATATGATGGAAAGGACTTCTGAAAATCTGTCACAAGAATTAGATATTCATATTTTAAAATAGAGGATAAATTTGTCACATCTTTTCCTTTTTCTTTTACTTGTATACCACCAAGAAGGGCATAATTTATATATTTTTAAGTTTCATGAAACAAAGGGGTTACCCAAACCCTAAATATCGAGCTTATGAGTAAAAAAAGCACCCATGCATGCTTATAAATGTATAGAGAAAATCCAACGTTCATATGGGTGGAAGAAGGAAGGAGCTAACAACTAGACTTATCAAAAGCAAACATTCTTTAGTGTTTATGTGATTGATCAACTAAGCCAATTTCATCTATGAAAAGAGTCAATGTAATAAATCGGATTAGTAAGTTTCGTTAATAAATTGAGGATTATGACTGGCTTACAAATATTCGTTGCGGGCTAATTTTAAAAGGTCATTGATCATAAAACACAATTTGATTGATTCGAAGGATTCTGTTTAGAGAGGTTCGAGAACAACACTCAAGTTTGGTTAATCATTTTGTCACATTTAAACCATCAAACAGGGGCAAAGTGATAAACATACAAGTATGGATGGAGAACGATAGCAGTGGGGAAAGGCTTGGTGATGGAAGGTGAGATGAGGGTGGTTCTTGGAAGGGGAGAATAAACTGGAGGTTGAGAGAGAGAGAGAGATTGCCCGTATAGAGGGTCCCATGACAAATGCAAGGGGGAAGGAGCAACGACAAGGAAAAGAGCTAATGAGGGTCTCGTCATCGGAGGAGGGGGAGGCTCCCGATGAGGTTGGATGGGGTAATGATGCGTGGTGACATCCCATGCGATGCAAGTGCGACCATCGCTAGAGCTTATGATGAAATGAGTGGTATTTCAATGCGGAGTGTGAGTCACTCTGCGAAGGATTGTAGTAAAGGAATCCATATGTTGTTAGTGGTTGACGGGTCATCACACGATTGCTTGCGCGGTGCACACGATTTGGCAACATTAGGATTGCCATTATGTTGTCCCCATAGTGGGGAAGCTGATGTTCCTCTGTAACATGTCTGGCATATTGATTGATGAAAGCATTATGGGTGACCTTGCGACGACCTTGGATTTGTATAGTGGTGAGGTGAAGCGTTTTTACGTCGAAAACTAGGTTTTAATGGAGGAGACAACCATATGTGCACGTTGATTGTCGGAGGAAGGGATGCATGCCTAGACGGGGGCATCTGTTGCACGAAAGGCTTTGATGATAAAGTGGCGATGTGGCGATGCTGATTATTTCGGATGGGGTTCGTCAATTGATGCTTAAATTTTGCTTCGAGCGGAGGTGATGCGACTGCAATGTCATGGCTTTCTCACCGTGAATGAGTGTTATCCTAGGTTATCAAGGTGGTGGTGAAGGTTGCAGAAGTTGGTACTCTGTGCTCGGTCGACCATGTCAATGACTATGGATCAATCATCAGTTAGGTGACTAATCAGAATTGGTCAGGATTTAGTCGGTTTTGGATTTTTAATTATTTTAAAAAAAATAATAAATTCTTATACATATCCTGTCATATTTTTTATACATAAACTCTCATGTATTTACATATTTATACTGTAAACGGTCGACATGTATTTGATAATATTTTACATATATGAAATTAGGCGCATTTAATTTGAAATTGCAACGAGGCACATTTCTGGACTGTAGGATAACACTATAGACTATCAAGCAGATGAACAAATGTAGGAAATTGAAGGGAAAGAGGAATTACGGAAAATCATAACCATAGCATAATTAAATGTAGAAATTGCTGCATAGCGCATGTAAATGCAGCATAGAACATAGAAAAGCCTAAATTATTCGGGAAACAACCCTAACCGAAAATTCTAGCCGGAGGGGAGAGAAGCCTCTTGGCGGGCTTTTATTGCTAGGCGACCGGCATAGGGAAGGTGGTGACCGGCAATCGGGCATGTGGTTTTTTAGGGGGGGGGGGTTCGCGTGAGGGACAAACTCAGGAGGAGGCTCATTGTTCGATAGTGAGCCCTCACTTGAAGGAATATGGTCATTCGGGGAATCATGTTAGTTCTCGGGTTGGTTAACGAACCTTAATGCCAAAATCGTTTGACTACTCGGCTGACTAGACTGACTAGTCATCCTGATCGACTATCGGATGGTTGTCCCTAGTAAAGTCGAGAACATGACCGATTCGACTAATCAGACTGACTAGTCAAGTCTAGTCGATCGATTTTTACAATCTTAGTGGTGGTAATGGTTAAAGATGATCTTTGTTTGAGGAAGTCGCGTTGCTTGGTGGCGGAGCTTTAGGGTCCATCGTCATTGTTGGAGTATGCAACAGAGGGGTAATTGGATCTCTCCAAGATCGAATTACCCCCACTCATGTTTAGTCCTACACTTGTATTTGTGGGACTCGATTTATTTATGGGGCTACCCCCTGTATTAATTGAGAATTTCTAATAGAAAATCCGACCCTTTGAGACCTTCTCTCGTGATTTCATCCTGCTCCTTAGGGAGTAGGGTTCCACGTAAACTATGAGCATTCCATGTTTTCATATATTTTTATTTTGTTCTTGTTCTGACTACACATCTGCATTTATATTTCAACATGGTATCGAAGCAAGTCGATTTTGGGAATTAGTGTTGAGATTCAGTTTTTATATTGATTTATGCAATCTCAAAAGTTTGTCATCAAGCCAAGTTCATGTTAGGTTTCTTTATGTGAAACCCTAGAAGAAGGCACACGATCTCTGCGCACAATGACCTTTGGTAGCTTCCAATTTCCAGGTCGCATCTCCAACCTCACGACGACATCTCTTCTCTGATGTTTCTTTCCAAATGCCAACCTCAGGCCACAAATCAGGCCCTCGTCTAGGTGCAATCTCCGTTCAGCACAAATTCCAGCCCCTATCAAGTCCTCGAGAGCACCATTAGGCGCGACTCTTTCCTCCCCAATTGGAATCTACTTCGAGCATCTCCTCTCCATGCGGCCCTACTGCCCAACAACCCTTACGCGGGCCGATCTCCTCCCCTGTAGACAAAGCTCCAGCCCAAGATGCACTTCGTCGGTCAAACTCCTGCTTGGGCCGTTTCCAGATTGACCCGATCGCCCGACAATAACACAACTCTTTATCCAAGCAACACCTCCCCTTTGCACACCTCACGACGATGAGAGCATGGTGTCCCAAATTGAACTAGAGACAATCACCTACCTTCAACATCTCTCTAGGCACACCTAGAGGTGCATCCCTTTAACATCTCGAGTAAGATCTCTAAGACCTCTAGGCGGCTCTGCCTCCTCTGACATCCCATCTCCAGCATCTTCCGCATCGAGAACAGACAGAAATTTGCCCCGTGCAAACGTCACTACTCTCTCTGCTAGGAGCAATTCTAGTAGGGTTCTCGTCATCCCCAATTGAGGTGGTGCTATTGAGGGTATTGCAGAACCCTTAATCACAGAAGTTTGGGTTCCCTTGTGGGAACCCTTAGGCGCATGATACCTTTTCCTAATTTGGTCTTGGGCCTTGAAAGAGGGTTGTTGCTATATTTCTGTATCGTTCACTTGGGCCTTCTTTAAGAAAGATAGAGAGAGAGAGAGAATGGAGAAGGGGAGATAAGAGTCTTTTATGCATTACTGGATGTAAAATAAAAAGACTGATTAAAAAAAAGGATAATCGAGAAAAAAATGATGAACAGCTTGAAAAAAAGGAGTGAATTTTTGAAAAAAAAACTATCTTACAAAAAGAAGCCATACAAAAAAAAGAGTCAGGAAAAAGGAAAATGGCTAAAAAAGAGAAAAGTTGATTTGCTCAAAAAAGGAAGCACACAAAAAAAGTAATAAAAATGCATGTCATTCATTGTGGAAGAAAACTTGATCATACACATTCTTGATGATATCAAGTGTGGGAGAAAGGGGGAGTGGGATCGGGCATACTCTTCTTCTTGAGATGTATCTACATGACTTTTACCGTCCGTCCACGACGGGAAGACCGACACTCCATGCTATTACTGCTATCAATGGTCTTCACCGAGCATCGACTACTTCGTCAGGACGTCTCTATCCCATACTACTGCTCCATCTTGGACTTTCTTCCATTACACCGACTCTACTCCAGGGTTGACCTGGTTGTCACAACGACTACTGTATGCACGATTGATGTTCTTTCCAGGAGTCCTATCTTTACTAACTCATCCTTGAGTAAGGTCTTCTACCTACAACAATTACTACAAATGGGGTGTCTCCATCCCTATCTAAGCGAGGTATCTTTATCCATGTCTCTCTCAAATGTATCGAGTGAAGATGTGTCGCATATTTTTCTTTTGTTTCAAGGTGCAACTTTCTCGGCTCTAACTTGAGGGGGAGTGTGGAATATGTAATAGTGGGGTAACTGGATGGCTGGATCTCTCCAAGATCCAATTACCCTCACTCATGTTTAGTCCCATATCTAGTATTTGTGGGAGTCGATCTGTCTATGGGGCTATATATGGAGCCCCTCACTCGTTGTACTAATTGAGGAACTCTAATAGAAGATCTGACCCTTTGAGGTCTTCTCCCGTGGTTTTATCCCGCTCCTTAGGGAGTAGGGTTCCATGTAAAATTCAAGCTTTTCGTGTTTTCCGATTTCTTTATTTCTTGTTCTGATCACACTTCCACATTTATATTTTAACAATCATTATGCCATTGTGCATGATTTTCAAGTTGTGCTATATAAACCTACCTATTTAGGTAAGGCATCGCCATTGCCACCTTTTGATGCTGAGATTGAGGGACAGATAAATGACTGACCTTGAAAGACGAGGCAAGCTGTTGTTTCGAATCCTTAGTTATATGGAGATTTATGAAGTGTGCACATTTATGGTGAAGGACACACACCACTTTTTATGTCTAGGCCAATTAAGATCTGTCAATACTATGCCTTTCATATTAGGACCGACGGGTTGATTGAGAATGGGCAAATCCTCCCATACAACTTTTGTGAGCCCAACTACGAGGAGCCATAGTTGCTATATGCATGCGACCGGGCTTATGTTCTGCGCGAGCCTTATAAGATGGGGTCTATCGAAGGCCTTGGATCTGCTGCAGCTTTGAGATTGGTGCTGCTTCCTACGGTGGATCTTGTAGATGATGATGACGATGATCGTTGGAACAGCTGTAGAATCTCCCTTTAAAAAGTGAGACCCAACGCAATGACTTCATGATAAAGTTCCATTGTTCAGACCCTCATATTACGACCATACTCACAAGTTTTGCTGCAGGTGTTGTGTGATTGGGCATTTGATTGAAGAACACCTTGGTGGTGGAAAGAAAACTTGAATGCATGAAACAACACATGTAGCTCAAATTTGGTTTCTAGTTTATGGAAAAAAGAAGGGTATGTAAATAGATGGAGAAGAATCAACAAAGGACCGAACAGCATGATGTACCTTGTTGTCTACTATAGAGAGGAACACAATGGTTGGAAGGCAACACAAGACATTTCTGTTTTTGTTGGGACTGCCGTTGGTGTGCAGCAAGTGGCTGGTAGCAGCAATGTTGTAGGTTTCACTTCTGGGCAAATGATTAGACGGGGCATGGTATGCTTGTTTTTTTTCTATCTCTTCTTGCTTTGGCGTCTGATGTGAATTGCACTAATGGGTGACCAGGGAAGATGATGGTTGGAAACATCAATTCGCTCTGTTTTGTCGAATCAATGATTTGTGGATTTGTTGTTTCTTTTAAAGGTCTTGTCGAATATTGGGGTAGTCGAACACAACTGACCATTGGACATGGGTGCATGGATATTTTACAGTGCAAATGGTGTACATGGTCTTTTACTCGGTGTTGAGATATTTGTATCTCATTATCTTTATTTTATAGTTTCTTATTTCTTCTTTCTACTGTCTACTATATGTAATTTTCCTGTAGAGCTTTTCTCCGATATAAGAGATCTCTAGGGCTATGATGAGACTACTTTTCATTTCATTCCTTTCCACGCTCGGCGACGTCTTTGATGGAGTTGCTTCATATCATACATGCATTTCTGGCGGTGGGAGGTCAACTACATATCTGAGGATGGGTCAATTGTTGATTGGTGAATGTAGAGCTAGGTTTTCCCCGACCACTGATGGTATTTCCAACGGTGCTTTGACAGTGCAGGAGGACGTTGAGCATCTCTACTTTGGCTGCTCTGTTTTAAAGGATGTTCGTTCCATCCACAATGCACTTTGTTTCGGTGGCAACCCTGGACTGGTTGCGTTTTGGGAGGCCATTGACAGGTTGAGACACATGAGTGGTCCTACCAAATTTTGTGTTGCGCCTATTCTCCGGTCCTTGTAGCTTGCTCGGAATTATGGGGAAGATGGATTCTACATGGAGAATGTTCTTGAACATGCCAAAATCCTCCCTGTATCTTGGTCTTTGTAGTTAATGGATTGATTTTCTGAATATATTGAAGTTTTTGGGTGGACGCCTCCTCGACATTGCACCCTTTTTCCTTTCAAAAAAGTAATGTCCCATCAGTTTACCAAATTAAAGCCAAGAAATGTGTAGTTGGCTTCTCCATGTCGATGATGAATGAAGAAAAAGATGAGGAAGATCACGAAGAATTAAGAATGTCTTCCCTATGAAATTTTTGATGATTTTTGGTTAGGAGAATGAGAAGATTAGAGAGAAAAAAGATACACTGATGGTTGATTGGGAGAAAGAAAAAAGAATTAAACATGAAAGCTGGAGGAACATGAAGATCTTTCTAGAAGACTAAAGAGGAGCATGAATATTTCTCTAGAAGATGGAGATAACGAGATAGAAGTACTGCAATACTCATGCGGAATGATCTTGGTTTATAGCATGTTAAGGCTGGCACTTTATACAATTTTCTATTTCCTTCAGGACCGTTTTGGCCGTCGCATACTTTTATTCTTTTTTCAAGGCACACCTTACCTTAGTTAAACTATTCTTGATGCAACGCCATGTTGGCCACCTACTCTTGTAAAGACAAAGTGCCTCTTTTATTTGCATTTTCATGTACACATCTTTTATGTCAATGAAAGCGGTTACGCTAGCGGCACAACATTGGGTTTATGAGTAAAATAGGTCAACTTTACAAACTGCACAGAACCCCCCTTACTTTTATACAAGTTTTCCTTCTAAGAATCTGTGGAGAAATCGTAATCCTACGGAGTATCACTTGCTTTTTTAATTGTCAAGATTTTGGCACTTATGGGACTATCCCTCATTCACCAAGGATCAATGTGGCAAACCTTAATAGATGTAAAAGTAGAATGATCCGTACATTTCTTTAGATCATCCCTGAGTTCACAACAATGCCAAGGTTTTGCAAAATCACAAAAGGACCCATTTATGGAAAATTTCGTAAAAAATGTTATGTGATCAGCAAAAGGAAACCATGAGACTTCATGTACAATTCCCTTTATTTTAAAATAAGACCGCATTCAAGAGCCTTATGTTTCTGAAATTTGGCAGGAGCTCGAAAACTTTGCCTTGCAGCAATAGTAATCAACAACACAGTTTATTTTATTATCCAAATGTCCTATAATATGTTGTTTTAAATGGCGTTAGTTAGGTTAGTTTATTAGGGATTTTTCAATTATTTAGGGTTCTAATGAAAGCTGTTAGTGTATTTTGTTTTGTTTTTAATAAGTAGCATGTGGTCTAGATAGTATCAAATGCGTAAAAAGGGCTATTTTTTTACTCGAAAATCTATAATAAGATTTTCACCTACATTCATTTCATTACCTCTTCTTCCCATTGGAATCACAATTTTTTTCTGTTCTCAACCCTTTTTGAAGCTGCAAACTACTCCTTTCTATTTCATTCTTTTCATCTCAAAACATTGTTGTGATAGTCTCCTGATTGACCGACTAGTCGATCTGACTACTTTTTTCGTGGGGTGATCAAATAGAATAACTCGGACCGACTAGTTGGTCAAATAATATAATAATATATTATATTTTTTTGGTTTTTTTGTAATTTCCTTTACTGTAAAATGAAAGTTACTTATATGTGAATAGTTTGATTGTAATTTAAGTAGTACTTTTATTTTGTTAATTAATGACCATACATGCATAAATATATAAGAAAATGGAGCACCTAATAACACATCTTCACAGATCAAGAACTAGGAGATCACCCCAGCCCTAATTTTCTATTTAAAATAATTTAAGAAGACCTAGCTGAATCTTTCCGACCAGTCACCCGCTTACCATGCATTCTTTATTCCGTGGATCCTTTCGACTGATTTTTACCGACTTTTGCAAAATTGTTCAAATTGAACTAGCCAAGCCCCATGCTTCCTCTTTGTTCTGATTGCTGTCTCCTCATGTCTCTTTTGTTGCACTCATCACCTTTGAATGCCACTTTCTGTAAATCCAATTTCTGCAGTTCTGCCTCACAGGCTCACAGCCACCCTGTATGCATCTCCCCTATATTGTTTTAGCCATCGCTTAGATGTTCTGTTGAGTCTGACTAAGCTTTTTTATTCAGAAATGTTCGTTTTTATCTACTATTAGTGGTGGTAGGTTTCCTTCAAATCTATCAAAAGTCATTACCCTTATGACTCAAAAAATACCAGGACCCATGAAACCAATCGCATAAATTTAATAATCAAGGTTTGCTATTGTTAAACTAGTTTTATGTCCATCAACAGATTAGCTTTTGTCCATTCCTGTTATTTTTGTGAGGGATTTTGTTTCTGTTTTGGGCACAAAATAAGTATATATAATATTGTAGACAATTCATTTAAACTTGTTAGAGATTTCCAATGATTTTACATGAGAATATATAACCCACATTCTTTTGCCCCTGAAAGTCTGAAACTGGACCTGTAATCTTTTCTTCTACTTCTGTCTCTACCTTGTATGTATTTGGAGATCCCCTTCAATCGCTCATTTTTGAAAAAAACATTATTTTGCATGGCTCATGGGACATATTTCAAAACCATATCCTGGCAAAGATTTGAGTTACACTCTTCATTCATGTGGAATGCTCTGGTCGAAAATGTGCCCAGATACACTTTCTAAATGTTGTCATTTGCAGTTCTAGAGATATCACAATGCTGATTTGGGGTGTATTCAAATAAGTTCTAGTTTTAGACAGGGGATTCTTAGCAATCTGTTAAAAAGCATGTTAACATGAGAGAAGCTCCAAACTGTTTTGCATTTATGTGTGGAATAATGAGTGGAATAATTGTATTGATTTCATTTGGCATTCTATCTGTCATATCATTTTGTGGCACAGATGCATGCGAAGTATACATCATGTCTTTGGCTTATCTAATTTCTATCATTCCACATGCCCCATTATCGATAAAATATGCTGATCCTACGCAATTAATTGATTTGGGGACATTGCTATTTTAGGTGATTGCTGTAGATTGTGTTGTAATGTAGTCTGCATCTTTACTTATATTTATACATCAATGCGATGTTTTAATTCAATTGAAATATATCTTTCTGGTTGCAGTTCTTGGAAACAGGTCCGGAATTGGGTACCAGCTACAATGAAGTGATTGCCCCACAAGATGTTGCAACATATGGTGGCCTCTGTGCACTTGCTTGCTTTGAGAGGGCTGAACTGAAGGCACATATATTTTTGTCATTCAAATATTTGAAATGCTATTCAGTTTATCCGCTCCTATGTCTTCTTATTTTTTCAGAATGTTAATTTGATCTAGATTTTCCTTTTTTGGCAGAGTAAAGTTATTGATAATATCAACTTCCGTAATTTCCTAGAGCTGGTACCAGAAGTTAGAGAGCTAATTCACACTTTTTATTCTAGGTATAATACACTATTTTTTCCTTGTTTTTTGTTTTTCTATGTATGCTTGTTCATTCATTTAGATTTCTTTTTTATTGTTTTCGGTTTCATGAACTTTAGCCGAGCCTAAAAGCCACCTTTTGCTTAATATGTACTCAGATAAAAACCATCAAATGGCTCATTTTTCTTTTAGATTTCTGTAGTATTAAGATGAGCTGTGCATGGTTGTGCTCATTTGGGCTTTTTGTTGCTCTTGAAATGCATATTGCTCACTGGGTCATCCTTGAGCTTATGGATGTGTCTTATAGTGGCTTTATTTCGTAGTTCGTACATTTTGTGGTCCAAGGTGAGGTACTCATGGTTTGGACTTGGATATCAAATTGTTGTGGAGGCTATCTGATAAAAGCATAGGAGATGGCACTCCGGATGGCTTTCGTGGGCGTAATTTATCTATTAGAGGTTTAGGCTTGCAACTGGTAGTTCCACCAAGTGAAGTGGTCTGAGGGCTTGCTGATTGAGTTGGTAGCTTTGTGTGTGTGATGTGTAGTGGGGGTGTGGGGTGTGGTCGAAGATAATTGTGATGATGCATGGTCACCCTAAAGGTGTATTGGGCTTGTGTGTTCTTGGTTCTTGTAAGACTTGCCGGTCTACCTTCTTTATGCCCCACTGCCATTTCCTTGTTTAATGCCCTGCATCACTTTTCATGGTTTAAATAGAGATGCTTGTCTAATGAATGTACTTTTCGGGACAGAACGATTATGGAAATAGTCACACCGACTATTTGGGAGTGGGGGGTGGGGGGTAATCTCTTTATTTGGTCATATAGTCTGCCCGGCCGATTAATCTAACCGTCAGTCTGATGCTCATCTGACAAATGCTAGAAATTGTTTTTTACTTTAATTTTTATTAGTTCAGGTCTAAAAAATTGATTAGAAGTACAATATCCAATACTTGGTCGATAATTACTTCTTACTTAATAATCTTGTATTGTAGAAATTAAATTCTATATAAATATATAAGAATGAATGTACTGAAATTAGTTTTTATATTAAACTAATAAATATCATGTAACCGAATATTTCTTGGAATTTTTGCACTTATGCCTCTCTTAGCTTTTGCAATATCGTTAGGCCCTCCTTTTTTGGAATATCAATTATATCCCTACCTTCTTGCACCGTTATAACTTGCGTCCTTCTGTTAATTTGGTCCTCAATGAGTTGTACTAAACCGTCTTTATTCAAACCATCAGTCTGATGGTCATCTGACTAATGCTAGAAATTGTTTTTTACTATATTTTTTTAGTTCAGGTCTAAAAAATTGATTAGAAGTACAATATTCAATACTTGGTCGATAATTACTTCTTACTTAATAATGTTGTGTAGTCAAGGTTTTAAATCTCGATTTCGATTTCGTTTCGAGATGTTGAAAAAATGAAACAATTTCGAGATTTCATCGAAATTTCGACGAAATTTCGCCAATTTCGACCAAAATCGCCCTAGATTTGTGAAGGAAGAGTATCTATCGATATTTTGATTTCGGTTTTGGTAGTGTGTCGAAACCGAAATTTTGTCGAAATTTCGTGAAATTCGAAACACTGTGCAGTAGAAATTAAAATCTATATAAATATGTAAGAATGTATGTACTGAAATAGCATGTAACCGAATATTTCTTGGATTTTTTTTCATTTATGCCTCTCTTTACTTTTGCAGTATCTGCTAGGCCCTCCTTTTTTTAGAATATCAGTTGTATCCCTACCTTCTTGTACTGTTATCACTTGCATCCTTCCAAGGCCCTAAATGTCGGTTTCGGTCACCATTTCGGTATCGACCAAAACAGAATTTCGGTGGAATTTCGACCAGAATTTCGGTCATTTTTTGTACTAGGACCCCCATATTTCAGTCATTTCGGTCATTCGATCGAATTTCGATTTCGACTGTATATCGATATTCGACAGAAATTCGACCGAATTTCGCTGAAATTTGAGGCCATGCATCCTTCTATTAAGTTGATCCTTAATGCGTTGTACTAAACCGTGTTTATTCAAACCATGGTTCGAAAAAACGCGCCTCGAGGCGCACGAGGCGTACGCCTCGAGGCGAGGCGGTCAGAAATCGCCTCTGAACGACCGCCTCGACAGGGTCCTAAGAGGCGGTCGCCTCAGTTGGTCGAGGCGGTCGAGGCGGTCGAGGCGGTCGAGGCGAAGGCGAGGCGCTCACCGAGGCGTTTTCTTTTTCAAATTATTTTTTTTATATTAATTCAATTATCCTATTAGCAATTTCAGATGTTTATAAAGATGTAGTTGTTTAGGATATAATATATAAGATGAATGCTTAAATTTGGCCGCTTTCATGTTCATATTTACTATTAAACATATTCAATCATGTCAAGAAACTCTTAAATTATGCCCTTAAATATTCGAATCCACAAGTATCATAGAAAAAATTACTCGTAAAATTATTTTTAAGGAGTTTTCAAACAATGAGCTATTGTTGGGGTATGGTATGGCAGGAAGGGGAGCATACGACAGTTCTTCAACTTAGGTTAGATGGTTAGAATTTAGGGGAATATCAACAGATTTAATCTATGATTGGATGGAAAATTAGTAAAAAGACATATACACTTGTATATCTTTTCTTTCAGTGTTCCTATCTTTGTAATTGCATCATATATTATAGTAATTTATATCATATGTTAGTTAGAATATATATATAATTTCATTAGTATATATTTTGTTGTAGTTTTTATAGGTTATCTACTTGTAAACTGAGGCTTACGCCTCGACCGCCTCGAGGCTACGCCTCGCCTCGATTCCAGGGAAACCGCCTCGTTCCGTTTTTAGTTTTTTCAAACCTTGATTCAAACTAAGATGTAGTTAAGAGGGGCATAACTGCCAAATACTACCCCTTGTCCCCATCCCATCCTCCTCCACCTGTAATTTCCTCCTCTCCCCCAACCTCTCTGCTCCTGACTGGAGGATGACCTTTGATGGTGCACTATGGTTCTGGCAAAAGGTGACTGTGATGATTATGCGGATTGTTGGTACCCGTCAGGTCTTACGGTGAGAATAAAATGGTGCTATTGCATTCTCCAGGAGCACAGACATCGAACCTCTGTACAGGTGGCACGAGATTGGAGGTCCTCTGGTCAACGATATTACTTTAATTCGAAGACTTTGTCACTAGAGTCCTACGATGAAATGGAATGTAGTTCAAGCCCTTTATTCTCGGCTAAGATAGAGACATAGAAGCAGATGGATGAACTCGGTGGAGTGCAATCGGAGGAGCTCCGATTGATGAAAGGTTCTAGATAGATAGATAGATAGATCAAAAGCGGGTAAATTCGAAGATGGACGGTATTGATGGGGTTTCTTATCAAGAGAGAAAAAGTTCTTTTGGGGAGAGGGTGTGCTTGTTATAGCGGGCATGCTTCTCGAAGAGTTCATTGGTGAATCTATTCACTATGCCCATTGCCTTGGATCTTGCTTCGATCAACGCACACAACCACGAACTTGAGCATAGAAGGTTCATAGAGGTTGTTAGTTGCGGTGGTTGGGGTCGATCGAAATGGCGACTATGGTGCGAGCATCGGAGGCTCAGGATGCTTTGATGTTGGAGGAGCAGGAATTGGTGCCTCTGAATCTCACTAGTAGGGAGGTAGGGGATGGGGGTGGATCTATATAGGAGGAATAAGAAGGTTAAGAAGAA
Source organism: Ottelia alismoides (assembly GCA_037367405.1). Taxonomy (NCBI): domain Eukaryota; kingdom Viridiplantae; phylum Streptophyta; class Magnoliopsida; order Alismatales; family Hydrocharitaceae; genus Ottelia; species Ottelia alismoides. Next base: position 372,758 of record JAZKJV010001291.1, read on the forward strand.
GATGAATAGAAAGTTTCATTTTTATCCTAAGTTTTCTTCTCTAATTACTCTATTTCCGAAAGTTAACGTTCATTTCAGAAGTGGATGGACGACAAGTAAGCCGAGTGCACAAGTGATAAAACTGCAAGAAGACATTTTGCTCAACTTTTATTCCAAAAGACGGAGAGACATAATTGATATTTCAGAAGTTAAGTGGGGCATAGATAAAAAAACCATATTTTTTGTAGTCAGTCAAATACTGTTTATTCTTTATCCAATGACCCTTCTAAATGAAGTTTGAAGATCAAGAGGTGAAAGAGGATGCCACCCAGACTAGATGGCTTTTCTAAAGGTAGTAGGCTTTTCTTCAACATAGTGCAACATCTTTCTCTTGTGGATAGATTGCTGCCTTTCCTGAAGAGAACAAGTCAAAGTGCATTTCTTGATGTTTTCGGAACTATAAGAAATGCTATTAAAATATAATTGCTGGAAACTTGAAAGCTATCTTGGATTTTCAAGCTTTGCCTTCTCAACCATCTCTTCAAATAAGATCCGCCGTCAAATCCAATTCCTTGTCAGAAGGTTTTTTTATGACCGTTCTCTCAATTTAAATCTATAATTAGAAACAAGACTACCGTTGTTCTATCTTGCTCTCACATTATTGGACTCCTTTGACAGGTCAGTTGCCTTAGGGATTGGTGGTTTAGGGAGCGATAAAACGGTTGAAGGTTGGAATGTCGAGTTATTGTCTAGCAACGGGTGTTTGATACTATTGAGAATGTTTCATCCGTATCCTTGTTTTAATAGTACATGTTACAGATGTCGGAAAAGATAAAGAAGCAAATGATGGGGTGAGGACAAGGGTCTTTTGGGAAGAGTCTTGGGAGGAAGGGTGGTGTCTTAGTCTGCTAAGGTGGGAGGAGATTTGTCGTCTTAAGGATGTGATGCAAAATGAAAATCCGCACGGCGAAAAATAATTTTTTTAACGGTGGATTTTGGTGGAGAAGAATACGGAGGGTTGAGAAGAGAAATTGGAAGGGTTGAGAAGAAGAACTCGTCGGTAACGAGGGGTTGAAGGAGGAGAACCGCGGAGATCGCGTAGAGAGAGAGAGGGAGAGGAGGAAGGAGAGAGAGATAAAAATCTCAGCTTTAATTATCACTTCACTGAATAAAAACAAGGGGCTACCCTCTCTTTATATAGGAGAGATGGGTTTACAAAAATAGTAAACTCATTTAAATTGACAACCGACTTGCCTATACTGACTCTAACTAATTAATTGACCCAATTTCAAATTAAAATCTACGAAATAAACATTGAGATCACATGCGATCTCAATTATTTAATTAAACAGTTACGACAACCTAAAAACGTAAGTAAAATTGATAATTAAAAATAAATAAATATTTGGCCCTATATTTGGGGCCCACGCTGCATCAACTCTCCTTCGCTTTAAAAATTCGTCTCCCGACGAATTGCTGTATCTGCAGGCTTGGAGGAAGATTCGGCGCATTCCGTCGTCTTCTGGAAGAACTGATGTGGAGCGAACGGCGGAATCCATATGCGGGCGGGAATGACGTGGCCGTCGTGGTTGAAGAACATGTGCGGTGCGAACGACGTCGTCGTCTTGGTTGTTGTCTCCTTCCCGTGATGTTCAAAAAATTGATGCGGCATGGAGAATATGGTCCTTGGAGAACCCATAATGAAGCGATGGCACAAGGAGAGGAGAAGAGGAGATGTGGCTAAGGAATGAAGCTACGAGATCCTTATATAGGGAAAAACCAAGGCCCTAGCCCTATTTAGATAAGGAGGATCCCCTGATTTCCCAATTACATCCCTTTTTTTAAATATTTCCGCCGCCAGGGGTGTGTGCGCAAATTTCGCACCCCCTCATTTTTTCTTACTTTCTTCCTCCTTTTTGTCCTTATGCAAATAGGGGGTTTCTGGAAATTTTTCTCACAAATTTTCCCAATCATTCTCCCATCCCACAATTTGTGGGATTGCCATCCCGTAAGACTCGGACCCCCAGTTAGGGTTCCTTTCTTCAACGCGGCCGCGGAAGGAGGGCGCGATCGTGGAGGCGCTGGGAAGAGGGAGGCAGGTGACGGGGGCGCTGTCGGCGCGAGGGAGGTTGGCGGGCACTGTCGGCGCAAGGGAGGTTGGCGGACGCATTGATAATTAAAAATAAATAAATATTTGGCCCTATATTTGATGCCCACGCTGCATCACGATGTGATGGTTTGTCGCCGGGGAACTTGAGGATCTTCATTATGTGGGACTGATGATAGGTGAGACTTATGTGGCATGATGTTGGAGGCTTGTTTGTCAGTGTTTGGACTTAATATGGGAGACATTCTAAAAGTGATGTCACTTTTTTGGGAGGGCATGGTGCTGATTGTGCGCAGGAGGTGCCCTTTCTGCAGTGACATCTCGAAGATGGAGAGCGTTCAGGTTTTGGTTGGATAGTTGTAGTAGTTGTGGAATCTGACAGAGACCATTCCCATGTTTTCTGCATTCATAGAGGATAGAGAGGTAGGTGTTGCCCTCTAAACTACTCTTTGGGTTAAGAGGGCACCGACCACTACCATCAGTATCGCGGTTATCTGATTGATAACCGTCATAACTACTTTTTGGGTTACCATTCCCACTTTACCACCATCATTATTGCGTTATCTGTCCCCAGACACCGATATCATCTACAGACCCTAGCATCATTGTCTTGAGTATCTCCAATCCATTGGCCTTCCAAGCACACTAAGGACATGCCTCATTTTTGCCAGCCCTAGCCACATGATCTTCAATTGGAGTCGCTTACCAAGGAGTGGACCGTAGAGATGCTTCATCTCCACTCCGCCACTACTGGAATCAGATGGGGAGATTGCTTCATCTCTGTCGCATCGCCATCACCTGGGGTTTATTCCAAGTGAGCAAAACAAGCATCTCTTGCCACTGTGGGATGGATCTCTGTGTTTTATTTATTTTTTGCGTGGAACTGTTTTGATTTGTCTCCTGAAGCATACAAAATAAGGCCTCCTTGGGCCTTAACAAAATAAATGGAAAAAGGAAACAATAGGCCTACAGAGCACACTTTTAAAGAAAAGAGGTCTTTGCTGTCTCTGTCAGCCCCAACGTCTTTGCCAGGAGCCTTAAATCTGGTCATCCATGAAATTTATTTCTGCACCTTTCAACTTACGAGTTAATAATTAATATCATGTTCTTTAATTTGTTGGTTAGAAATTGTTGTTTTTGTATGATTCTACTAGGAGAATATGTCCGGGAGTTCAAAATTTGAGGTGACATGATCGACAATAATAATCGTTAGCATGAGGAACCCGTTCTTTGGTCAAATCTTCAAATTGAACAAGACATAGTATATTTAGTGATCATAAGTATTCCTTAGTGTCGATAAGAGAATATAGGAAGTTACACTTTCTCCCATCACTTAGTTGGTTCCATTGCTCATGTCAACATGCTGCGGAAGTTGTGACAGATCCTCAGATGTTTCGCTCAAACATCGATTACTTGGTTTGACATGTCATATGAGATGGCAACTGTAGCCACTACATGGGTTTATGATACAAGCACACTCCTGTCCATTGTATTAAGCTTGACTGGTTAGCGACCTCTGGCTCTACCTTTATGGTGACAGAAAGTAGTTTGGCATGGCCATACAAACCCCCTCAAATGGTACCGTTCAAGTCTGATGGTCATTTATCAATGGGTCGCGGGACACGGGGACGTTATTGTTATTACCACTTAGTCTCTCAGTGTGCGTGGTGTAAAAGTCCGTATTAGGTATTCACTTGGAATGGTTACCATGGTTTCTGAATAAATAATAAACGATATTTGGGTAAATAATTGGTAATATCCAGTTAGGCCTTTTCAATTTTTTTAAGTAGAAATTTTACGCTTAATTCATATAATCTTATACATTTATCTATCTATGGTCATTAATTAACAAGAAAAAAATGTGACCTGCTAGGCCTAAGATGAGTATAGAAGGGCTGCGCTCGTCTCAAGATAAGTTGAGGTTGGAAAGAAAGATGAGTGCTCAGGGAGTCGGTCGTGGAGGAAAGTGAATCCGGAATGACTACACACTTGAGAAGTTTGAGGCACATGAGCAAGCACATGCCGTTGCCAATGCTCGATATGAAACACAATAGAAGCTAGGACTAGTTTGATTTTGGAAGAGAGTACCTATTGAATTACAATCGAACTATTTACATCTAACTTTCACTTTATACTTAATGAGAATTCTAGATAACCAAAAAATCATAACAATAAATATCATTTCATTAATCAGTCGTCTTGTCATCTTGGGTTATTTTATTCGGTCACTCCACCGTGTAGAGTAGTCAGACTAACTAATCGATCTCGTCGGGTGACTATTGCTACACTCGATGTGCTGCTGGTTAGAGATTTTCGATTATTCGTCAATTAGATATGTAGAATTATGCAATGTCGTGTTGGTTCCAAGGTTGTCATATTCGTAAAGTGGGCTTAGGTTCCCAGGTCGTTATCGAGGAAAACTGGCATTGACAACTTGCTAGGTTTAGGCTCAAGTGAACCTGTTGACAACCACCCAAATTTCGTAAGCCCAAGCTATCAAATAGTTAATCCCCACTACTTGTAACCAGCTCTCACACTTCCTAAGTATTTGATGTGGGACTATGGTGTGGTGTTACAAAACCTTTTAGGATATCAATACAAGGAAGATGATTGGTCCAGGCTATGAAGAAGGGAGGTAAATAATGCGTTCATTATCTACTTGCACGCCAGCTGCCATTCATTTGTCTTTTACTACATTATCTTTAATATGACATCAAAACCTTGGACATCCATCTATTAACAAACTTTAGTACCGACTACCTTAGTTGACTCCCATTACTAGATTGGAGTTTATGGTATATTGGGTTGTCAACTTGTGAAGCATCATCTGAGTTCATTTGTTGCTTCAGATTCCCCACTTTCTTCCTCAATTTTTGATCTAGTTAGTATGGATGTCTTGGGGGCTTAGTTGAATCGCGGATAGTCTTAGGCTTCTCTTGTTATTGGTATTTCTTTTGGGGATTATGTCTCATATGTATGTCAATGAAGAACTTGCCATCACAACAAATGTCACAAAATGTTGCTGAGATATCGATGATATGTTGATATTGTCGAGTTGGGGATATCGATAAGGGTAGACAAGGATCAATGTATTGCTCACGTTGGCCACAATTGAAGATTTTCTTCTTTTTCTTTGAAATCGATCCAAAATTGTTAATAAATTCCCTCATAGCCGACAAATGCCATGCGCTTGCATTTCGGCCCAGGCTCGACTTGTTTTAGTTTTGGGCTTGAGTTGGGTTGGGCTAAAGAGTAACGGGTTTTGGGCGTACTGGGTAGCACATGGCTCATCCCTAAGTGACACATATCAATCGTTGTGGTGATTATGATGTTGATACTATACAAAATTTGTATTTAGATATTTGTTTTAGCAAATAAGTGTGTATTTATATATTATTTATTGATTAAAGAATATTGAAAATTAAGTGCAGTGATTATATGATGCCGATACTATACAAAATTTGTTTGTAGATATTTTTTAGCAAATAAACATGTATTTATATATATCATTTATTGACTAAAAAACATTGAAAACCTTAGTTTTCAGGAGAAAAAGAAATCAAACTCGACTAAAGCAAAAGAGCTATTAATTGAATAGTTTTGGGTCTACAAGGAACCATCACTGATAATATGAGTGAGCGAAGCCTAGAGAAATAGGAAAGGGTATGCTGTTAAATGATCCAGGTTGAAAACCCAACATACATATTTTTGATAGAATAGCGGCGAAATCGGGTCTAGAAGAACAGAGAGTGGACCCATTCATAATAGGAAGCTTTGGTCCCTATAACATAGTCCCCTAGAAAGGATTATGCTCTAATGGTCCCTATAACATAGTCTCCTAGAACATGTAATTTGAACGATCTAAAGATTGTTGTAATCCACCTGCTCTAGATGGAGGGCATAGGAGTCTCTGTTTCTGACGAAATTCGAATGACATGTTGGAGGGATGTATAGATGAATATACATGGTGAAATTTTTCAAAAAAATAAAAAAAATTGCGAAAAAATGGAGGGCAGTCCCATCAAACACAGAATATATATATATATAGGGAAAAGGGAGTATGCACCGGCAGGTGCAGCCAACTGGCTATACCCGGCCATTTTTGCATTGGTTTTTTTATTTTTTTTTGAAAAAAAACTTATGGGGTTTTACTTAGATTATTATGTGGAATATGTGTTTCAAATTTCATGCAAAACAAACACTCCTAGCATGCCCATCTAAATATGGTCAATTTCAATAATTCTGAAACCGTTAAAATGTCATAGCCTTGATGGAGATGATAGAAATGTCGAATTTAGTTGAAATTGGTATGATATCGTGGTGATATATAGTGATTTAAATCCCCCTAGGTTTCATTTCAAAAACACAAAAAATCAAAGAAAAAATGGCCGGGTGCAGCTAGTTAGCTACACCCACCGGTGCAGCCTCCCCAACCTCATATATATATATATATATATATATGGGTAAACTAGGTTTGCCCTCTGGGGGGAGCTAACTTGGCTCTGCTAGTCCTATTTTCCCCGTATTTTGTATTTTTTTTGAAAATGCTTCTATGGATTTTCATTATTATACCCTATATTATGTCATTCAAATTTCATATGAAATATAGACTCCTACACCTTCCATCCAGACGGTATCGATTTAAACAATTCTGTGAAAATTGAAAGACATAATATAAAAACTTGACATAATATAACATAATCCAGACAACATCCATACGAGGTCGTAGTAGTCTCTGTTTCTCACGAAAATTGAATGACATAATATAAGAATATGGTGATGATTTTCCACAGATTCATTTTTCAGAAAAATATTAAAATATAGTGGAAAATGGGGTGGGGGGGGGAGCCAAGTTAGCTCCCTCCAGGGGCAGTCCCATTTTCCCTATATAGATATATAAATGGTTAATATTTTTAAAATGATTGCAAAAATAAAAATCGACTAAAGTATGACAAAATCCGATTTGTTGCTTCAAAATTTAAAACAAACATTTGAAAGTATTTGCTCTATTTAAAAAATCACTGAAAATGCTTCTCCATTTTTGACACCTCGAAATATTTCCTGGATCCACCCCTGTAGTGGGCGATGATTCATCTTCGAATGTATATTCTGTTACTTCTGACTGGTGTTTTTTTGTTTTGCAAGTGAGATGACATCCCGCAACTTAAGCCACTTTTCTGCTAAATGGTATTAAGATGACCGTCTTTGGCTTTTTAATTAAATAAAAAAAGAAATGGTAGCGTGATTATTTCAGTTTACAGTGCATTAGTACTCAGGAAACTAAGAACATTCGACATGCAAGTAGTTGCTTTAGTATGAAAATATATGATGATTATGAAGATGACGAGTTTCTTTCTACTGAGAATTCTTTGAAATGTCATAAGATTTAGCCCGAATACATTGGAACCAAGAACATATGACATGCAGGTACTTGTGCAGTTCTGTTTTAACCGTTTCTATGGTTAAGTGGTTTTGACCATTGAACACCAAAAAATGCGATAGTGGTATGTGCGTGTAGGCATGGTGAAGTTGCAGTTGGGATTGCAAACCTATTATCCCTTTCCATGCTGGCTGTCAAGGTTGGAACCCTGGTCGTTAGATTGGGAGCAGGGGCGGAACTAGTATATATTATGGGGGGGGGGCATGGCCCCCCTATGATTATTATATGTTACTTGTATAGTGTATTAAGTTTTTAATACGGCCCTTCCTCACTTGTATTATAATTAATGTTGTTA